>JAALXK010000033.1:0-23597 GCA_012977745.1 Fusarium anguioides
ATATCATATATAGTAGCTAAATAAGCTAGTTAAAAACCTTTGAAATTAGCACTAAAATGCACTAGTAAGGGGGGGCAAGTGCTAGGGGGGGCAAAATCCCCCTTCACTGACTTATAGAATCTCTTAGTATAGTATAGGTAAGGACTTTTAATGGTGACCTCTGTAGCTTTACGCGTATTTCTGTCACCACTACTACCAGAAGGCATCAATCAAAAACAGGTAATACATTGCTGCAGTTAGCTGGTCCTTGGCAAAGTTTGAACCAACTTCTGACTTGGATGAGCCTCTGAGTCCTCAAGATGTCGGACTGTTTGTTAGACCGTAGGCTCAATTGACTCCGACCTGTGGAAGTCCCGTCTCCGACGACCGACCGTCTTTACTTTGTCCGTGTGGAACTAAATGTGCCACTACGTGTCCAACTTTATTGTCTTGTCAGTCTATCCACACTCCGAAGCTACGAACCTTTGTCCCCCCGTTGCTCAAAGTCGAAGCTTTTCTCCAGACTCCGCCATCGGCTGTCCTAGCAACGGCCAATATTGGACTGTGGCAGTCGATCGGCGTGGCCAAGACTCGATAATCTAAGACACGTACTTTCAAGACCCGTAACGAGAGATGGTTTATAAGGCTAAGAACAAGCGACCTTTTGTGGGGATATCCAGCAGTGTCAATATTCTTTTAAAGAAAGAATGCCTTGTGCCATAAAAACCACAAAGATCAGTCATGTCCCAAATGGTTTTTTATAATACTGCGAATTGACTTAGAATGCGACGATTCCATAGTCATCACTCATGAAGGTCGTCTCAATATCATAACCCTAACTAACACCAATAAACAAACAAGTGTGCGCGTGCCTTCCACCAGAAAACCCCTCTTCAAGAGCCGACGCACAAGCAATAGAGGGAGAGAGACAGATAGCCCGAGAAAGAAAAAAGAAAATAGCCAAAACAAATCTCACAATACGCGATCAAATGACACCCAAAAGTGGCATCAACTCGCAGTGAAATGGAAACCATCACATGCAAACTCCTCACAGGGCAGCCGAGCCCCTTTTTCTTTCTTGCTTCGTCGTCAAAACCGGACTGTGATGCCGAAACTGCGTACGCCTAGCCGTTTTATGTAAAGTATTTTGTGCAAGCCACTTCAAATATATGTTCAACATAATCTAGATGAGTTGTGGAAAATTCGAGCAAAGATCGGCTAAGCTGTGTTTGCCTTATTTTGTGTCTGGTGAGGATAGTTGGGGTCAGTGAGTGACTTCTCCCACTCATCCATTAAGGTGGTCGCTGTGCGTTTGATGTTGCTGGGTGAGAATTGGTTGACGATGTTGGGGAGAAGTTCTTCTAGCTTTGGGGAAAGCAGAGGAGTCTCGTAACCGGTCGACTTTTTCTTGCTGTGCCAAGTTAGCGTCTTCCTTTCACTAGAAATCTCAACACAGGTTAGAGCCATTGGCTACGTACGAGGGCGAGTCCGCGGGTTCTCCCTCATCGGACGTAGCAGACATATCATCCAATCCACCGCTGCCAATAGTAGATCCGCTCCAGCGAGACGTTTTGGAAGATGAGGCCGGAGATTCCCAGTTAGACCAGTCGTTATCATCCATTGAATCAAAACCCAGAGGCTGCCAAGAGAAAGACTTGTTCTTAGATTTTGTTTTACTCCGAGCAGGCATCTCAGGCCGTTTCGACGTTGAGGTCAATGCTTTTGTCTCTGTCTGTGTCTCTGCTGTCTCGGTGGTCTCAGAGTTGTTGTGAGGTGGCTCAAACACAGTGCTCACTTTGGGTCGTAGCGGGCGATTCGGTCGGATCGTATCCTGGGTTCGAGTGGTTTCGCTGCGTTCAATCGTACTGCTGGACCGGACCGACTGGCCATTAATTGGCTCATCGCCGACAGTAATCTGACGGATGTCTTCGACAAAAGCTCGAAGGCCTAACTTAAAGTCCTCGACAATTTGGGGGACAGCCGGGCCATTTTGTGTTGTGCGTGGCTGCCATGAGGCACGCTTCGATAAATGAGGGTTTGTCAATTGAGCGGTCCTGCGCTCTATCGAGGGTAGTTTGACCTGTTCATGCTCGTGATCTCGATCTGCGTACAGCGAGAACCCTGCTTCTGATTTCGCCGGCGACAGCAGAGATAGAGTTCTTGTGTGTCCACCACGAAGGACCTTTCTTCGACCAGGAGTCGCTGCATTCTGAGTCTGCTGCAATAGTTTCCTGCGATCCGAGTCGACACTTCGTCTAAATGGCGCGCCGTCATCGTCAGAAGATAAAATGGGACTGCGGTAGGCCTCCATGGGAGCAGCTTCACCCTTCTTCTCTTGTGTGGTCCATTTCTTCTTGAGCAATGCCAACTCCGCCTCGGCACGCGACAACTCCTCACGCAATTCCAGCACACGCCTCTCCTGAGCAGCAATTGCGATAATAAACTCGTTTGCATCAACAGGGGTGGCAATGCCAGAGTCGACTGGTGTCGGGGGTACTGATGACATAGAAGCAGAAGTCGGTGTTGGTCGGGACGGGTCGCTCGTCGGAGGTGCAATTGGGAGCGTCAAGGAAAGCCTGTTGACCTGCCGGTTCATGCTCGATACACTAGATTTGGCACGAGCATGGCCACGTCTAAAGGGGATGCTCTCGTCTTTTTGGGCCGGCGGAGGCATTGCTAAAGCAGAAGTCATGCTGCCGTGGCGGCTGTGCGAAGAAGAGTTTGGGTGTTTTGGTTTGGAGCCCTGGGCCAGGTCATGAACAGGAGTGTATCTGGGGTTGACAGGAGCAGCGACACTGATAGCTGGAGAAGTAGTTGCAGAAATGGTCTTATTAGGGGCTGTGACAGAATTTGAGTTGGAAGTGGGAATAACTAAGTCTGCTGGCAGACGGTCGGCAACCGAGTAGCGTCGACGGATAGCTTGTTGTTGTTGCTGCGAAGCCATGTCCATTAACTCGTAGGGATTCGACTTATTGAATAGTAGGGAGCGGAGGCCGAGCACTCTTCGGCGTTTATGCAAATTGAAATGTAACTGAGAATGGAAATGAGTGGCTGGACCTTTTTGAGCTCTGCGACGCCGCAATCTAGCAGCGGCGACAGAAGCAACAGCGGCCCTTGCAGTGAGCGCTCTGTGGTGTAACTGTGTCAGACGGCGGTGATCATCGAGGAGAACAAACGAGCAACGATGGACAACACAGATTTGAAAGAGAAAACCAGTCATCAGAATAAGGAGACAGAGGCAAGCCGAAGGTGGATTGTAGGTGGCTTAGTGGTGTATCAAGTTTCGCAAGGGGTATGGCGCCAGCCGGGGTGGAGTATCCACCAATTGCTCAGTGGTTGCTGTTGAGAATAGAGACCTGGAGGCGTTCAGTAGCTCGAACCTAGATCCCCTAAATTGAACAAATATCCCTCCTCTCAGCACGCCCGTACAGACCTTGAGCCGGGCTGGGGGCGATATTCAGGAGAATAGGAGCGCTGGACCACCATTGGAAGCTGGCTGGCTGGCTGCTGGGTAAGGCGCAGGAACTTCTCGAATTAGAACGCCGGGATGATGTGAGGCTTGCTGGGGTCGGGGTAAGAGAACAAATTGACGAATCCCAGTAAGGGACAAGGTGACGTTAAGCGGATGGGGCGGGTGATAAAGAGCCGTTGAGTGAATCAATTATGGTCGAGGTGAGACTGTATAGGATAGGTAATGAGAATAAAGTTTGATGGGAAAGGAAAAGGAAAAACAGGTAAAAATGAGCGTTGGATAAGAAAAAAGATCGAAATGGTAATGAGCGAATATTTCCGAACAGGCGTTTGCGGGATGCAAATATGGAATGTTGGAAAAAGCAATGGAAGTGATCAAGGTAGGCAGGTAGGTAGGTGGTGTCGTTGATACGCAATTCCGGGAGAATGGCCTCCTCTAAGGCGACCCTGGCTGGTAGCTGGAGACGCGGAGGAGTACGTCTCAGCAGGCGAGTGATCCTGTAATTGACGACACAATGCGTGTAATAATCGAGGGCATGAACCTGATCATGAACAAACAAGGCACAGCAAGGCAAAGTATTGGACGTGAACTGTAGGTTGGTGTTACTGCAACAGGGTCTCGCGTGGGACTGGGTTTGTTTACATATGTAGACTCATGAATTCAATCAAAGGGACCCTCGGCATCCATAAAACACCATGCCATGCCAGTGCCATACGAACTGACCCAGAATGTTTGCACCTTACGGCCCAACCCGCAAGTCTCCATTACTTGCAGGTTGTGACAATCGCACCACCTGACCTGACCCTGACAACCAGCTGCGTCGCTGCCCCGTTCTTGTGATCCATCGAGCTCAACGTCTTCAACCTTGTCGACAGTGGACCATGTCCCCGGTACCACTCAGTACATCTCATCCCATCTCTTTATCTCTCTTTCTTCCTTGATGCTGAGTTCTGATTCATCATACCGCCCGTTGCGTTGCTCCCTCTCATCTGTTGTCAAGGCGCGCACTGCCAGCACTTCGATAAACTACTGCAGCCCGTGCGTTAGGCCGTTTCTCCTTGGGTCAGGGATCCACGAGGAAGAAGGTTAAGCGTCATACTGCCGTTGTCCAGACAGAATCTCGATATCTCTTATTGATTATTGGCTCTTTGATCATGAAGTATCTTGCTCGCTGGGTGGATGTTTGTCGCGATGATGGAGAATTCGCTCCTGTGACCCTGTCATCCAGGGTCAGGGGTCTTGCCGTCTTTGTCTTTGCGCATGCAGCGGACCTTGCATAAATGCAGGGGACTAAGTAATTGAGTTGAACACAATTCTACCGATTTGTCAAGGCTGCGTGTAAAGAAATTAGGCACATTCGTAACTGCTCACATGCATATCTAATTAAATGTTGCCATTTTTGGGTCTTACTTCAATAAAGAGTACAGGACTGCAGGTCACTTCCATCTCAAGTTCTACAGAGTACCTACCACCTGTGGGCCGGAGCTATTCCTAGCTGTTTTCTTTTTGATCGTACTCCAGACGTAAAGTTTAATAACTGAATTGACTGCTAAGGGTCTAAGCTTATCAAAGTTTCCGATTGAAGGTCAGAACGATACGACTACAACGTGTGAGGCAAACATATAAGTATAGGTACCTAGTAGCTGGAAACTCGGTCGAACGTAACTCAAAGTCGGAAGCAAACCTGGAGGCTGCTTGATACCGCATGAGTTTTCCTAACCATAAATCATGTGACCTTCGTGTCAGAGTCGTGCCCACTGTTAGCTTTCAGTGATATTGACTGACACGTCAATTGATTACCGCGTCTATCGCCAATTCCCTCAGGCACCGCCCCTTTAGTTGCAGAAGCCCGCTAATAATAGACACTACGGCAAAGTGTGAATGGCATCTTTTTGGTCTTGCCTGGTGACTCTTCTGCCTGCTTTGCTCACTTTCTCGTGAACAACTAAATTCTCAATACGCTTATTTTCGAGTTGTGATATTAGATCATGGGCTGCTCTTGCTTTTCGTCTTACATCTTTTTAGGGTGGTGATCTTGCATGATGCCTCTTCTATTCCCTCTGGTCTGCGAGTTGCTTGAGCAGTCCTATCTTCTCTCTCTCAACCAAAAGAATTGCTCAGGCATTGTGACAAAGTGGTTTACTCGCCACCACAGCTGCGTAGATGCTCATGACACGAGCCTCTCAGCACTGCTATCAACATTACTTCCTGATAAGAGAACCGACCGAGTCTACTGTATCCAGGCTCCTAGCCTCGAGAGAATTATTGGCCGCGCATTCCTGCTTGGGTCTTCACGAATCGCAGAATTAGCTCAGTACCGCCGGCCTGGCTCCGGCGTTGATCTAGCAGACTGTGTTTCTCGCATCTTGACCGTAACGGTAAGTGTACTCGAGAATTTGGTAACATTCAGCTAATCATAACTTAGCCAAGCCCCAGTTACGATCAGAAAAACCTTGTTACTGTTGAAGAAATTGATAGACTACTACACGCTCTCGCAGCCAAAGTCAAGTGGAGCAGTCCTTCGACCCGTGCGTCGCAGGCCAGCCTGACCCCAAGCAACAGAACTGACCTTGAATGCCTATACAGAAGATTGAGTGCAATAGAGGCAAAATGGTTCACAAGACTCGTCTTGAAAAACTACCAGCCACTCGTCCTAGACTCCCACCTCATCTATCGACTCTGTGACCCTATTCTGCCCTGTGTTCTGAAGGTACAAGATGATTTTGCTACAGCGATCACTTCTGTACAAGCCGTACGAGGAAGGTTACTTCCAAATGTTGGACGCAAGACACCGCGCGAACAAATCATGAGCACCGTCAAACCACAGTTGGGGGTCAAAATTGGGCGGCAACCTTGGATAAAGGGTCGCAGCATCAAGCACTGTTTGGGTATGGGCAACGGGAACATGAGCGTAGAGGAAAAGATTGATGGCGAATATTGTCAGATTCACATCGATCCAAGTAAGGGAGACCGGTGCATACAGATATTTTCAAAGAGTGGCAAGGACAGCACAGAAGATAGAATTGCGCTTCATGGGTCAGTGCAAAGCATTGGGAGCTCATGTACAAACTGACCTCGTGAATAGGGCGATACGAGAATCTCTCAAAATTGGACAGCCCGATGCCAAAATCACGAAAGCTTGCATATTGGAAGGAGAATTGGTTGTATATGATGATTCTGTAGGTTCACTATATACGACATTGTTCTCGACTACTTCTGACATATAGCAGCAGGAGAAGATCCTTCCGTTCCATAAAATTCGAAAACACGTATCACGACGGGGTCGATTCTTGAATACGGACATGGACTCCTTGTATGTCACCCTGTATCTGTTTCTCGGCGCAATGCTGACCTTTCAGACCGGGGCCACAGGAACACTTAATGATAGTCTATTATGACATAATGCTTTTGGAGGATCAGTCATTGATCAATCTACGACACTCAGAAAGGTTCAAGATACTCTCCAGCCTTATTACTTTCTGCAAAGGATGGGCTGAACTTGTTCCGCGCCAAGTTATCGATTTTGGACAGCCTCTTGGGGCTTCAACTCTACGGAAAATCTTTGCCAGGGCTATTCTGGCTCGGAAAGAAGGGCTCGTTTTGAAGCCAGACGAGCCATATTTCGACTTCACAGACCAACGTCGAAGGTTTTCAAGCTGTTGCATCAAGCTCAAGAAAGAATACATCGGCAACTTTGGTGACGTTGGCGATTTTGCTGCTGTCGGTGCCAAATACGACTCGACAAAGGCGTTGGCCTATCGCATTCCTGGACTGAAGTGGACTCATTTCTATGTTGGCTGTCTGGACAATGGAGAAGCAGTTAAGAGTTGGTCTGCGAGGCCAGAGTTTACCGTTGTTAATGTTGTGGAACTGAACGAAACGATTTTGAAAGAGGTGGTCACTTATTCAAACCCAGAGCCGGTTTCCTCAGAGGAGAATGAAGCACTTATTCTCAAATTGGCACCCGGAGTTGAACAAGGGTCACCTCCAACAGTCATATTCACCAAACCATTGGTATTTGACTTGAAATGCTTTAGTTTTGATAAGGTGGGAAACACTGGCTTCTGGAGTTTGCGGTTTCCTTCAGTAACTAAAGTTCACTTCGATCGGGACTTTACTGATACGATATCTTTCGAGCAGCTGCAGGCACTAGCAACAGATGCAACCACTGCTGTTGACTTGAAAGATAGCCAGGAGAACTTGCAGTGGATCGCAAGACTAGAGGCAGCTGACCCTCGTGGTATCGCCGTTGACGCTGTGAGCCAGTTGACAGTGACTACTATGCCAACGCCATCGCCTCGCAAATCAACACAAAACACCACTTCTACACGGTCGCCCACCTCCCCGCTAGCAACAAGGCTACCCGTTGCCAACCAAACCAGTCCCAACTATGTGAGAAGTGAAAGAGTTCGCTCTTTGAACTTTTCAAATACAGCACTTACAAAGTCAATACAGGTGGAAACGTCACCGTCTGCGCAATCTTTTGCAAACCACAAAGGCGATCAGCCCGTCTCGAACTCAAACTCGACGTCACCACGCAAGCGCTTGAATATTGACAGTGAAGCATCACGAAATAGCAATCATCTTGACCATACTGAAAGCATTCCTCACGCGCTCATACCACTCCTTGGAATCGGAGAGAACACCCGTTTGCAACCAGGCATGCCTCCTTGCGCACAAGACTGTTCTCTTGACCAGAAACTTTCTGACGAAGATGCTTACCGTGCCTACCTGCACGAAAATTCGAACCACCTTACCATCGGTGCCACAGCTAACGGAGAACCTTCGCTTGAGGTTGAGACAGAACCCGCGCGTCAGAAGCCACCTTCGGACGAAGTTACTTCATCGCTGAAGGGGAAATGTATCTATGCTGAAGACTTTTGCTGTTTTGCGAACAAGGCTGTACTTGTTTCACCAGGACTTCTCGCTAATGCCGAAGCATCAAACTTGCTCGCTCAGCACGGCATTGATGATCCTATCAGGGACGTCTATACATGGCTCAAGGCCGAAAAGAAGGCCAGGCAGGAAGAGAGAACCAGATTTCCTTCGCGGGGCTTTTTGGTGTGTGACAATGATAACAAACATATATTCAACCCACTCATGGCCAAGTTCAAAGAACTTCACGAGGACACCCCCTTTGACGGCACGTCCATTGAGGTTTGCGACTGGCGCCTTCTGCGACATCTGACAATCCATGAAGACCACTCCATTCAGCCGAAGTACTACGATGGGTACTCTACTTGGGATCGGCGTTACAAGCTCGCTACTATCTGAAAGTTGGTGCACAGATAGGTGAATTGAGAGAAAGCACTTGAAAAGCTACGACAGGCAGTCGATGAATATGAAGTCACGTTGATGAAAAGCCTTCTCTTCTACATGTGTGATGTAGCTATGATTCTTTATCGTACAGATCACCGTAGCTCTCCCTAAGCCTCATGAACAGGTGTTCATCCGCGGTCATGACCTTTCTCATAGCATAGGGATTCTCGCTTGATGTTCCCTCGGAAGGAACAAAATTCTTGACCTTTTTGCTAGGTACGGGCCCAAGGGGAACTGCACCAACAGGATGACAGAAGTAAGCAATTGAATATCTTGGTCCATCACTTGTCTCGCCTTGCACTGTAGCGCTTCCCTCTGCTGGGAACACAACTCTATGGAGAGTGCTTCTAAACAGACCATTCGTCCAATACGACAACAGATCGCCAATGTTGACGAGAATCGGTGGGGTTTCATCTTCAGTCCCGGGTGGACAAACGGGAACAGGTGCCCAGATATTGTCCTTTCTCAGAACTTCCAAACCTGCTTGGCCCTTCAGGCGGAAGAGTAGAGTGATGGAGCCATAGTCCGAATGTGCTCCAGCGCGAATGTCATTTTCAGAGTGGGCAGTAGAGTCAGGGGGTGGATAACGCAGGAAACGAAGGATAGAACTCGATGCACCCCTAGCCGTGTCGTGTGCAGATGAAAAGAAATCATCAACCTAGTCGTGCCATAAGATTACATGGACCGAATTGAATATATGGAAGGCGACTTACCCCAAGACCTAGACCAAGCAAATAGAGGAGCTTCTGGCAAAGTTCATGACAGGAATCAGCAAAGGCACTGATCCGATGTCCATCGGTAACTAGAGCAGATGGAAGAGGTTGTTGAGCTTTTCCATCTGCGAATTCGCCAAAGTTGAATGCTCTATCAATGCCGGGTCAGTGAAATCGAGTGATTATGAGTTGATTTTGTTTACTCTTTGAAGTCTCCAATCTACATAGATCTGGTTAGCCATGGACTGTATCTAAACGTTTAAACAGACTGACCTTTTGGTGCTTAGGATCCAGTGTCTCGGAGTGCATGCCTGACCAGCCGCGGTTGTTCGTCTGGATCGTACATTTCTGCTTCTCTTCCAAGGTGCAGTCGAATGTCTTTCTGACCTATATGATATCTCAGTCAGCCGGCATTCTTTGTTTGTTTGTCTGCTTGTCTGCTTGTTTCTCTGACTCACTAGGTCAAACGCTCCATCAATGTCTTTAGCCTGGATATCATAACCCAGGTTACGAATGTAAATGAAGCCATGTTCTTCAGCAGCGTCGACAAGCTGTTTAGCAACCTCTTTTTGGTCGACATCAGAAGCAATATCGATTACGGGAATATTTGCTGAATTCTGGTCTTTTCCAAGACTAGCCTTGTCTTTTAGAGGGTGGTCCATGATGGTAGTGTATTAAATGGGAACAAAGTAACAGTTTTAGAAAATCTTAGATTCTCAAGCTTAATAGAGAATAGCTAGTAGAGCAACTTGAAACGCAAATAAATAAGAAAGAAACGGATCTCAATGGCAGATGAAGGTATGACGAGAGTCTTATCTCGCACAAAAGCGCCATGACCCCAGAAACTCAATTAGTGCAAGTTAGCACATATCCACCTATCTCGGGTATGTTTGGTCCTGCACAGCCATGCTTAGAATGCCACCAGCCACACTCACGAGGGCGAGCTGCTTTGGTGTTGGTTGACAAGGATGGATTGGCTAGGTACCTAGGTAGGTTGGGGTGCTCCCGCCCGTACCTAGGTCCCGTCCATCTAGGTTTTGGTGGTCGTGTGGTAGGTTAGTAGGGTAGGTAGGCAGGTACCGTTTGGGCATGTCCCTGCCCGCCACTGTGCTAAGTTAACTTGCCAAACTTTCATGTCACGTCTCCCACCAGCTGTCCGTTTGAAGCTGAAGATACCTTCCCCAAACCTCCATCCTCCCGACGGAAACTACAGGAAAAGTCACCTTTGTTTTCTCTTCGGCCCTCCGCTATTTCCTTCACCACCCCTCTACCGACTCGTTTGGTGCCATCCCCTCTATTAAGCTGCGCCGTTCTACCCAAGCCAGCTCAGCTACAGCAACTTTCCTAGTGGTACTCCTTTCAACCCCGCCATATCCCGTGAACATTCTCACCTCGCCGCCAACATCTGCGATTTCGACTCCTTCCTATCGATCGGCCGACGATTTCCTCCCGCTGCTATCCTTCATCCACCGAATTCCGATATCGAGAACGTATAGCACCGGCGCTTGAGTTGCTGAGAGTGTTTCGAGATGCCATGTGAGTCTCACCCTGTGCGCTTGGGGCTAGACTTGGTCAAGAACCAGTCTGGTTCTGGTCTTCGCATGGAATTGTATAGCTCGCAACAGTTATCGCAGCCTGCGAGAAGAGTTTCAGCGTTGTTGATTCAGCTCATGCGAGCTCATTTGTTCATTTGAATATTCTCAGGATATGTGCAAGGTCAATTGCTGTCTTGATTTTATTGATGAGTGACTCGAACACATGCTCAACACGATGAAGATCACACTACAGCTCATGACTATTTTGCGCTGTTTTCCCCCTGCACAGTGCCCACGCAAGCTTGGTTTTTATAGCATGCGCTGACTTTTGAACCAGTCCTTGTCGAGGATTCCTGGATCAATAGACAGGCTTCTGAGTATGTGCCTTGCGACTCACCCTCAAAAACAAACACAGTACTAACTGAATCCATGTAGCCCGCCACACGACATTTCCGAACTCGAAGGGTGTGCCATCGCTGTTGATGCAACCTATTACCTGAGCCAGCTTCTGGACACAACTCCTGCCCATGAACCTCTATTGCCAGCCCTAGGAGGTCTTACTGGAGTCGAAGAGCACATAAACGAGAATCTCGATCTCTGGGCGAAGTTTGAGATTGTACCTTTCTTCGTTTTCGATGGACAACCCGTGACAGGCCAGGATGACATCACTCTGGATCGTGGCCTCGAGGCCAACAAGAAGACAGACGATGCCTGGAACTTGTACTCACAGGGTGCTGCTCAGGAGGCAGTGGCGAGCTTCGGCAACAGCCCAGGTTAGTGAACATCAACTCAATTTCAGAGTCGACCTAACGTGAGGTCACGATAGGTGCCTTTCGCATTCAGAATCTTTACCCTTTGCTTCAAACGGTTCTCAAGAGCCGTGGGCTTCACTTCTTGGTCGCGCCCTATACTGCTTGCGCCCAGGTATGCATACCTTGCGGTTTTCTCACTTATCCATCCTCATTCTGACAATAACAGCTTGCCTATTTTGAAATGAGCGACTCAGACCAGTGTTCGGGTGTGATGGGCTCCCAGGAGCTTCTCTTATACCCTATTAAGGATTCTGTCATCCGAGCTTTCGATTGGGAGGCCAAGACTGTTACGTCCATCTCCAAGAAGAAGGTCATGCGCAACCTTAGGAAGGACGGGACCGAGGCCAATTTCATTGACGCCTTTCTGATGGCGGGTACATCGTTTTTGCCTCCATTCCCTGTTCTTCTGGACCGCTCTATCTACTCGGACTACGACATCTTGACTGCCGTCAACGTGCTGAGAACCATGCAAAACAATGTTGCGAATGCTTGCGCCGGCTTCAATGATGTCATCCAAAGTAAGGAACCGGATTGGCTCGACAAGTATCGCAAAGCAAGAATGGTTGTTCATCACTTCGTTTACATCGCCGAGAGTGGTGAGATCCGTGTCAACGATTTTGAGCACTTGACCAGTGATAATCATGAATATCTCGGTCTCCAGCTTCCCGCTGAACTTTTCCACTACCTCAACACCGGCTTGATTGGACCCCGTCTGTTGGGCAACATTACACACGGCCAAGTTCTCATCCAGCCGACTTTGGACGGAGTTGCATCAGACGAATACAAAAAGCTGATCACAGACAGCATAGTACCCATCAAGGAGCAGGCTATTTCTTTGTTGATCCGGAAACTTCATCGAGGTATTCAACACAAGAGTATAAAAGTACGCGTCTGGTTTGACCCTAAATATTCCTACACGATTAACCACCGCTCCGTCAACCCCAATCCTTCTTCTGAGAAAGTTGCGAGCTGGCACGTCAAGGACGAAGATGTCCTTGAATACTTCCCTGTCGGTTTCGCATCCCCCGTATCGCTAGAAGGTTTGGCGCTCGCGAACCCCGAATTTGTTCCCAAGACATTCCCTAAGGAGAGGCCCATTAAGGGGATCGATAGCACAGACATGGTAACCTCGGTGGCCATCTGGCGGTTCCTTCACCTGAGGGAATATGCTAATGATCAGCACAAACTCACAACGTGGGGCAATGCCTTGGCCAGTACTCTTCTTGCTCTTCAGGACGTCAAAGAGAAATATCCCGAGGTGACCGGCTTGTCGGAAGCAGCTTTAGTTGCCTATGAACTCATGCGAAATGGTCTCCTGACAGGGAAGCACACCGAAGGCCAGGCTGGTCTGCCTAGAAAGGGTTCCTATGAAGAAAAAGCAAGTCTTGTGCTAATCAGCGAGTGTGCATCCTTGTTGAAACTTCGGCACCAAGTGTATGGATACACTGGTCCGCTTAACAAGAATCTGCTTAGCTTCTGGTCCTTAGCATCGGCGGTGAGAGAAGCTGACCGAGATCTGGTCGAGGCCATTGTAGCTTCAATGTTCTTGTATGGACAGTCAAAGCGCGAAAGGGATGACCAGTTGGAAATCAGTCGACGGTAAGGATCCTTCCAATCTCTCATTAAAAAGTGATTAACATGCGGGTAGACTACCATTCCAGCAAGCGCCTGATATTGGCCTCGGCATTGCTGTACGGACTTTCTTCGATGACGATGAGGCCGGTAACGACAAGGAGGGCCGACTGCAGCGACTAGAAGAGTTCCCCAAGACATTCGTGCCATTTGCCGAGTCGCTGACCGAGGATTTCCGAGTTGTGCGTGAGTTCATCGACGCACTCGTTAAGGGCGTTCAAGTGCTGGGTACGAACGAACTACGGGCGGAAGACAAGGAGGCCTGGACCAAGGCCCAGGCATACCTCGAGGCTCGACCTTTCTAGAGCACAACCTGGATTTAAGCGGACAGATCTATGGCAGATGTTACATTACAGTGGTATTTGAGCGTGGTCCTTTTGGGCACACGCCGTCTTGCAGACTTAGCGGCGTTGGCGCGGGCGGCATAAAAAGTCAGGGACAAAAAGTTATCACATTAGCAGTGGTGTCGGTGTCGAGTGAGTTGCCAGCGGGACTTGCGGGGTTGAATGAGGCAGTGGGTGCTGGAGTGCATGGCAACAGGTTTCCTGCCAGGCGGCTTCAAAAGGCAGTCAGACGAAGCATATAAGACATGAGTAGATATAGCCAGGCTGGTAGTATTCGGCACGCGTGATATATCAAAGACAGGAATATTGCAGCAGCACGGCTCAATGAAATCGGATCTCAGTTTAACGGCTTCTCAGGCAAGGGTGACATTGTTATAGTGACTAGTAGTAATTATATTGATGAGCAGAATTGCTCTCCAGTCTACATTGGATATAAAAAGAAATACTATTATAATGCCACCATCAACGCCCCTCAACAACCGCCTTCCTTACGAAAGTGTCAAAACCATTGGCCCAGCCACGGTGATATCATCTGACAAAACACCTTCCAAAGGACCAGCATTAGTCAAGGTAACATAGACAACGCCGGCAGCTCCCTGCGGAACTTCACAGCCTTCTCCCTCAGTGAACTTGGTAAATTTGGTGCCTCCAGGAAGCTGACCACCAGAAGTGAAACCACAATGTGTTGCTCCAGCTGCTGCTTGGGAAGCAAGCTTCACTTTCGTTCCAATTGCAACAGCCTTGACGTCCTGGCCATCTGCCATAGCCAGAGCAGGGAAAGCTTCGATCTTGAGGTTAGAACCTTCGGGGCATTCCTTGATAAAAGGCGCGGCGAGAGAGAAGACAGCTCTTGGGCCAAGGGGGGTATCGAGAGGTTGAGGAACAGCCTTTGCTTGAGAAAAGACTCTGATAGCGGTCTGATGTCGTGCTTCAACGGTGAGAATCGCGCCAGCGGTGCCGAGAACAGCAGGGTCGGAAAGCAATGGTGCCGCACCCAGATAAGCCGATACTCCCACGCTCTCAAGGATCGCAGCCGTGGCTATCATGGCAGCTGGATCAGCAGTCGCCCCCTTGAAGTCATATTTGCACTCCTGTACGGGTGTGATGCCACCACCTGCGAGGGCCGACTGAAGAAGGACTACGTGAGCGGCCTCGGTTTTGCCAATGGCTTTGATGTCGCCAAGAGTTTGTGTTGAGAGGCCCAGAGGAGCGAAGGCTTCGTCGGAAAGAGTAAGGAAGGCTTCACGGTAGAAGGTATCTTCGAGATGCTCCAGTGTTAAGGCGCTGTTTGATCTTGTTAGTCATCTGGAGGCAGTAAAGTTTCGTTTCAATTGACTTACAATTGAAGGATGTCAAAGTCGCTTAGCCCTGCAGCTGCAGCTGCATCGTTCTGACGCTTGGACATGTCATGGTATTGAAGTTGTCGCTTGGTGAACTTGGGAACAGATGGCATCGCCAAAGTTATGCTGGCAAACAGGCTGAAGAGAAGAGTTTTGATAGACATCATGGTGTACGTATGTATAGTAGTCGTAAAGGAACGTGTCGGACCAGCCAGTAAGAGAAAGGAAACAGAAAGGTATTAAATAATGAGTTTGACGAATGTAATAGGAATTAGGTAGGGGTATCAAAAGCAGGCCAGCGCTTATTGAACGAGCGAGTGTTAACGAAGGGACAAAACCGTCTTGATAAGTCAAGTCAAGTCGAATCGAAAAAGAAACCCAAGCTAGGACAACGTGGATATCTCAGCCTTAATATCCTAACTTTCAGGACCAGGATCGTCATCTTGACTTATTCGGCTTGCACAACATCCGTGATAGCTCAGGGGTGTTAAGTATGTATGCCTCACCACTGGTGCCAAGAGTGGATGATGTTCAGGAACGCTAGATAGCCGTGTTTAACAGCTTCCCCTTCAAACGTTTCCGCTGACTGAGCTCCAGTATCCGGGGTCGGCCATCTGAAGATCTGAGACGCCAAACGTAAGCGATGAAACTGTCCCGAGATATTGCACCGCATACGGAGTATATCTTGAATGTAACTCCGTAACTAGGCCACAGGATGACGATGAAACACAGTCCTGAGATCCCGAAATCTCCTCTCTCGGACCCTCACAGCCTTATTTTGTTCATTATATACAATCCTCGGTCCGGTCATTGGCCGAAACACACATGATACATATCAACCCCTACCCTGCCGCCGTTGAGGCTAAAAAGGCTAAAGTTAAGTAAGTTAATTAATAGTTTAATATGTTAGACTCTTATTCTTTTGCTCATTCAACGCTTAATTGGCATCAAGGCAAAAGAAGATTCGCATAGCTCATGCACAGTTATCCTCGCTTACTGCTGACAGCTTAAACCCATAATCCAGGAAGCGATCCTACAAGAAGGTAGTTAGCCAAGTATCTAAAGTTGCCATTCTGCAAGCTTATCAAAACTAAGACATTTGGCACAACAAACAATCATGTACCTGTTGAGAAAAGATGAGATTACTTCTGCTTATCTGCTGCCTTCAATACCACTACATAAAAGTCCAACTCCTTCTGGCAATCTTCTCCATGGCTGGCAATGCTCCTCACACTTAGATATGACTTCGTCCTTGACAACCTAGGTGTGTAGCCCAGGTTTCAAACTTCCAACTACATTTTCGCCATTATAGTCGCCAGCTAACTTTTATTCCTCTTTTCACAGAGCATAAGGGTTTAGAGATCGGATGGTCAGGCATCTAAATTTTGGGTTAGCATAACATTTCCTCCCATTATTCCGAGGTAACTTACGGTGGGCTCTTGGTGAGGTCAGTCTTCAAAATCACTGGCACCCTCGTCATCTCTGTCACATCCTGAATGTAGTCACCGCCCTCCTCGCGGAGCGAAAAGAAGTTGAGGTACTTCTCCTTGTTGGTGAGGCGAGTCTCGACAGCCTCTGTGACAGGCACCTTAGAATCGGAGCGAGTGCGATGCAGGTTGCCAGCGTTGGATGAGGATCGGGTTGGGGAGCCAGGAACGCTCTGCGTAGGACGCTCAGCCAGTGAAGCTCCTGCCATGGCCTCAGTCACATCAGACGTGTTGTCGTCGTCGTCGTCGAAAAGGGCGTCAACATCGTCAGTAGAAATGGTGCCCGTATCAGTTTGCTTGCGGGTAGCCTCTTCGCGCTCCTTTCGTACGCGTTCGGCCTCCTCAGCCTGGCGCTGGGCAGCCAGAGCATTGGAGTGTCGGATAGAGGCGGCAGCCTTGGGTCGCTCATCCTCAGGCACGAACGCTGAGCTGGGGACACCCTTCTCCCAGTAAAGCTCAAGGACCCGCTTCTCTTTTCGGAACTCAGCCTTCTTCAGAGGCAGCTGGTCACAATGAACTCGCTTCTCGAATCCCCACTCAGGGATGAGAACGTCAAATGCCGACTCGTACACACACAAGACAATACCCTCGGCAATGAGGTCGCCGTTAACCTCTTGACGCTTCTTGTCCATCGTTCGGCAAGACTCGATGTGGACACTCTGCTCCTGGGCGTTTTGGGCAGAATCCTTCTTGGTATTGCAAGACTCAGCAGTCTTGACGAGGTTCTCCAGGTCGTCAGTGAACTCAATCTTGCCCTCGGAGAGGACAGCCTCCAGTTGACGGTGGACAATAATATCGGCGTAGCGTCGGGTGGGGTTGGTGAAGTGAGTGTACAAAGGCAGGTTAAGAGCATAGTGAGGCCATAGCTGCTTGCCAGTCTTACCTGAGATGAAGTACTTGGCCCTTTGCATAGACTTAACGACGAGTGTCTCCATGCCCTTTCGCAGATCGGGGTCATCGACCTTGAAGAGGCTGTTCTGGAGCGCACCGCTACCGGACGAGTCAATATCGTAGCCCAAGGCTGTCATGCGCTCAGCAAAGGTCTGAAGTCGTCGAGGATTGGGAGCCGACTGGCGGCGAAGGAAGGCCTTCTCGGGAAGTCCCTCGACGAGCCGTTGTGCGACATGGGCATTGGCCTTGTGAATCAACTCTTCCACAAGTTCGAGAGCCTGGGTCGAGTCAAACAAATTATCCTGAACAGGGTCATTCTCATCGTCAAGCTGTTGAAGAAGTCTGAGGGGAGCGATGGGCTCGCCGCCAGCACCGAGACGAGACTCCCGGAACTTCTGCGAAACAGCATTGAGAATCTGGATGGTGTTGACAGGAACGGCTGGGTTCTTGTACTCGGAAGGGTTGGTGAGAGCATCGTCGATGTCATCGAGAGAAACCTTGCCAGCACTCTTGATAATCGAGCGGCCAACCCATGCGTCACCTTCAGCAACAGATCCAGTATGGGGGTTCACATTAAAGACGACAGAAACAGCGAGGCGGTCCTGATCGGGAGTCAGAGAACAAACTTCGGTCGACAACTTGGGGGGCAATAGGGCACAGAAGCGGTTCTTGAGTTGAACAGAGGTGCCTCGCTTCTTAGCTTCACGATCCACCAGGGAGTTTGGCTTAACAAAGTGCGCAATATCAGCAACGTGGATACCAATCTCGATTTTGCCATCAGGGCGAGACTTGACATGAACGGCATTGCCGAGTTCAGCGCCTCCATTGTAGTCGATTGTGAAAACCTTCTCCTCACGGTAGTCACGTCGTTCAGCAATGGCAGCTTCGTCCTCCTTCTCAAGCGACCAGTCTTGAAGACCGACACTACGGAGCACGGCATCAGAGAACTCGTCCGAGGCAAAGTTGTTGTCGCGGAGAAGAGCATCGGTCTCAACCTTAAGATCACCCATGCGTCCAAGCTGCTCAACAAGAGTTCCAAAGGGGTGGAGGGAAGTGATGGGCCAGCGTTTTATGCAAGCCACAAAAATTCGATCCGCGTAGTCTTGGTGTTTCTCAACAAAGTCACGAGGAGCCTGCTCAGTAGGGATGGCGATAAGTGGCACACGCTTGTCTGTGGGCTTGAACCAAACAATCTTGGGCTTCTCCTGCTGGCGAGGCTCAGGGTGGCGAGAGTTGTTGCCTTCGCGGGCAGCTCTCTCAGCCTCCTGCTTCTCTTTGGTGGCCTGGCTGCTGGGACGTAGTAGGCCAAGAGTACCGGAGAACATCTGGCCAGCAACACGCTCAACAACAGCGACAACGTGGCCGGCGTACAAAGGCTTCTGTTCATCGTTTATCTCCTCCTCTTCAACAAGAAGCAGGCTCTGACCCTCGACTTCAACATCGTCATTCTTCTTTTGGGTAGGGCGCTGGCGCAGACTGCCACGACGACGGATACCTCCCTCAGGAGGGTTACCATCGTTGTTGTTGCCCGAGTTTTGATTACCCTGGTTAGTAGATCCAGATCGAGTATCGGTAATATCCTTGCGCTTCTTCTTCTCTTCCTTCTCACGCTTCTGGCCCCAGACTTCGTCAACGTCTAGAAGCTCAATAGCGACGAGATCACCCTCCAGCGCACGGTTTCGGTCCTTGCTACCGCAAATAAAGATGTCAGCATCGAGCAGGCCATCCTGAGTGGTAACATAAGCATCACTACGGTTCTTCTTGTTGACACGGAGGATGCCGGAAACGAGTTGGCCATCAGCCAGAAGAGCAGGGAGGGAAGCCTGAGGAAGATAGGGTGTGAAGAGGGTCTTGCGTTGCTGCTGCTGCTGCTGGCCACCAAGCTGACCAGCATGCTGAGAGCCCTGGAGACCCATGAATTGCTGGCCATTCAACTGAGCAGCTTGCAAGGCCTGCAGCTGGTTCAACTGCATGGGGTTGAGCTGCTGTCCATACATCTGGGGCATCATCATCTGATTGGGCAGGTGCATAACCTGAGGCTGGTTTGGGTTATACTGGAAGCCTCCAATTCCGGAGACAGACTGGTTCATAGATCCGCGAGGTCGGTGACCAGGCTGGAAGCCCTGGTTCTGTCCAGCATTGCCAGACTGTTCCTGGCCCTGGCCCTGGGTGCGCCAGTTACCTTCAAAGTTACGAGATCCGGTACGGGCGTGGCCGCTTCCACGGCGCTGGAACTCGTTGCTCTCGGCGTTCAAGCCACCTCGGCCGCCTCCTCGGCCGTTCACTGCCATGCTCTGGCTGCGGCCATGGCCACCGCGTCCACCACGAGTCGACCCCTGAGCAACAGGAACATCAAGGGAAGGTTGGGAGGCGGGCTTGTTCTCTTCGTCGGGGGCAGGAGAGGCAGGAAATGAGAAGCCAGTAGTTGTTCGCTTCTGCTGGGCGATTTCGGCGGCTTTCTTGGCATCAGCGAGGGCTAGAGAGTGTCTTCTCTGATGACCACCGCCAGCACCTCCACCACGACCGCCTCGACCTCCAGTATTCTCTCGGCCTTGAGCTTGAGCCTGGGCTTGAGGAGCTTCGAAGTTACCAAACCCGGACCCAGAAGCACCAGAGGAAGGCGCGGGAGGAGGTCCCATACCCATGTTGGGGAGTGCCGACTGATTACGGCGATGTGAGAGTGGCTGAGTAGGGGGAGCCATATTCTGCTGAGGTACTTGGTTGGGGAACTGGAAAGCAGCGTGCGACATATTGGGCATTGGCTGCAAAGGATTGAACGCACCGCCGGGGCCGAGTGGCTGTCCCGGAGGCACCATTCCCATGTTGACATATTGCTGCTGCGTAGCTTGAATCTGTTGCTGCTGTTGCTGCAACAGCTCAATCTGCTGCTGAATGGCAAGCTGCTCCACTTGATAGTGATGTCAGTATGCTGGCGACCATACAAATTATAGGGTTACAGTAGGGACATTATGTTGGGGAAGGCAGCAAAGAATTGATAGGCAGCTGCAGCTCGAGAGCAGGTAAAGCGCCGATGCCGCCACAGCATGCTACATAAGAAGGAGATGAAAACAAGATAGCTGAGGCATCATGAACTTACTTCCAGGGTTAGCAAACATGCTCATCAGTGGCGTCAGCTCGGAAGGGCTTCGGCGATGGGCAATATGAAGTCTACGCCCAGCAGGCCCAGGGACGCCGCCAACCTGAGGCTGCTGCTGGGGAGCTTGCTGTTGAGATTGCTGCTGCTGCGGCTGCTGCGGGGGTTGCTGTTGCTGCTGCTCCATGGCGGGCAGTCAAGTCAAGAGCGTTTGAATTGTAAATATAGCACGTCGATGTTCGGCGAGGGGATGGATCAAGGTACAGCTAGTTGGATTTGATATCGTGAAACGTCGTAGTGGCCGAGGATGGGCGGCTGAGTGAGGATGGGCGAACCTGTTGGATAATGGGCAACGGATGAGGCGAATTGCGATGGCGATAGGCGATGGCACGGCGGGACAATGTTTGCCCAAAAGGAGGGTAGACGAGCTTGCGCTGAGCCAAGGAACGTGGTTTGGAAAGGCGGCGATGAAGAGGGAGATGGTGAGAAGACGAGAAGTGAAAGCCTGGATGGATGGGAAAAGATTCCAACTCCTGGCGAGAGGAAGAGAGACGAGAGTATGTTGGAGGAGTGGAAGAGGAGGGATGGATGCGAAGAGGATGGGTGGATAGATAGAGAGATGGTTTAGCTTCAGGTGGAGAGAGCGAGTGGTGGGATACGACTGAGTATGTACCTTCGGGTCTAAATTTACTTCTAGTCTTGTGCAGCAGGTCGGTAGGGTCCTGATGTACCCTTCCCTGCTAGGGTACTTGTTCACGTTGGCAAATTCCTAGACAGCGAACAGCTACTCCGTACAAGGTGCTGTAAAAGGGAGCTACTGCTGTCTTTCTCATACAGCACTGCTCTGGCTTGGCTTTACTACAGAACCACGTAGGCTCATTGGGGCAACTAGATATCTGGGGCCATTGGACCACAGCTCTGACATCCGGGCTGCTGGACCGGGGATTGTCCTGATGGACGCCTAAAGATGGGGTTGTCCTCGGGCTGGTCTAGTGGCCTCCAGCCGGACCTGGTAGAGCCCCTAGCACCTGAAGCTCGCACTGACGCCGGCTGACTCCGCTAATAGCGGGGATGCTACCTCCTAAGTGCCATGGATCATGGCTGTAGTGGAAGTCTACCTGAGTACCTTAGCAGGTAGGTACCTAGGTACAGCTCGCACGGTTGAAACAACCTACCGTCCTTGGTCAATATGTCAAGAACACGTTGCTAACTGCTCAATTCACTGAGTTGAGATTCTCCATAAGTGTAAACCTCGCTCTGGGGTGTTTCCTCTGAACAAAGTTGGTCACTCAGCCAGTTTAGCTCACAGACCAGGGTGAAGAGATGTACCACCCCCAGCTTAAGATTGGGCATGGTCCATGATTCAAGGAGACGATCTTTCTGGATGTGGCGTCGAGGGATGAAAAAGGGCGTCGTCGGGAGAGAAAAAGAAGGAAATTTGGTGATCATAAAGGACGATGGCTCATTGTTTGTATGCAGTAAGACTGTGTCACTTTCCGTAGAACTCATCGAATTGTTCAAAGTCAAAATATTAATATATAAACAGCTGTGGCTGAAGGATTCGTGGGAGTACGGGGTACCTGAGCTTGACTTGGCGTTAGTTGACGCCGTTTCCTCTCCCCTGGATGACTCAAGCTTCAACCACAAGACGAACTCATCCCATCGCAGTCTACTAACCCAGGACAAGTCTATGCTACGTTTCAATATCTCAGTCATCCTTATTAGCGCTACTCCGTACTGTCATCAGACAATGTCGAAACCTGTTCCCTCCTTCGAGCAAAGACCCTGAGATTGCGTCCTTGTCTTCGGTTCCCTTCTACGTGTCGAGTGTCACACTTCCAATGCCCACAAGCCTCTCAACGAGTCCCCTGTGATTGCCCGAAGTCGATACTTAACCGTATCCTCCTACGCTAGGGGAGACGAAGTCGGAACCCCTGCTTACGCCACGGATACAAAGCAACCCTCCCAAGAGCTCAGGTAACATAAAGCAAACATCCATGGAAGGAAGCCAGAGAAATTTATGAGCCAAACGTCATCGAGGGGCAGTTCATAATCTCACTGACGAAATTTGGTGGGCTGCAGCTTGTGAAGTGATCTCATCAGCATTCCATCTTTATTTGCTGGAGGCTTGTCGTCGATGACTGGGCATGCCAGCATTCTAGATATCAGATAGCTATCACTTTATCTTTTGCCCCTCAATGGAGAACCCGAGATACCTTGCATGCGGTCGCCCGCCAATTGTCGCTGAAGCTTCATCACGTTTTGTATTGAATGAGTCGAGATAGTCACTGTTTACTAGATTGAAATACTGAAGCCCATCAGTTGTAAATCCTCTTTTAATTTGACGTCGGTGTTGGTGGATCAGTGACTAGTAATCTGGTCTTTGAACCGCGTCTTGCTAGCCAAAGCGCGTTGTCATGTTTTAGATAAGGTAAGTAGGGTAGGTGGTTGACTTCCAGCGACTGACCCAATAGGTACCTAGTTACTCCATAGACTCGTTAGATGCTTACATCTGGATGCCCTTGTTTCGTTCTCACTAGGTAGGTTTTGGCTTGCTTGGCGGGTTAAGAAGGCTATGATATGCGCACTTTGCCTGTCACATATTAAGTTTCAGAAAATCCGTAACTTACAAGCCCCGTCTGTTCATCACCAGCCCAATTCAACCCCTTTGGTCCCTAATGTTAAGGGCACAATGATCCCAAAACGGCTCGAGTGGCTTTGAGGTCAACTTCCACATACCATACCTCAAATAGAGCTTAACTGAGCTACCTTACACAAATGGCCCGCAACAACCCGGCCTTCGGCAGTGATTGACACGTATAGATGTTCTAGATTTAAGCTACTAACAGTATAACTCTTTAGTTAAGATATATTAAACCTATCATAGCTTAATTAGCACTATAAATATAGTTATTAAGTTATAAAATTAAAAAAAAAGTTAAAATACTTAACTAAATATACTTAAAATAAACTTAATAT
>JAALXK010000034.1:0-377492 GCA_012977745.1 Fusarium anguioides
AAAAAGATATAATAATATTACCTATTATTGTACTTACCTTTAAAATCAAGGTCAAGCTATTAGATATTCCCTGATATAAATCAGTAATTACTAAAAGGAAAATAGTCTCTAGCTAGCATATTTATGTAAACGCATTACTAGAAAACTCTATATTTTTTTCCTTATCATATTAAAGGGAATAAAAAGTGCAGGCTCCTAAGGAATAAGATTTCCTGGGATTCCTTCTATGTCGATCTTTACTGGCAAAAGGGGTTGCCAAGCAAAAGCTTGAATTATAGGGGAAACCTGTCTCTTTTTTTCATTATTGCCCAGTATTATTGCATAACTCCCTCTTAAATAAGGGCTAAGAGACAGCCAAAATTAAGTCATAAAGGTGGAGCCTACACAGTAATATAGCCATTTGACATTAAGTAGACTGTCACTGCAGTCCCAAGAATAGCACTCTTTCAGTCTCTGTAAGCGCTAACTGTCAGGCAAAGCAATTCGCCTCAAGCTGTTATCTCTCCTGAAGAGGTGTACTCTCAACCTCAAGCCTCTAATATTTCAGACTTTTCATCCAATCGACCGCGACCTATAAGAATGAGTTGTTGGTTATGAAGAAACGGTAATTTACAAGAATATCTTTCTTGGTGCAGCTATTTCTGAACGCCATATGTCTTCGATAACCAAAAAGAACTTACCGTATTGCTCTGACTAAAACCACGAGCGCGTGAAGCCTATAGAGTAATAGTGGCATGTCACGCGCGTTTGTTCTAACTAGAATAAATTTCCTTTAAGGTTAACGACCTGGCAGTTACTTACATTCTGTCGGCAGAGTGTTTTCGTGGCGCGTTAAGCGGTTTTACCAGAGCACCAACAAAAAGTATTCTATTTGTCAGGGATCTATTGCTTGCAGAAGTTTTAAAAAACTTACTACTAATAAAAAGATATTCTGTTAAAAAGTTGACTTAGATATTAGGTATGTAGACTGAGGTTGCGTGTTGAGTCGGGAGTTGCTTTTTTTCATTCCGAGACTTGCGTAGAGATCAGTTCCACATCGGGATTTATTTATCACCACAATACTAACTGTAAAAACGCTATTATGCTTCAAAGTCCTACAGGATATTCCTATTATACTTTAGGATTTTGTTCACTGGCTTTAAGAAACGCTAGGAAAAGTATTAATGCAGTAGATATCTGCGCAGGCCTGGTTTGCATGCTGTAGGGTAGCAACGTTTTCACCGGTTCTACAGCATTCTTAAGATACAAAATGAATCAGCATGCTTTTTAAGCACTATGTCAGCTCTACTCTGGGTATACATCCATATTCTAGTCTTAAATATTATTATCTTCAGTTTCAGTCCGCACAGCTATCTATATTTACAGTGATCAGGGCAGGTGTCTTTCGTTTTAGGTCTACCCTGTCCTGCTTTTTAGATTATCCTTGAGGTGTTTAATGGATGATCTTAAAAAAATATGTCCGAACTAGCGCTGATTATTGCTTTCTAGTTACTTGTTTCTTCAGCCGTTCCTGGGTTCAATTTCGATAGCGTGTAAGAATTTCTTTAGTTTTAGGACTATTGATTTTAATGCAGTAGCCAGCCAATCAACGTCTTTCAAGTCAAATTAACCTTCCCCTGAACTCGCTGTTTAGCGCTGTGAAAACAGCTGTAGAAACGCCAAAGCGAGCCATCTTCCCCATTATTTATGGTCAACTCTCCTCTTCTCGACTTTGCCGTCAGGCTATCGAACTTGTCTCAGCCATCTCTCTTGGCATTTTACCCTCTTGTTTCTCGAGTCTTTCGTCAACATTCAAGTCTTGATCATGCCAAGGTCAACGACAAGCCGCTTACTTTGACTCCTGGATCAACCAGCTTCTTAGTTACTCTTCCTGGAGGCCCGTACATTCCAATTCGATTCGCTTACGGCAAAGCGAACAATAACGTTGGCTTCAAATTCTTTATCACGTCGCCTAGTGGACATGTCCTTGCCAGCGACAACATGGCTGCAAGCCCATATCTCGTCCCATATTTTTGTGATGGTGTTCTTGCCCCCCAATACCCAGCATTTGGCTCGGAGACGAAAGTGTTTCTTTGGTAGACGGGCCTGGGTAATGTCCAGAATTGATGGCAATCATGGCTAATTCTTTTCGTCGGCAGACTATCGAATAATGATAATATTAATAAAAATTCTGATGCTTGAGATGGAATGCAGCTTACAAATGGATTATAAGTGTCGTGAAATCTGCGACGTCATAAGGCGACGTCTGCAGTTTTGATTTGTTACCGCTTCCAAATGCCGATGATGTGAGATTCGGCGACCTCCTCAGCCAACAGCCCCGCGTTGATCCGCAGGTCGGCAACTCTTGTCAGAACTTAGCGCTGTTGACTCGATCAAAAACCTGACCGATCTTCTTATTATTTTCGGCAAATTCTCTTCCTTTCTATAGCCTTGTGCTACAGCAGCCTAATCGAGATCACAGCTTTGAGAAGTAATATTCCAAGACTGCTATTCCAGCATCATCAAAAATCATGGATACTTCAACTAGTCGCCCATTCAACAAGGTATGTGATAACCAAGAGTCTAATGTAAGCAGAATAAAGCTTGATGAAGCATTCCGAAGATTATAATTGTCGGCGCTGGCCCTTCTGGTTTGCTGCTCGCACTTCTCCTCGCCCAGCAGAACATCCCTTCGGTCGTGCTTGAGGCTTGGCCTCATCTTGATACACGTCTGCGTGCAACACAGTATGGCGTACCAGCTACACGTGTGTTCCGCCGTGCAGGCATTCTAGAAGATATTAGACAAGCCAGTATCTCCAAGTTTCCAAGTATCTGTTGGAGAAGGGTATCAGACCATGAAAAGCTGATTAGTCTAGACCTCTCACTTGTTGAAGATCACCCTGATCGCATGACCATTTTACCACTGGGCGAGATAATCCAGATCATACATCGTCATTGTATGGAGAAAGGACGAGGAATGATTGAGGTCAAGTTCAATCATGAAGTCACAAATGTTGGGCAAGACGACAATACGGCTTGGGTAGAAGTAGACATCAAAGGTTCAGGATCGACCGAAAAGGCAAGAATTACAGCTGATTATGTCGTTGGAAGCGATGGAGCTTCAAGCGCCGTCAGGAGGTCATTATTTGGGAGAGGCTGGCCCGGCCAGACGCTTCCCTACCGATTTGTTGTTCAGAATGTCGGTTATCCATATTGATTCCGCTTGACCAGTATCTGACGGATTTCAGGTCTTCTACGATGGCTTCGATAAGCACAAGTGGGATGGAGGAAACTACATGATCGATAAGGAACACTGGGGTCTCATCGCCCGTAGAGGAAAGGGAGGTTTGTGGCGTGTGACGTATGGAGATCCAGTCACAGGTCTGACCGACGAAGAATATCTCAACCGCCGACCTACTCATATGAAAGCAATGCTACCAGGGCATCCAGATCCCAACCAGTATCGCATTGAGCAAACAAATCTTTACAACATCCACAATCGCTGTGTTGACAAATTTAAAGTCGGCCGCGTTATCCTCGCAGGAGATGCTGCTCATGTCTGCAACCCAATGGGCGGATACGGATGCATGTCGGCCGTCTTGGACGTTGGTGGCCTTGCGGATTGCTTCATCGGATACTATCACGGATTAGCCGGTGAGAATATTCTCGAAAAATATGCCCAAGTCAGACGTGATATATTTCTTAAATATGTCGATCCAAGGTCGATCAAGAACCTCAACCGTGTGGCAACATCCGATCCCCAGACGGTTTTAGAGACAGATAAGTTCTTTGGTATTCTGAATGAGTTAAAAAAGGATGAAAGCTCAATGAAGGCGTTTCTGCTTGTAAGTTTCTAGTTCTGGATGAACCTGTACCGTCGTTGGGTATGCATGTATTCTAACAGAGATACAGAAAGTGTCAAGCATCGAATACGACTTCACTCAGCATTACAGCAAGCCATTGATGAAGGAAAGTGATTGGAGTTGATCTAGATCGGGACACACATTATGGAGATTGTATAAGCAATAGTGAAAATTATAAATATAAGATCTAGGGGCTGTATTATCCATATGAGAACAATACTACTAATATAAGAAAGAATGAATATTAAGTTGGCCTCTGCCAGTCTAGTTACACCTGCTTAAAGAGCGATATCAGGGTTGAACTCAAGAGCCATCCAAACATCCAGGTTAGGTCCGCTACCAGCCTGCCACTTGTGGTAAGGGTATGAGATAGCGTTCTCCTTGTCACGGATCGCATTATCATATGAGTCCCGATACCACATACCACCATGCTCATGTAGTCGAGGGAGAGAAACGTGCTCAAATTGCTGGCCACCGTTGGCATTGGACTCGGCTCCCTTCTTGGACTCAATCAGACGGGACATGCCACCATTTCCAGTACCAAGAGACAGGCAGACATGAATTTCCTCAAACATGTCTCCAGAGTGGTTGTGTAGGCCACAGTCAACATTGGTACCAGCGGTCCAGAATTGCATGTGAGCGATTTCAGATTTATTGTCGACAAACCTGAAATGAAAACCTGACAAGTTCCAGAAATCCTTACCCTTGAAGGGAGCTCCATACCAAAGATCCTCGACCTTTCGGAACTTGAGGGGCTCAAGGCCAAGTCCAGCCTTGCTGAGTTGAAAGGAAGTCTTTACAGGAACATCTTCAGTTCTAGCCCACTCACCAGGCTCTCCGATTGTAACAATTCGGAGAACGATAGCGCCGAGGTTTTCATCAGCAGTGAAGTCCCCATCTTTGCTAGTAACAGGGGAAATAGAAGGGAAACCAGATTCCCCAAGTGGCTTGCGAGGTGCTGCCTCACTGTTGTGAATTCTACCGTAAAGAACCTTGATGCCGTTGCCCTGCTCAAGAGGAATCTTGCTGCTCTTGGGATGGACTTCGATGCTGATAGCACAGTTGGCGATCTCTATAAGAGGTAGCTTATGAGACTGCTTGAGTTCTTCAGGTCGAGCGACGTATACCAACCCTTCATTCTCCCATACTGTAGAAATCATGGGAGCTTGAGTTGGTTTTTCAGCTGCCATCTCTGTCTTGTTCAGATGAAGAGTAGTGACAGGCTTAGGCTCTTCGTAGTAGTCTTTGACGTTGTAGCCGATAGACACGAGATCAAGCTTTCCCGCTCCTCCAAAGTTTCTAACGACATTAGTTAACACAAGGTGTTGGATGGAGGACCCTTACCCAATAGCAATGCGAGCAGATGACTCGTCAGCAATCCTCCACTTAGCAAACAAGCCCTTCTCGAGATCGATCGGCTTGTAGTACATGATGCCCTATATGGATATTAGTGACTGTATACCTTTTGATTCCAAAGGACAATTCCATGCACACCTTGAACGGGTGAGGGCCGGTAGGAGGCTAAATCTTGTCAGTCAAGAGCCTCGTTAATAATTCTTCGTAAGTGATCTGTACCGGGATAGGCTTATCATTATCGTCACGGTCGAGGGGACCGAACAAGGCAATGAGGAATTCATCGTCACCATCGCCTATATCTATATCAACACTTATCACAAGAAATAAATCTCCCTGTAGAAATCCTTACCATCAAAGTCAGCACAGACGACATAATGTCCAGGTCCATCACCTCTCTTGAGCCGTTGGTTAGGGGTTCCATAAGTATCGAGAACATGTCTCTTCCACTGAACATTCTTCATGCCACGGTTTGTCTTTGTATAAACACAAGCAGATATCCCATGAAAAGGATCTAGGGTTGCGATGTAAGCGAAGGGGTCGTCACCCACTTTACCTACGTCGGCACATCCGGTGCCCCAGTGGTCTCCTAAGCCTGGGGAAAAGGAGTTTGGGATTTGTCTTGCTTCCTTGGGCTCACCAATACCGATGAGGTCGCGCTTCCAAACTCCATCCTCGAAGTGCAACCATGTTGTTCCCTCTTGGGACGAGATGATCATAGAGTCAAGGCCATCGGGACCGTCAAACTTCTTTTGTGTGATATCGTGGATGACGGTGAAGTGTCTATCGTCGATGATGCTGCGGGACCACTCAATTCTGAGATAATTAGCTAGGTAGATGAGAGTTCAAAAGTCAAGCTGATCTTACGCATCGAGAACGTTCTCTGGTCTGTGGAAAAGAATGATGGGAACGGGTGTGACCTTTCAAAGTATCATCAGACGTAAGACTAAAAGTCTTAGATATGAAAAGTGAAAGCTTACCTTGTCTGCTTCACCTTTAACGATAGAAGCCGCTACAATCTCGAGGAAGGAACTGTTCTGTCAGCCAGTCTATCTCTAAGTGGGTTTGTCATACTTACTTCTGAGTAAAGTAACCTGCTTTCAGACGATACATAGCTGGCCAGCGGCCAATCTTACGCTCCTTCCATAGGCCATTTCCGAGATTATCGCGACCAGGGTTCTCGAGCCAGCTGAGCCAGCCTCCCTGCATGTTGCACTGACGCATGGAAGGGCCATAGCTGTGGCAGATGACCAGGTCCATGAGACCGTTGTTGGTGATATCAACAGCGACGACAGCGACGGGACTGTCATACTTGCCGATCAAGTGTTTAGTCCAAGCTGAGACCGGTATTTAGTTGTGTGAAGATCACCTAAAGATAGGTACTTACGTTGTGTTACATCTGGTTTCTTGACGCCGTTTGTTTCCGAAGCCTGGTGAGCTGCGTGAACAGCAATAGGATTCTCAATGAATTCTATCTCTCCAGAGTTCAATCCTGAACTCCTTACAGTTAGGTGTGCCTCCTAAAGAAGAAGATGGGTACATACGTGATAATACCAGGGACAGAGTCATTCTTGTCAAAGTGGAAGGTTTCAACCCAGTACCCGTCTTGGCGTTGATCATCAATGACGGAAGAGCCAAAAGACGGCTCGTCGATACCCGATGCCATAGTAATACAGATGAAATTACACCAAACCCTTACTTCGATGAAGATTGTGGTTGTTAATGAAATGGTTTGTGAGAGTGACTGGAGAACCTTTAAGTATTTGGGCCAGTTTCGATTCCTAGGCATCCAATGCGAAGGTCGCGACCCCAGACACAGATCGATGTGCTAATATTCACATGAAAAAGAATTAAATGCATTGAATGACTTCATTTCTCAACTCCCATCGCTGTATAACTAGGAATTTGACGTGTATGTGTCTACAGAAAGATTCACTTGAAGACTTGTCATTTGGTATCAAAAAGTGACAACGCAAGTGTCTCTTAGACCTGGTCTTAACATAGACTCACACTATCGCCTAAAATGTATCAGATCCCCTCAATCAATCAATTGGTTATTCTAGGAATTGGCTAACATGGAACAGGACCCTGCATTCCATAAGCGAAACAAGTCCATAGAGTAAACTTATCACAACCAATGGTTTGCTCTTGTATCCGCACGAACCGGAAACTGAATAAACAAATATCTCTTTGCAGCTCAATCGACAAGGGACGCGAGTTCATCAGCCCCGCAAGGTCTCGGGATCCTGTCGGAGGTACGTGATAGCGCCCGCTGTGCGCCACGGAATGGGCCGATATTAGTTTCCGATATCAGCTTGTCGAGCTAATGAAACATTGGGGAGGAGGTGACATACTAGAAACCTTAGTATTCAAGACTGTTTGTTTAAACCTTCAATGATGTCGTAACCAAGCTTAGAGCCAAAACCGGTTTTATCCCGATATCTTCAAAGATTAAGATGCAAAATATAAAAGTGATTACTGGCATCGAACTGCCTCATGCAAGTGATATTATGTGAGACAAAGTTACTTCGTATTGACGTGCACTGGTATTTGTCTTGTAGGGGTTCATCTTGGCTACATTCCTTCCTCGGGCTCAGCTCCTCAAAACCGCATATGTCTCCGCCATTTTGCCAAGCTGGGTCTCTTGAGACGATCAAACATGTTTTTGCTTCGTATAAAACAACTACCGCCTCCATTTACCCTTTGAAGACGTCGCCGCTCTACAGTAGAGACACATATGTCTTTGGACTGCGGGGAGACATGTGCCTTCAATGTCTTCTACAAATGATATACCATTCCTTATATGTCTGGTTGCTGTTACTCTTGTATATCAACTAAGGACTTGACAAGCCCTACGTCTCGAATATCAAGATTCTCTCCCGTATTCGGACTTTTGCTAGGTGCAAGTCAGACAAATTGAGTCTATTCACTTTTTTTGCTTAATCTTATCAAGACATAAACCTTGGCGGAAGTCCCTCCCCGTCAAAGCCTCAGACACGGAGTTTTACTGATGGTCCGGTAGTATATGTTTGTGCGATGCGTAAACATACCGACCACAGAAACATTACCAGATGTACGTGACCGTTCCAGGACCTACAGACCGTTCAATGAGTACACCTGAAATAGCAATCGGTAAAAGTATTAATAGCAGCCATGCACCCATCAATTACCAGAATCATCCTCACTCATTCAATCATTCTGCACTACTTTCACTCACTTACCACAATAATCACTAATTCACTTAATTCATTCATTTAAATCTCCCCAAAATGGGTGAATGGGAAGACGCCAAGCTTCGCGATCCCTATATCTTCGTCAAGTCAGATGACTTCTTCCAGAACCTGGACTCGGGTAATGCAAAGGTCAACCGGCCTTCCAGAGTCGCTTATAATCCTGCTGATCAGCTTTTGAGCGATGGCAAGAAGAACCCTGCTTGCAAGTCCGGAGCTGTATTCCGCTTCAACGATGACTCGCTTCTTTTGGTTCAATTTGTCCGCCCCAAGGTTTGGCAGATTCGATTCGACCCTAACAACCAAAACGGTTCGGACTTTTCTGACTTCAACACGCAAGTTTACCAGGTTCTAACGGATCATGATTTCTAGCTAACGTGGGCTTAGCCGAACTATCGTCAAGGACACTCTAACTAGCCTTATCTCCACTCTTGATGATATTGAAGGCATCAACTGGACGGTTGAACTTATCGACACCGATCCACGATACATTATCCTCCAGTCGGTGACCAACCCCAAAACTCCCAACCGTCGCGTTGAGCTTCAGATCTGGATCCAGAGAGACCCCTTTCAGATCATTGCCGTTCGAGTCCTGGAGAGCAATCCTCCTGCAGAGAAGCTTCCTAAGCTTCAGAGCGTCAACTCTCGAACTGCCAAGCAGCTTGAGCTCCCTACTCATAAGGGTGCTCAGGCTGCCATCATTTGGAAGACTCGACCTCGTGGTCTCCAGTACAGTGGTACCTCGACGGTTCTGTCGGTCGAGAAATCTGTCACTGCCGACTTCATGGGCTTTGGTGAACAGGGTGGCAAGCATTTGTTCAAGAAGAAAACTTTCATGAACTACTTCAACTTTGACAACATGAGGTACCAAAACGTTTATGGCAAGGGTCCCCTGGATGATCGCGAGCCTCTGTACCACTCTGAGCCTTTCTGGATCGAGGTTGATTCTCACCCTGGATACCGATCTCAGGTCTCAACCTTCATCGACAACTACTCCCACATCTGTGTTGATGTCGGCGTCAAGGACACTGGTGCCATTCGTGTTGCTACCCGTTTCAACAGCTTCCGTGCCATCATGGTCGCTGGTGACAGTATGCAAGACCTTATCTCGTCTTACACTTCCATCGTCGGAAAGCCTAGACTGAAGCCCCGATACGTTCTGGGATACCATCAGGCTTGCTACGGCTATGATGATCAAGAGTCTGTCCTCGAGGCTGTCAACGAGTACCGAAAGGTCGGCTTCCCCATTGATGGTATGCATATTGATGTCGATATGCAAGATGACTACCGAACCTTCACGATCAATAAGGCTGACAAGCATTTCCCTGACCCCGTCGGCATGTTCAAGACTCTTCGTGAGCAGGGTGTCAAGTGCAGTACCAACATCACTCCTTACATCAGCTCCATGCCGAGTGACACATACACTACTCTCAATGAGGGTCTTGAGAAGGGACATTTCATCAAGGATGATCGCGACCTTGATCCAACTGCCCCTGAAGCTTGGCATCAGCGCTACCAAGGATGGTCCGTCGGAAACCAGATCTTCAAGGTTCCCGTCATGGAAAAACCCCCATACTTTGAACCTGATAACTCTGACTTCAACCAAACCTTCAACAATAAGCAGCCCTTCCACGGTGGTGTCTTCTATGGCTGGGGTAACGGCCATCCCGGACACTACCCCAACTTGAACAATAAGGAGGTCCGAAAGTGGTGGGGAGAGCAGTACAAGTACCTCTTCGAGTGTGGTCTTGACTTTGTCTGGCAGGACATGACCGGTCCTTGTATCGCTGAAGAGTACGGTGATATGAAGGGTCTTCCTTTCCGCCTCAACCTCGACTCTGATGGTTGGTCTGGAGATGCAAAGGGAGCTGATCGCAAAAAGGCTATTGAGATTTGGTCCTTGTACAGCTACAACCTGCACAAGGCCACTTACCATGGTCTGAACAACATCGACAAGATCAGCCCTCAGCTTCAGTGGAGAGAGAACCGACGTAACTTCATCATCGGTCGTGGCAGTTTTGTTGGAAGCCACCGTTTTGCTGGTCTCTGGACTGGTGATAACGCCTCCACCTGGGAGTTCCTCGATATCTCCGTCGCCCAGGTCCTCGCTCTTGGTATGTCTGGTATTACCATCTCAGGCCAGGATGTGGGCGGTTTCGAGTTTATCGACTCTGAGCATGACTTTGTCAATCCTGAGCTTCTCATCCGTTGGTATTCTGCCTACTCTCTTCTTCCTTGGTTCCGAAACCACTACACCAAGAAGCGAATGTGGATCGATGGTGAGAGATGTGGCCAGATGAGAAAGGATGGAAAGCAGTTCCAGGAGCCTTATGCTTACCAGAAGCACTATGAAGAGCACCGTGATCAGTACCAGGGTCGCGAGGCTATGCTTTACCGTGCCGTCCTTCCTGTCTGCAGGTATCAGATTCGACTTCGATACAGTCTGATGCAGCTTATGTATGATGCCATGTTCGAGAACATGATCACTGGTCTGCCTATTGCCCGAGCCATGGTTAGCTATTAATCTTAGTGAGCGTAGCATGACACTGACGGTGATACAGGTCATTACCGACGACATTGACCGAAGTCTCTTCTCCGACGACGTACGTCTCTTTCTTAAGTATATATCGAACTCTGACTAAGGATTACAGAACCAATTGTTCACTCGAAGCCAGTACATGGTGCGGAACGACTTGCTCGTCGCACCAGCTCTGATCCCCGAATCCAAGAGAAAGACACGCAAGCTCTACCTTCCCTACCCTAACAAGTGGTACCCGATGAACTTGCGACCTGATGAGCCTCTTGGTGCTCCTCTTCTGGATCCCGCCGAGGGAGGAAGCCGAGTCGAGTATGACTGTCGCATCAGCGATGATGAGAATCAGATCCCATACACTACTCCGATGTACATCCGTGAGGGTGGTATTATCCCCAAGATTGGTGTTCGAGACTACATACCCGACCCTTCTCTTCCTAAGCAGGATGCCAACCCTATTACTCTGCACATTTACCCTGGAAGGGACAGCGTAAGTCTTTTTGCATGACCATGCGGTGACCACATGACTTATTAAGTTACAGACATACGACATGTACCTCGACGACGGTATCTCTCGTGATAGTGCTCCCGTCCGTAGTCTCAAGACTGGAGATGAGAAGGCCAACAACAAGTACTGCCAAGTTGACATTGAGCAGGTAAGTTCCTCTGATTCCTTATGTAGAGCTGGCGCTGACATACCTCTGTAGTACACCAAGACTATCAACCAAGACTCGGGTGTCGAGTACATGCGAAGCGTCACCATCAAGTCCCCCTTTAACGGATTCGGCAACTTGAAGGATATCGTTGGCACCGAGTACACTATCGCTCTCTGGCACGATCCCGCTTGCAACATACAAACTGCTGAAGTCAAATCTTCCAACAAGAAGGTTACTTGGAGAAACGACAGTACCGCTCGTGTCACTGTCGTCACTGTCCCTGTTGCTGATGCTCACACTGAGAGCGGTGTTGCTATCCAGTTGACTTACGCCAACTCCGAGTAATGTTGAGATTGCTCTATATTGATAAAGGATAGTACTCTATTGAGTTATTATCCTAATTCCCTTTGTACTTTTTCCTATGTAAGACCTAAAAAAGAGTTTACTCGCTTGATTATGCAATCAACAAGTCTGGTTCAGCTTCTCAGCCCGTCTCACTGTCTCCTAAGGAGTACGGGTGAGGCGGTAGAGTTCTAATTCAGAGCTGATATATTACTGTTAGACTTGCTGTTACTTTCTTTGTATTTATCAGGATATCATACTTCCTGGGCTAAAATAATATAATATAACTTGTTTCAATGCTCAATGACGATTTCACTAAACAGAGTGCTTCAAGAAGATATAGCCCCGCATGTTGATTCCCTTGGTCGTATCATCTTTAAGAAGGCATGAATGCATACTTGCCAAGTTAAACCCACTGTATTATTAGGCACCAGTTGAACTGCTGATACTTTTTATATTTTCGTTAAGCGAAGGAGTTAACACATCTATCCAGCCAAATAACGGATCAATAGGTAGCCCATATTCGAAATCTGTTATACAAGATACGCCTGAGCCTATTTGAGGCCAGTCGGGAGTTGGAATTAAACCTTGAATAGTGTCTGTGTGAACTGAGAGGTTATTTTGCATAAAAGAAGTTTCATCATCTGTAGAAATGTTAACGGCAATCAGGTACGTACAGGAGCAGCATACCAGTTCTGAAGTTCAACCGATTCGCTTTGATGAGGCGTCTGATACGATTGACAGGTTTGGCGACACCTGGATTGGCAGTGCACAGTTCATCCAAGCATTCCAAACTCGACTTAAGCATGTCCAGATAATCGCTGCTCTCATGATGTGAAGCTGCGTTTCGAACATGTATGGTACAAGCCACATATACAGTGTACGCCAATATATACGGAGCTCCTTTCAGGCCATATATCGACTTATACGCAGATGCTATGCTAGTAATGCGTGTTGCTGCAATACTGCATTGTTCCCAAGAATGTCCTGATGCGACAGTGGATCGAAGATGGCCCTCTGATATGAAAGGTCTGTGAAGAAGAATTATCAAGGCGTAATAGATATTGTGCAGAACCATGATGTTTGGAGTCTGGACTTGGGTTGACTCAGGCTCTAACCAGGGCTGGAAGTCGAGTTCAGGTGGCAACTTGTCTCGCCATTGTTGTAAAGCCTGCTCAATCTGATGTAGGCCTGTCTGGGCTCTAGACAAAGTTGCACCAACCACATAAAATCGGTTAATAATAGCAGTCATAATTTTAGAGAGAAGACATAATTGCTGGAAGGTTGAGACAGAGTGTCTCGGAATAGGATCTCCCAAGTCTCTATGCGGACTATATGGGATGTCTGTAGCCAGTGATGAAGGATAAAAGGGCTCTGTTTCTTCGTAGAGGTCTAGGAATTCCCGAGATACTTGGCAATCACGAAGGTTGATCGCAACTGGTCGACCCATATAAAGACTTTGAAGCTTATCGCAGACAAAAGTACCCCAAAATATCCGCCTTCTTATTTCGATCTCCTCGGAATCATCCGTGGTCTGCTTTGGATCAAGATGCAAACCAAGGTCGTAAACCATCCGTAAAGCGTATCCTGTATATAGCCACCCTTTGGACGTCTCCCCTCGGGCGTTATATGTTGAGCCCAGTAAAACAAGTCCAACAATTGTACAAATATGTGGGCGCGTGAGGAGAGAGTCTTCTGCGAGAAGTTGATCACAACGGTGGAAGAATCGAAGTCCAGCACTGGATGGCTCGCTCGGATTGTCTCTGACCTCAAGACGAGGGGAGAACTTACTGCAGCAGGCAAAGATTGCGTTCAGCATAAAGGCAGAGCAATACCGACCGGAGCATTCCAGGTCGCGCATGACAGCAGGTCGATACGTAAGAAGGAAAGTATGATGTTGACGAGCCCAGTGCAAGTTTAGTAAATGGAGAGCCAGGTCTGTTGATTCCCCAGCGATAGTTGAGTGCTTGGTAAGTCTGTGTTCTAGATGCCTTTGTAAAGCAGCATTTGCAATTAGTTCATTTTTGGCTTGCTGGAGTGTTGTTGACTGGGGAGTTGATGGCGTTTCCCTTTCGCTTCTTGATGGGTTATGCAGCGCGGACGATGGCCCGAAGCTATTCGTTGTACCAGCATCGTCGACAGATATAAAGTTTGAGATGTCCAACTCGTCTTCAGATGAGACTATAGGAGTCGTATTTTCGTGTCTTGTGGGATAACCTCGTGATGAAGTATGATCTGTTGAGTCTAACAACTTCACAGCGCCATCGTCACCGACGGCTGTATTGAGAAGTCTTTCGCGCTCTTGTTGGTTACTATTCTTCAAAGTAACGATGAACTGGTTCAGATTCTTGATTTCACGCTGTAAGTTGCTAATTTGGGAGAACGTCGGTCCAAAGCAAAAGTTAGGGTCATCATTGTAACTCCAAGGTGAGTGTTGCCTACCGTTTACGTGGAGTTTCCCTTCGATAAACACATTCGCGTTTTTGACTTTGACAATTGCCGCAATGAGGTCGTGCAGTATCGCATCGGATCTTCTTGATCCGACACGAAAGGCATGCCTTTGCAAGGGATTTTGGTGGTCGTTGGCCAGCATTATTGTCAGCAACGACTATCACGTCATTGCTCAGAGACGACATCGGATGAGATTAGATAAGCCTGTCACTAAGTCTTTTTCAGCGCGAGATCTTGTAAGACTCACAGCTCATAGCATATCTGCCTGAGTTGTAAGCTTAGTCAATAGCTAGAGTGATAGACATTGTGTCGGAGAAGAAAGCTCCGAACGGTTATGAAGCAGTACAGTATGTTCCCGGAAAATTCGGCGCTGGGAAAGGCCGCCATAAATGCTAGAATAACTTAGGCAGGGTTTCAGGGCCTTAATGCTGAGCTATTTATGTCAAGGGTCTCTTAGCGTTGGTCACTCGGAGGAACATCATCCGCCAGCTCCCCACCATTAACAGTTGATCTATGAGTTTAACCAATCAACTCACGCCAGAGTAGCGTCTTTTCCCGGAGAGTCAGTCTCCGACTTTAATGTGGGGTATAGGGTATCATCTTAGATCAAGAGCCTTTCACTGAGTGTATAAATAAATACCTTGGTAGGCATTTTAACTCGCAATCTTCAACCTCGATACTTCTTATCTAACATCAGACTTGATTAGCTGTTGCTCTTTTCTTCATCCCTTAATTTATATTGTATTAAAATGGTTATTCTCAGGAATGTTAGCGTCCTCGTCGTTGGGAGTGGCAATGCGGGTTTTGCAGCAGCTCTTTCAGCCGCTCAAAACGGCGCAAAGAATATTCTTCTCATTGATAAATGCCCCGAGGACTGGGTCGGTGGCAACTCTTACTTCACTGCCGGTGCATATCGAATCGCTCATGGCGGACTAAAAGATATCCTGCCAATTGTCAACAACGTTTCTCCCGAACAAGCAGAGAAGATTGATCTTGCACCTTACACTGAGATAGACTTTCAAAACGATATGGATAAAGTCTGCATGGGAAAATCAGACCCAGAACTTTCGAAAACACTGATTCAAAACTCCAATGCTACTATCAAGTGGCTTGCTTCGAATGGCATTAGATTTCAACTTTCCTTCAACCGACAAGCTTATGAGGTCGATGGAAGGCTCAAGTTTTGGGGTGGTCTTTGCATCAAGACGGAGGATGGGGGCAAGGGTCTTATCAAGGACTATCTTACTGCGATCAAGAGGCATGATATTCAGGTGTCCTGGTCCACTGAACTCAAAGGCCTCAAGAAACATTCCAACGGCAATAGCTACGATGTTGAGGTCTCACTTGATGGTGCCAAGCAGACTTTGACTGTAAATGCGGTCATCTTGGCTGCAGGCGGTTTTGAGTCCAATCCTCAGATGCGAAGTCAGTTCCTTGGCCCGGGTTGGGATATGGCCATGGTTCGCGGTACACCTTATAATACCGGAGACGTTCTAGGTCTAGCCATTCAACAACTCGGTGCCCAAGCTGTTGGTAACTGGTCTGGTTGCCATTCCGTTGCCTGGGACGCCAACGCTAACCCCAACGTTGGCGATCGAGAAGCCTCCAATGAGTACACTAAGTCGGGGTACCCTTTGGGACTAATGCTCAACATCGACGGCGAGCGTTTTGTTGATGAAGGCGTTGACTTGCGGAACTACACTTACGCAAAGTTCGGCCGAGCTATCCTGCAGCAACCTGAACATCTAGCTTTCCAGATCTGGGATTCTCAGATGAGCGGTTGGCTCCGAGGCGAAGAGTACCGCGCAGAACGTGCTGAGCGTATTACTGCCGATACCTTAGAGGAGCTCGTTGAGAAGTGTGCAGCACGGGGACTTCAAAACAAGGATTCTTTCATCAATACTATCCGAGAGTACAATGAGGCAGTTTATGCCCACCGCCGTGAGAATCCCAATGCCAAGTGGGATCCTGCTATTAAAGACGGTCTATCAACACAATCTTCCGCCAAGAAGCTGGCTTTAGCTAAGTCAAACTGGGCCTTGCCTCTTGACCAGGGGCCATACTTGGCTGTTAGGGTGACCTGCGGCGTCACATTCACTTTCGGTGGTGTAAAGATTGACCCTTATACTGCCCAGTTGATTCATGGCTCAACAGGGTGCCCTGTTCCCAATGTGTATGTAGCTGGAGAGATGGTGGGAGGCTTATTTTACTCTAACTATCCCGGTGGAAGTGGTTTGACATCGGGTGCTGTGTTTGGAGCTAAGGCTGGACGAGAGGCGGCCAAGATTGTTGCAAACAGAAGCTAGAGACCTATAGAAAATAGTCCAGTAAGTTATTTTACTGCTTTGAGTTACAGACAGACTTTTATGAATTATGAGTCATTAAAGAACTTGCGTTTTGAAATGAGATATCTACCTGAATGGCTGTATCCTTTTTACAGGGAAAGGGAGCCATTATCAAAAAATAAAAAGTAAGCAGGCTTCAAGCTAGTTAAGCACGCAACTTTCCAGAATGCGTATAGGCGAATGGAAATTTGTGGCGGCTGTTGGATGAAAGAATATCCCTTATCACAGGGGTCCATATAACATGGCATCATTTAAATTGCAAAGTTTCTTCAGAACTGGTTCGAGTTGCTATTCAGGACTTGGTGTTATGCAAGGATGAAATTGTCTTTCTCTGGGCGACGGTATTGGATAGTTAAGCATTTCTTTCACCCTACTTACATGTACTTGTTTTATCATGCTGAGGGCTGGAGGGCTGTCAATGATTTGCCAGGCTCCTGTCCCGTGTCTCGTAGCGGTGGAATCAAACTCATACCGACACTTGAGTGTGAAATGCATTCAGCTGTAGCAAAACCTGCGAGACTGTTGTCTTGCATACCATTATCGCCAAATTTAGCTTCCAGCGTCCCGCTCCGAGACACCGTGGGCGACCTCCCGCTGAGCCGTGCCCACTGTGAGACCCATAGCCAGCGTTGATTTGCTGCGGCACCAGATGGCTTGAGTAGAGTAGGACGTCGCCAGGGGTATTATCTGGTGCATTCTTGTTCAACTGCATTTCTCCCAAAGATATGTAGCTTCACTACTGATTAAATCATTTTCTGAGGTCTAGATGCGTCTAAGATCTGTATTCAATGTTATTTTTCAGTGGCGTATGAAATACATGCCGAGGTAAGTACTTGGTGGCGTTTACTCTTCAAGGTGTTCAAACATGCAGTTGTGATAACGCTGTTAGTATAGCAGCGAAGGCAGATCTCGACACGTAATCAGCATCGCTGTCTTGCATTTGTGTTGAGACATGCAGTTATGACTATGTTGTTATCATACCGATGGATAATTCCCGATAAATAAAGATTGGTCAATGGTGGTACTTTTGATATAAATAGCAACAGAGTTTCCATCTCTTCTCAGAAGTATTTTCACTCACGAACACAAAGTCACATTTTCCATCACAAAGGATCAAGTTCAAAGGGCTTATACACCTTATCAAAACAGTCATCTTCTTTTTACCATCATCATGCCCAGCGCCACACGCCAGAGTTTTGCCGACCGAATTGTGGCCGGCGGTAATCAACCTCACTCTGCTCCTCCAAGAACCCTGAAGGATGTTGCAGAGGGCACCGTTCTGGTCAGCCAGATTCGCGAGGTCATGGATGATGGCACGCAGAGTAGCCTGATCATTGATGTTGAGCTACTCTCTGCGGAATGGGCTTTCCAGTTCAGCATTGAGAACGATGGCAAAGGCGATCATTTCCATGAGGAGGAAACTGAGCTTGGAATGACTGTTACCTCGGGCAAAGAGGTTTCTGATTCCGTTTCAGCCAGTGCCGGCTTCAGCGGCTGGGGGTTCTCGGCTGAGGTAAACGCGTCAACCGAGACTAAAACATTCACCTCAGTTGAGACTTCAAGAGTGAAGAGAGTCAAGGACACCTACACTTGTCCTCCTGAGTCATCTATCTTTGTCTACAAACGAAACTACTAGTTCCGATGCCGGGCTTGGTTTTATGTGGAGCCACAGAACGCATGGGTGAAGTATCCGGACGGCGGCAAGATCCAGGCTGAATTTATCTTCAACATTACTGCCAACCAGGAGTTAATCAGCCCGGTTACCTTGGTTAGTCATGGTCGGATTACAAATAAACCTCCCTCGGGGCTTGTCATTCCCACCAAAGCATGGGATCCTGAAGATTGGATTTGGCTTCTTTGATATACGTTAATGGGGGCTACGTATCCATGGGTTAGGCAAAAGTAGCCTTTATTCTTTTAATGCAGGTCTCAGCATATCTAGACTGGTGCAGTCGATTAGAGCCAGATTAGTCATAATCAAGCTCTAGTTGGATATCAAGACTTGCCCCCAACGGACATCTTACGTTGTAACGCAGAGCTAGTTGGTATGTACTGTAGCTGGGTTTATAGATAGTCCAATTAAAAACAGGCAGAAACGCTACTGTATTGGGTTGATAAGATCCCTGTTCCTCCAGCAATAAGTAGATCTGGTCCCCCGACCTCAATATTGTTGATTAGTTGTTAAACCTTCAACTTGGTAATACAATATTTCCAGCCCCAGTCGCTCAAGATAGTACTACAGCTGCAGCGAAGGTAAAGAGACCCAGAAGAGTCGATTCGCGCGAAGTATGTGCGCTACTTTTGGAAGTCTTAGAAGGCGCGGCTTCACCAGTTATTGTTACCACGTTTCCATCCTTGGCGGTTGTTGAAGTGGAGGCTTGTGCAGCTTGGGCAGCCTCAGAGACATCATCTGTAGCTGTTGCCTCAGTAGAGCCAGTCATCGTAGTTGAAAGATACTCCTGTCCAGCAGTGACAGTGACCGGGTGCCAAGTGAATTCGTCATATCGAAAATTATAGAAAAAAGAAGTGTCGGTTCCAGTTTGCGTGAATGTTGCAGTAGGAGGTCTATCACTCTGACCGCTAATAACGTTGATAGTGGTACATGTCTTTGCGAATGTTCTGCTCATCTCGCATTCAACAGACCATGTCCATGATTCAAATTTGGCAGGATTGTTTACTCCCACATGATTTCTATAAAGCCCAGTTGCAGGAGCTCCAGGAGCAGGAGTCTCATCAGCCCAAGGTCCAACGATGTAGGTTTCTGGAGTGCCGCCACACGTCTGTTTTTCCATCTTGTTCAAGTTGCAATCGATCCTATGACAAAGGTAGTGGCGGTGGCATCAGCGCCGATGACTTTGGCGTTGAAATCGCCATGTAAAGATGGCGCAAGAAGAGAGGTCGTTGTGTACTCGGACATGATTAGTGTGAAACAAAATACAAACGTGATAGAAACAAGTTCAAGTTTAGGAGATCGCGATGGGAGAAATTTGTAAATACAGGGGTTCTTGTTATTGCGAGTTATTATTGGCCAGAGACTCGGTTCTGGTCCACCTCTAATTACCTGCCGTCTTGGCTGAAGTCATGCGTTGACCATACTCGCCGCGATAAAACCGTATTGGGAAATCGACGAATGGAATCATAAGAGTGACGAGGCATAAATCACATGTCTCATAGATAGGTATAGTGAATAGTAAATAATTGGCATTAGTTATAGCTATGTTCTGGAGTTATTTGACTCTATGAGCAGGGTATTTATAAAGCAAGAAATCGACGTAATGCTAGAGTCTGTATGCATCAAGTTGTTCACAGAACGAGACTTGACAGAAACATCAGTCTTCCCCCTTCCGAATGGCTGCAACTCAATCTCTGGTAGTTCATCCTTCTGTCCTCGAGGTGGCTCGATGGCTGTGTCTTGACTCCAAGACGGTGTGAGGCCATCATTGGCCTCGGCCTTCTTCGTTTCGACTTGAACGGTTACTTCTTGGAATACAATGATTCCACCGTTCAAGAATGGTTGTTGATGTGATGTGTAATGGCGTTCAGGAGGGGGGTAAACCTCTGTTGTGTCTGATATCGAAGTGCGATCATTGTTGACTTCGCTTTCTGCAGCTGGAGGGGGACATAAGTTGATGGTTGAAGATGAGCGTATGGAATCATGTGATGCAAGGCGAGGCTTCATCACTGTATCAACGGCCCTCTTGCCCTTGGCATCGGCCGATGCCACAGCACTTCTTAATCGACGAAGTGTTGAGAATGGTCCAGAAGTGAGCTGGTTGTTAGCTCGAGTTGCTGGCATCTTCAAGGGATCAAAGTCGCGATGAAGATCTCGAATAAACTCCTGCTGAGACTTGGCCAACTCTTGTCGCTTCCGGAAGAAGTTGAGCGGGACCCACTGGCAGCTGGGACTTGATGAGACGGACTGACGAGAGATTCTAAGCCGTAATGCCAGCATCACGGTCTCGTCTGATTGATCTCCGTCAATGCCGAATGGAAGTCGTACCATCGACGAAGTTAGAATCGCATCATAGAACATGGGTTCTTGTGCCCAACCCCGTAGTGAGTTGATGGCATTAGATAGATGCGAGGCGAATTCTTCTTCAGGAAGAGATCTCGTGGATGCACCTGTAGTCCTTAACCGTTGAAGAACCTCTGCTACTGGCAAACCCTCAAGTCCTTTCAAGAGTCCTATGTGGCAGTCTTCGATACTGCCCATGTGTAGAGGTACTGAAGGAAGTAGATAGCGAGCATCTCTTCGTACCAGAACTTGTTGGGGGCTGTTGGGTCCTGCTTGATCTTGCACCGCGAATAAGGCCAAGTGAACTCCAGAGTTAATCCGAACCTGCTGATCGACAAACTTCTTCATGTCTTGAAGCTTTGATTCGAACTGGTCAGACTGGATCTGCAGATGTGACCTTGCGCTGTTGATTACTTGGCTGGGATCGACAAAACGGTATCCATTCGAAACAAGTCTTTGAACCTCATCATCTGATGTGAGACGACGAACCAAAAACATGAGTGCTCCTCTTCCGTCGATTCCATTCTCAACTTCGATTCCTTTCTCAATATGGGTGCTGCTTCTGTGCTTCTTGAGTGCTTGTAGGTAGGCTTGGTTAGGGACTATTCTTTTGGGGAGAATCTCATCCCATAGAACTCCGATATCTGTAAGGGGCTCGTGGAGACGATCGCTGAGATCATAAGCGGCGACGCAGAACATTTCGCGGAAAATAACCTCGTAGCCTTCGATGAGCTTTCCGTCGGCGTTGATGAGCTGAATACCCTTCTTGGCATCCTTATGCCGGCTCTTGTGCGGTAACTGTGCTAGATGTGTCTTCATGCTGTTGATCAGTCCAGAAATCCCAATCCAATTCCTTGAAGCTTGGTACATCCAATGAAACTGCGGATGAGAAGTGTTGAATTTTTGCTTGGTGTTCTATCGAATACTTAGTTGTTTGACCTATTAAAAATGTGATGAGAAGCTTACCTCTCCAATAAAGAAATCAGTGATAACAGTATGAGGAAACACTCCATCTGAATTAATAAGAAGACGTCCATTCTTGTCAAACACAATAGCACCGAGTTCAATTTGCTGGGCACGAGTGGCGGCTTGCTTGAGAGTGCGCACTCGAAGGACAGCTGACCCAGCAATGATAATGCAAGCACCGAGAGACTATCAGAGTTAGCCAGTCTCCAGCCGAAGAAGACCTCGAATACTCACCAAGCAAATAACTGCAATTGTGGTTGCAGTGCGCGATCCTCCCGACATTTTCTTGACCTGCGTCAGCCGATAGTCAGTGCCAACGGAAGCACACCAATGCATGCTAGATACCGCTCCAGCCAAGACAATGGCGGAAATGGTTCGCTTCCACCAACTGCTGGCTGAAAGCGTTTGGAAGATAAAAAACATGGCCAGAGCCACTGTACTCGCAGCGACAGCAATAATAGCAGCTCCCACGATGTACGCCGTATGATAGATGCAGGTGTAGTTCTTGATAGATGCATTTGCCAAGTAGTGCATTCCGCAGATGGCACTACCACAAAGGGTACCAGCTGTTATCACTCTCCACCATGTGATTCGATTCGAGATACCTATGGCGTAGAAGGCGGCGAGAAGGAAGAGAACGGGTATACAGAAGGAGAGCACTGTCATGCCTGGGGAGTAGGCAATCTGTAATTCTGTTTCTCCATTGGCGAGGGTGAGGGCTTGGTTTCCGATGAAGTGCTATATCGGGATTGAGTAAGTATGCGCAGGGCGGCGAGACACTTCAACTTACCATAGACCAAATAGCAATACCTCCCATAGTAATAGCAGAGCATCCAAGTATCAAACTATCGCATCTATATCAGCTGCCGTTCTGGGAAACAATCATCCTTGGCAAAGGTGGATATCATAGCGCGCATGCATACTGATTAGAAATACCGTCAAACCATGATCGTCGATTGATCAACTCGAGCGTAGAAGCAGCTCCCACCAAACTGATGAAATAACTGAGCGCGACGTATCCCGCATTGTACGCCTTTGGGACGACCTCGCCCAAATACCCATCGAGAACATGCTCAGCAGTCATCGTTGGGGGAATGGAAAAATTGCAAGGCTCGCAAAACAAACAAAAAAGGATTGGCGAGAAACAAGTTTTAAGAAAAATTATTAATGCGAGATAAAGCATAGAATAAGGATCGACAGAACCCAAGACTGAAAACGTTTGGTCGCGTAATGCCGCCTTGATCCCCGGATGCGTTAGTCCCAATGGGACATAAACTTTTCGGGCGTTGTGACAAGGAATGGATAACTAAAGTATAAAACTGAACTAGTGTTTGAGACGACGTTGCCGTTAGTGGACAGTAAAATTAGGACAGATCTCGTGGAGAATGACTTGGCTAACTGTGTTAATTTTTCCGTCACTAGTTTGCTATGGGGTCAATACGAGTCAAGTACGCTCGGTCATTGCTACCCAGCTATTGAAGAACTAATGTGGGGGAGTCACATCTGCACAGACACCTATCTGATCTATCTCTCTTATATCTAATTTCTTTAGCACCGGCATAGGCACGGCCCGCAGGGGGTCGGTGAAATATTTTTTCGCACTTACTCAGAAACTACTATGTCATGGAATATTCCATAATCATTACAAGTATGTCACTATCTGTTTGACCCATCCATATAGCTTGACGGGTCTCATCTAGTTGTGGAACGTTGCTAATCGGCCAGTTAGGGGCACGATATGACAGGAACGTCGCAGGGCTTGTGGGGACTGAATCTTGCGGCCTGAACCTTTTAGTGTTTTTACGACAGACCAATCATCAGTGGGTAGCACACCATCACTGAAGAATTGTCTTACTGGGGGGCTGAAGAACAGTAATCGCAGGAAATATGATAAGTCATCTGGTAATCCGTATAGAAGCCACGTTCGTTCGCGAGCAGCCTCATTCAAACGCCACAAGTTTATCGACGGCCTACTGTGATAATTAGACCTAATCTGATCTAGCCCATGCAGTTAAAGTGGCACACTAAGTCATCTTCCCGGTCCTAGAGAGATTGTGGACAAACTTAGTGCTTACTTAGGCTTAGGTCAGGTTCGTCAGGAGGCACCTGGGAAATGCTAAGGAAATGCTGCTCGCAACGCCCTCTCCATCTAGTAACCCGGATATTGCGAGACACTCTAATTACGTGTGTGACTGAGCAAGCCTCAGATCTATAGCGCCGTAGCCAATTTTTGCACTCGATAAAAACGGGAATAGCTCCACAATGGGCTAAAACTTTTTGGCTTTATTACCATTGGTGCAAATACGAAATACTGGATTCTCAAAATAGGTGCCGACCGGTAATTGAGGGTCTTCGGAAGCAGCGATCCTTGATGGGGATCTCGTAAAGGGTCTTGTCTATCCGTACCCTATACCGAAAGGTATAGTACCCAGGAACTCGGAAATCTCCATCAGACAGTCTCATAATTTCTCCAATCTCGAATGCAACCAAGTAATACTCTACGTCAGCCTCGACTGATCTCTTTGCCTGTGGCTTGAGCGCTTTGACAATGGGCGATCACTAGACCATCCCACTTGGAATTAATGGCTTGACGGCGTTAGATCGAGCCTAAGCTTTGCAGAATTCCATTCCCAAAACGGATGTCAAGTGCCAGCCGCGAAAGCTTCGGCCGATAGAGGCAAAATCCTAACTCTTACGCCGCAAGGGTCATAGTGAAACATATTTTGAGACGACGTTCTCCAACCGACCGACCGACCGACCGACCGACCGATTCAAACCGGATATCTCAGGAACTCAATTGATCCTAAAGTGCAACGTAGGCATGTAACCTGACCCAGCAGTTCGGATTCATGGAGCCGATATCATAGTGATCGTAGTCCCTACCCTGCACCCCCGTTGCATATCCTGTTCAGCATTCCTAACATAAGCACTCTAAGCACAGCACTTGTCAAGCTGTGAAATCACAAAAACGTTCATGGCGGTTACAAAATCATCGTCGCCTCCTGGAAAATTACATTCCAGGCACCGTATGACGACATTGGCGTATACGCTGCCCATCAACCTCGGCAGCATCTGTCGTGCGCTTTGTAATAGGACCTTGTGGATCTCTTTCAAAGAGCCAAGTTTACCGTTCGGGATTCGGGTTCGTAGCGGTCGCCAAAAAGCAATTTCCAGAAGGACAACGCCAAAACTGTAAAGATCCATGGTCCTTGAAAATCCATCAGATACATCGGGGTGATAAAAGTAGTCAATTGGACCCTTGCCCGTTGGTCTATGCCCATATGACTCTCCTTCTAGATGTCGAGAGTGTTCAAACCCAGCAACATAGTGATCCAAGATGGCGTCGTGGTTGTTGACATCTCCAAAGAAGAGAATGTTGTCGCTTCTGAACGCTTTGTGCAGCCACTTTGACGCGTGTAAGAGCACTAGGCTGGATGCTAGATTGCGCGCGAGAGCGAATTTATGGCCTAGTGGAGGCTCAGACATCCATCCTGGCAGTTTGGTGGCTGATGGCTTGGTGCTCTCATTTATAATCTGTAACAACGTGACTGGCACTGCGGTGTCAAGTTGCTTAGGAGGCTGAAACACAAGTCCCTGTCGAAGACTGTTACTCTGGTCTTGGATTACCCCGATGCATTGCGAAGTCTTGATTATGCTGGTCGACTCAGCGGAAAGCATCTCCCCCAGCGTGTGAACTCTGTTGAGGATTACAGAGTTTTGAACTTCAGAACGATCTTCATCCAAAACCCTCCATTCGATCCAGATACGTTGTCCCGCCTTATGCCATCCAATTTCGCAAGAATGTGCTGTGATGAGACCATCTTCTTTGGAGACACCCTCTGTCGAAGCGCTTTCTAGCAAAAGCTCAGATCCTGGTATAGAGACGAGATTTGGCGACTGGTTCTGGCTAGAGCGAATTTCCAAAGCTTTCAATCTCGCAGTATGTGATACTATGAAGCTTGACTCGCCCATAAGTCGCCCAACGCTCTCGAGTTCAGTCGTCGTGTCTAGAGGGGCCAGGATGTGACCAGGCAGAGTGAGTCCAAAACTCGATTTATTTTTGTCACTCAAAAGATCATTGAGGTCTTCGTTATACTGCTTCATTTCTTTAACAACCTCTGTAAATTTCACCTATCCAAAGTCAATGCCAAGAACCTAAGCTGATATATATAATTACCATACCTTATTGCGAATTGCCCATCTCACCCTCTTTTTATGCTTCTTATAAAGACGCTGATGTGAACTTGCGATGACTTCTTGTGACTCCATATCCAACAATCTCATGAACTCGGTAGGAGTCAGCATATGATCACCCTGAAGTGTCAAATCCGCGTCATGAATGTCAATATACTTCTTCCCATCTTGATGGAGCTTTCTCAACCTCTGGAGAATACCGGCAATCAGTTTCTTGACATGGTCGCTTTCTTGTGTCAAGGCACAATCTTTAGGATCAGTCGCGTAGATGTTATGCCGATCGCCCCAATTCTTGAAGATCTGACACTGAATGTGGTAGTGTAGGGCTAGGTCATGGATTCCGGAGCCGTCTTCATTGTCAAAAAAGCTTTGAATAAGGAGAAATGAGTCGACTGTGCCACGAAATGCGACAGCCAAGCTTATACCGCCAACTGTTAGGCCGAAGACTTCTGCGGCCATGATATCGATTGAAGATGTAATTACTTTACAGCGATGACTTGATTACTGAGGCAATATTCTCAGGATAGTGGTAGTCTGGCATTACAAGAGAGTATTGTCCATGGCGTGCGCGATTAATGCCTATGACGCTTTTACATGCGGCTTCACATTAGGCATCTATGCATTTGATCAGCTTCCCAATAAAAGCCTTTGATCTTGCGCCTTTTAAGAAAGGACTGTGACTAGCCGCAGTTATAATGTCAGATATGCACTTCTGCCTAACAGTCAAGGTGAAGTCAAGGGACTTGGCATGACGCGGTTCATGCTTTATTGTATCAGCTTTTGAGACATAAATTGCACTTGCGATGATTTTAATAGGTTCTGGTGTGATAGGGAATGCATGACGTATTGGTGTTACCCACGAATGCGTCAGTGGTAGATGCAAAGTCGTGGGCTGACCAGACAAGGCTCTAACTGCCCAAATTTCAGACCCCAGATAAAGACGGCAATATGTTCCAACAAACGATCACAAGGACAAGATCAAGCTCATCTTTGGAGCTGACTGTATCCCAATGAGTTCAATATTGGCATTCTCGGAACGGCAACTTGTGGAGTCTATGCCAGAAGATGACAACTCAGGATCATTGCCGAAGCCGTCAAATACTCACAGTGCTCTCAATATCCCCGCCTCCAGACTGTCCAGATCAAGATTCTTTTCAGTCCTGGACGTTGCAGTGGATCATAAAATTCCTTATGTCAGCATCAACCAAATCGGATTACCAAACTCATTTGAAGGCAACAACAGCAACATCCACTACGGCTACTCAGTTGGAACCGGCTACTCAGCTCGAGTAGTGAGGCATTTTACTGAGAATGATGTAGGCCGAACAAAAAGAGGGACTATTGTTGCCCTCAAACAATATCTTGCTCAAGGTTCGACTTTTGGTCAAGGAGAGCGAGAGACAGAGAACATAGTCTTTCAAGCAGTACGGAGGGAGATCAAAGCTCTCTGCCATCCTCGTCTCAGAAAAAATGAGAATGTCTGCGACATCCTTTATGTAGGATGGCATAACAAAAGTGAGCTGATATAGTTCAAAAACCTAAGTTCAGCAGTCAAGTCTAATAACATTGTTCCAGACACATATCCAATCTTAGCGCTTGAGCTTGCTACATATGGCACTATGGAAGATGTCATGACCGCCCCAGGTATCGGCTTATCCTGGCTCCAGAAAATGAATATCACTATTGATGTTATATCTGCAATCGAAGCTGTTCATTCAAGCAGCATGATCCACGGTGACATCAAACCCGGAAACATCATTCTTCAACATCACGACACACGGCAGGTAGTAGCTAAAATAATAGACCTTGCTGGGTCTCGAGATATCTACGACGATTCTGATCTAGAGTTTCGACCTGGAATGGGAACTGAACTATGGTCTCCCCCGGAAGTATGCCTTGGCTGTGAAAACATCGACTGGTACAAAGCCGATACATATTCGCTTGGACTTTTGATCGCAAGTCTATGGGAGAGACCGCCGTTGTGGGCACAGAAAAAGGTTGACTCATGTGTCCTCGAGCGATTCATACCTCGAAACATGAGCAAGGAAGAGAAGCGCGACCGTCTAATTATTATGAAAACTCACGAAGATCTGAACATACAGAGTGTCATGCAGCAATGCTGGTGCGATCAGTCACAGATTAACCCTATTTTGTTGGCAACTCTTTCTGCCGATGCCAATTGGCGACTGGATGGTGTAAGGCTTGGCTCTATGATTCTACCAACTCTTTGCTGGAGGATTCCACGTTCTGTTCCGCAATTGGGCAACAGTGATGAATTCTCGCGAAGCGATCTTGATTCTTTCACTGTCTGGAGCTCTCATTACGTGGGATCCAGTCGAGAGATTCACGATATGGTCTTTTCTCAGCTCCAGGCAGAGTCTGGTCCAGCACAAAAGTTGTCGAGCACCATCTCTCTTGACCTTCCAATTTCTATCGAAGGCCAGGCGGCGAACACTGATTGTATCATCCATCAGGCCTATGTTAGCTTGAAAACACTCGAGAGCTCAGCGAGGAAGCACTGTGGTCCGCAAGCATTGAGTCACGGTCTATATGCTTATCAACTTGCGTTGTGCCATTATCTGGGACTTGGTACTCCTCGGAACTTGATGGCTTTCAACGAAAATATCCATGCTGCTACCTTGCTAGGTTACTTAACGGACTTTCATCTATCCCTTGTCTCGAAGGGACCATCACCAGAAGATCAATCGAAGTTTACCAAAGCTTTGTTCCTCGTTATAGGAACTATCATTGGGAAGAAAGTTGCCATGCGATCACTAAAAGACGGCTTTAGTGAGCTATACAACGCCACTATGCACGCTCTGTCTCTGCGTAGAAATCTGGACGGTCTTCGAAAATCTCCATCAGCTTCGGGACTTGCAAGTTGGTTGAAGGAACTGTCAGACTGCCCTGCTTCCGACCCTCGATCCTACACCTTGAGAGAGTGCTTTGAAACCCATAACTCGCAGCGTGTCAGAGAAATTATAGAAACTGATGGATTTGATGGTTCCATTATCCACGATGGCCTCGGAATTTTCCAATACTTGACCTACCTGGAGGACGATGAAGCTGCAAGTCTAGCCGTCTTATGCCTACAACGTGGAGGGAGCCTATGGCATCGCGCACCCCATGACTCTAGGACTTGCCTTAAGACTACACAGACTCCACCTTCTCAAACAGCTCTTGCTTGGGCCTGGGCCTACGGCATGGAGAAGTATTTCGATGAGTTGTTGCGACTACACAGTCAGCAAGATGTCCCAGTCACCGACTTTCACATGCTTCTCTGGTGCTCTTCTGAATATTTTGATCATAAAAGCATCAAGAAGCTATTGGGGCTATTTGATACCAAGCCTCACCTTATGGATCAGAGCTCAGATTGGCTCCCAATGCAGGCGACAGTTCAGGTAAACCTCCTGAAACTATTCGGTCTTTTCCACGACTTGCTAATCCAAGACAGAACCATCAAGTAGATAAAACTACTTTCCGTCAGATGATGTTAAAGGATTACCTTCGAGTTTGCGCCGCTGCGTCTTTATCAGGCAGAGTTACTGGCTCTAGTCTGGACCAACATCTGATGGGGCGCGTCGAACATCATGGTCTAGCCTTGACCGAAGCACGACTTCAAACCTTACAGACGTTTCTCAACGCAGGATTGGATGGCACATCACTATTGGGGATGTGCCTCTCCACTGACGATGCAGCATCGTGCAAATTGCTCTGCGCCGCCCTCAAGAAAGAGTCTCCAGCAGATTTGACTGGTTTAAACAGACTTCTACATGCCAGCATTCATGGTCATAATGTGAATAACATAGAGATGCACAAGATTGATGGTGCTCCAGAATGTTTCGATGCCATTCTATCTAATTTTCCCCAACTGGCAGCTGATTCAACGCTCAACCCTCCATGCTTCACCACGCCGCTTTGCACAGCAGCTAGTGTTAAGAATTCCTTCTTCGCGCGACGTCTTCTTGAACTTGATGCCGATATCGATGCTGAGCTTGAAAACAACTCTCCTCTGGCCCTGGCCTTGGCACACGGGAATCTGGAGACAGCAGATCTTATTTATACCCATATGACTGAGGAGCAGCGTCGTCGAACCTTTGATGGCCACCCTGTCACTGGTTTCACTATGACCGGCAGGCTCATGGGAGTATGGGTCAGGAGACACGATGTGGCAGTTATAGACACACTCAACTGGCTCAAGAAGGTTGGTGGCCTTAGAACCTTTGCCAATGAGAAAGGTAAAACAACTTGCTGGTCAGTTATCCTCACAGGAAGACCATCACCCCTTCGAGAGCACCTTTATCGCGATGCCGAAATATTAAGGATGCTGTTCAACTGGTTCCCGGACCAAAAAAACTCATACACTCCAAACGGACACATGCCCATACATTGGGCTGCGAGTCATGGACTTGTCAATGCCATCAAGGCTCTTGTTTCACTAGGCGCAGATATCAATGCAGAGGTACCCGCAATAGAAGGTGCACACTATCCTGGACGCACGGCCCTCAACCTAGCCATCATATTGAAGCTGAAGCTTGAGAAGAATGTCCCGAAGGATATAGCAGATGGTGGTACGTCAGAAGTACAGCGTTGGCGTCAACGATGTCGCGATACGCTGGATTACCTCAACGACATGAAAGCTGAGTCCGGAAGCGGCGCAATAGAAGCAGAGAAGTACATGGCTATTTGGGACCAAACGACACACGAATCATCCGGCAGAGTACAATTCCATGTCCCTAATAGCTCCGAGGATGCTGATAGCAAGAGTCTACAACCAAGTGAGGATGTTGCTTGGCCTGCGACTCTCAAACCAGACCATACCAGCATTTCTCCACAAGAAGTCATTTATACGAAAACTTGGATGAAGGTGTATTGCCACGGTTCTAACAAACTCATGTTTGTCAAAAGACACTTAGTGTACAGTTTTCTCCATGGAGACTTTTACCAGCCAAAGGCGGGGCATGTTCCATGTCCACCTAAGGCATATAGTTCATGGCTAGCTAAGATGGCGGAACTCAGAAAGCAGCATTTCTTGGGGACAAACAAACCATCCGACATAGGCTTCTCACCGCCTGCACCTCCAATGTCCATCAATGAAGTGAGGGAGTGGCATCTTCATGGCTGGTTACCAAAAGGTTCAAACAGGACTATAGAGCGTCTACCTCGATATCGATTAATCTTCTTTCTTGGGCGACCACTCCGATCAAACTCTCAACATGATAACGATATGATGACGTTTCTCAAAGCCCTTCATGATAATTGTCTGGACGAGGATGACCTTGATGGACCTAATGCTATTCTTATTGATGATACTGTTATTGGGACGGGGAGCGAGGAACAGGCCTTTTCAAAGTTACAGGAGCTTCAGAAGATTCGAGGAAAGGGCTTGAGATTTATGATCATGGGTAATGAGGAGGAAACAGAAGATTTTCAGAAATTGATTCGAGATACGGGCTTTGATGATGGAAGATCTGCAGTAGAGGACTATAGGTAGGGCTTTGAGAATAAAACTGAATATCATATACACAGATAACGATAATCTATCCAATCTTCTTCCTATGCATTAAGTAACGGAATACATGAAATCGCTATAGAAGTTGGATTGATAATCATCGTTTCGCATCAAGCCCGCTTATCCGGCACATCTTTAGATAAGTAGGTCCATATTCGAGCGCAATACGTCAATGCCCTGGCAGTAAAAACTAGAAGTAGATATACTGGATGTTGAATTATTGCCCAAGCCGTGTTCCAAGAATCAATCTATTTCTTGGTCGTCAGGTAGCGAAAGCGGGGATACTCCCACTCAAATATATCAAACAAATTAACCAGACAGTCGAGAAAAGCGGTATTTTGACTCAAGCTGAACTTTACGGAGTAAAAGGGCCGGGTTCGAGTAATGAATCCGATGCCGAAATAGCCCTAACCCCTCACCTTTTCGTCACCCTTCTCCACGGTCAGTACAACATCATGTAGTGCATGGGCCGGTACCGAGAGCCAGCGCTAACCAGTTTGCCAAGGATCGCCAAGTGACTTATAGCCCTGACGCTATTCGCCGAGACGATAACGCAATCGGCTCCAATTTACAAACGGGTCATCTATGCCGATGCTATGAGGGACAACTCCCCTGTTGCTATTTAGCCGTGCTATCCAGTTTCAGTGGAGTTGTTGATGGATATCCCTGCTAAACATACCGCAAAGCCCTCTATGGTCCGAGGATACCTTGTTCTTAGGACTGTTATAAGACTCTATGCGTCGACACCGATTTTTCGTATTGACCCAGAGTTCTTCCAGTCTCCAAAATTGTTTCAACTCAGTGAACTTCGAAAATGGAGAAACTTTTCGTTGGGGCATTGGCAGCCCTCGCCATGCCAACTGCCATGGCCAAATCAAACAAACCCAACATTGTTGTCATCATGAGCGATGATCAAGATGGACGACTCGGTTCATTACAAGCTCAACCGTTCATTAGAGAGGTCCTCTCAGCTGAGGGTCTTACTCTCGAGAACCACTTCGCTACTGTTGCTCAGTGCTGTCCGAGTCGTACTTCGTGGCTTAGAGGCCAGTCTTCTCACAACACCAACCTTACACATGTTGCACCACCAGGGTATGTCACCACGAGTCTCGCCTGGATTGTCATGTCTAACGTTAGGTCAGAGGTGCATACGAGAAGTTTGTCTATTCTAAGCAAGATGAATATTACCTCCCACATTGGCTGAACTCCGCGGGTTATGAGACTTCATGTAGGTTGTATCCATGATAACTTTTGGAGGACCGTTCTAACACTATCCAAGATATTGGAAAGTTCATGAACGGCATCAACATGGCCAGTTATACTCCTGGACCCAAAGGATGGGATCATTCCGACATCCTGGTGAATCCTTATCTGTATTCATACAACGCTGTTGTTATGTCTACAAACGGCAAGCGACCTGTATTCTACCCCAATTACCACCAGACCGATGTTATCAAAGCCAAAGCGTAAGTACCTCTACTAACTAGGCATTAACGCTTCTGACCCAAAACAACAGCCTTGATCGTATCGAGAGCTCCATATCGTCGGGCAAGGCCTTCTACATCCAAATCGCACCCACCGCTCCTCACACTCAAAAGGACGGCCCACCTATTCCCTGCGCCCGTCATATGTGGTCTTTCAATAATGCTACGGCTCCTAGAACACCAAACTTCAACCCTGATGATAAGTGGCAGGCTATGAAACCCGCTTGGGTGAAGAACCTTAAGACTATGACTGATGATCAAATTAACTTTGTTGACTGGGCGTACCGATCACGACTTCAATCGTTGCTCGGGATCGACGAGATGGCTCAGGATATCTATGATCTTCTTAAGAAGAAGGGCGAGTTGGAAAACACTTACTGTGAGTAGCTCGTCCCATGGCAAGTGGATGCATCCAACTGACTATTTAGTTATCTATACCACCGACAATGGTTTCCATATGGGTCAACATCGACAGCTTGGCGGAAAAGGCCTTCCTTATATTGAAGACACTAATATCCCCATGATTATCAGAGGTCCCGGTATTCCTCATGGCAGCAAGTCAAAGACCCCCAGCACCCATGTGGACATGGCCCCCACGTTTCTAGAAATGGCTGGTCTCAAGAATGACTCAAAGGCTTACCCTCCTTTCTTTGATGGTAGAAGTCTTTTGGGTGAATGGAAGGACCCAGAGAATTCTTACTCTTCAGAGAAGGAGATCCTCAATGTCGAGTTCTGGGGCACTGTCTCCAACGGTGCTACACCCGATTATGAGATAAGAAGTGGTGTCTACTCATACAAGACTCTTCGTATTGTCAGCCAGACCTCTTCTTGGTTGTTCTCACGATGGTGCACCAAGAATGAGACAGAGCTTTACGACACCACTGCCGATCCTTATGAGTTGAACAACCTCGCCATTAACCCAACTCCCGAGCACAAGAAGGTCATAAGCCGGCTCAATGGTCTCTTACTCGTTACCAAGTCGTGCAGCCAGGATTCTTGTCGCGACCCTTGGAAGATACTTCAGAAGAACTCTGGCGGCGACTTCACAACCCTCCAAGAAGCCATGGGCAAGAAGTACGATTCATTCTTCGATTCACTTCCCTCAGTGGGCTATCAGAAGTGTATGAACTACCAAGCCACCGAAAATGAGGGCCCTTACTATCCACCCGAGTCTATCAGCCTCGCTTCCAAATATCGCGGCGAAACGGATAATTTCCCCTTCACAAATATCCAGAATGCCACACGTGTGCCTGAGAACGCCCAACGGGGTGGAAGCGCGGCGGATAGATATGTTAACATAACTACGATCATGAAGACGGCACGGGAGGTGACGGATAAGGAGATGGGCGATACAAAGATCTGCCATCCGGACGAATGTAAACAAGGTGGAAAGGTTACAAGTGATGGGCTTTTTAACTCTTGCTGTCCTGGAGAGTAAATAATGCCAAGTCCTCTGGGTCTCTTGTTAGATTAGTATCATATACTGACCTTGAAACTGAATATGCACATCAACTTTCTATTGTGCCATAATACATCATAGAAAATACTTTATGTATACGTGAAAGCTGCAGTTACGACTTGGAATTTATTAATTGCTCAATAAGTGAAGATCGATTCTGTTATCAAGGGTTAGGATGTTTAACATCGTATGCTATACTGCTGTAATGTGTAATGAAAGCCACACTGAACAGGTTCTAAGAGAAAATGAATTTGTTGAACTGGAACATAGACTAAATGGAAAACACCGGATCCAATTTATGTACAGTTGTAGCCCAAAGATTTGCGTAGAGTGCACTCTCTAAGCTACTACGCCAACTCCCTTGCCTCAACCCTGGGCTCATCCTTAGAATCCCTTCTAAAATTCTCCTCTGCTGTCCTTGTCTTGAGAGATCCAAGCTTCCTCAATGGCTGTCCACTTGCAAATAGCTGATCCACTTCTTCCAGACTTCTTCCCTTGAGTTCAGGAATGAAGAAGTACGCAAGAACGACCATGGCTACACAAATGCTACCGTATATGAATCCAACCTTTGCACCCAGTCCAGCGTAGCGCTTGTGGAGAAGATAGGGAAGCGTGAAAGAAGTAACAAAAGTGGTCAAGACGGAAATGACAGATGCGACAAGATTGGTCTTCTCTTTGATATGACTGGATGCAGCTTCGGAGAGAACGACGTAAGAAACAGGGGCCCATGAGAGGGAGTAGGAGGCAGTAAACAACATAAATGCAGCAACCTAGACAACGAGTGTTAGCCAGAAACGCAACTCAGTGGAGTCCAACACTTACCAGAGCGTTCTTCTGTGTATCAGTTGGGCTGGGCAAAGTTCCAATGGAACCGACAATAAACAGAAATATGGCCATGCCACTACCTCCAGTAAGGAGCAATACTCTCCTGCCCAGCAAGTCAACAGTGAACCAAGTAACAAACAGACAGGCAAGCCCAGCAACAGAAGTGATAACGAAGAACAAGAAACTTCTAGAACCAAATCCTTGAGACTGATAGAAGATAACCGAGTATTGCGAGGCAAAAGCCTGTCCAGTGATTTGCTGTCCAAACATAGCGAGGATAGCAACCATGGTTCTTGGTCTGTTCTTGGCATCAAAAAGCTCAGACCATTTGCCTTTTCTGTCAGTCGAGTGGGCGTGTTGAATTGCTTGAATCTCAAATTCGATTTCTTGTTCGGACTTGTCCTTTCGAATTCGGCGGAGGGACTTAGTAGCTTCTTCCACGCGGTCCTTGGCTAGGAGCCATCGAGGGCTTTCAGGAACCCAAAACCAGAGAATGAGAAGTGCAGTTGGTGCAAAGAATTGCAACGCCACGGGAATCTGCCAAGCGGCATTGGTCTTCATTGAACTGGTACCCCAAGTTACAAGAGAAGCCACGAGAGAACCAAGAAGAATCATCATTTGGAGGGATGAAGTTATGAGACCTCGTAGGGACTTGGGTGATGTCTCGGCTTGATAAATGGGGACTACGACGATAGTCATGCCTGTCATGGCGAAAGAGATGAAACGACCGATGGTAAATTGGGCAGATGTAGTTGCGGTAGTTTGAAGGAGAACACCGCTGTTCTTGGTCAGCTACACAATAAATAATCACGATATAAGATAGTGCTTACACGAACGAAGCGATAATAAGACCCATAATAGCAACCTTTCTCCCCCATCTCTCGGCAATAACACCACAAATCACAGTACCCAAAGCCTTTCCAAAGAATGGAACAGAAGTCATCAAAGATGATAACCATGGCTGAAGGGCACAAACGCCTTTCTCATCGCAAGCACCGAATTGGCGGCCAAAAGATTGCATTCCTTGGACGGATCCAAAATTGCCGACGTCGTATCCGAAGTTAAATGAGCAGAAGCACATATACATCAACAGAAAAAGCATAGTCCCGTTCATTTCGCTGAAGCGACCGCTTTTGGCGGCTGTGATAATATTGTCGGGCATGTCGAAAGTGTTCAACACGGCAGCGTGTGTAATAATTGAGATTTGAGGTGCAGCTGATGAGATTGACTGAGGTGACAAAAGAAGAAAGCTAGGGGGGTCTACCGGCTATGCTTTTATGTAAATCCCTGTATGTCTCGCACAACCTACAGAGCGGTGGCGCGAAAGTGATATCGGTAGCCGTGGATGACCGGAACAGCCAGTCGATACTACGTACCCCAGGAAGAAACAAGGTTATGACAATGTCAGTTAACAAATTGAAGGTCCAGGGCTAGGAAACGAAGCGACCAGGGATACTCATTCCATCGTTACCTTGAGGTATTCTTCCCCGCGGCGTAGCACGCTTCCGCCGGTAGCGAGACCCGGGGCTAAATCATCTTACTGCGAGAACGGCTCCCGGGAGACATGGGTGCGGAGCCGTTTCTTGGCATGATGTGAGGGGTATGAGGGCGTCGGTCACTTGATGGTAACGGAAACTCTGCTCGGGATGAATCATGATGGAGTCTTTTTATTATTTTTATTTTTAATTCTTTTTATATTTCTCACTCTGCTAAATATCTTTCTCTCATCAACTGGTCAGCAGTATAGTCAACACCAAAATGAGCTCTCAACCGCCACCACGACCAAACTTCCTAGTCATAGTCGCCGATGATCTCGGCTTCAGTGACTGCGGCTGCTACGGCTCCGAAATCTCAACACCAAACATTGATTCTCTATCTTCACAAAATGGAAGTCTCCGTTTCACGGAATTCCACGTCGCTGCAGCATGTAGTCCCACGAGATCAATGCTCATGACCGGCACAGATCATCATATTGCCGGGTTGGGTCAACTCCAAGAACTGACGAGGAAATCAGCTGCTCATAGAGGAAAGCCTGGTCATGAAGGGTATCTCAATGAGAGAGTTGTTGCACTTCCTGAACTATTGAGGGATGGAGGATACTTGACCTTGATGAGTGGAAAGTGGCATCTTGGGCTTAAGCCGGAGCATCATCCGAACCAGAGGGGTTTCAACAAGAGTTTTGCCCTACTTCCTGGATGTGCAAACCATTATGGTAAGTAGCTCGACTAACTACAGATCCATTCATTACTAACACGCCTAGCCTATGAACCAGAATATCAAGACCCTAAGTCAGAACCAGGCAAGTTTTTCGAAACTGCCACACGAGCCCTTCACGCTGAGAACGGAAGATTCCTTGCGGAGAGTGAGCTTGGCCCCGACTGGTACTCGTCCGATGGCTACACCGACAAGCTTCTAAGCTACCTCTCCGACCGAACAGATGAGGAACGCCAACAGCCTTTCTTCGCATACCTTCCCTTTTCCGCACCTCACTGGCCTCTGCAAGCTCCCAAAGAATCATGCGACAAATATCGTGGCTTCTATGACGATGGGCCGGAAGCTCTTCGTCAAAAAAGGCTACAAAAGCTTAAAGACCTTGGGTTGATCGATAAGTCTGTTGTACCTCATCCAGTAACAACTATGCCTGGTGAACCTGCCGAATGGGATAAGCTCGATGACCAAACTAGAGCTGCGAGTGCACGAGCTATGGAAGTATATGCTGGCATGGTTGATAGGATGGACTGGAATATTGGACGGGTGATTCAATATCTCAAGGACAAGAATGAGTATGACAATACAGTCATTCTATTCATGAGCGACAACGGTGCTGAAGGAGCAAGCTATGAAGCTTACCCTCTTGTCGCAACAACTATCATGGATCATGTTCACAAGTACTACGATAATAGCCTGGAAAATATTGGCCGTGGAAACTCTTTTGTTTGGTATGGCGCAAGATGGGCTCAGGCCGCTACAGCACCTTCAAGGTTATATAAGATGTTTTCGACAGAAGGAGGATGTCGAGTCCCTCTTGTGGTGAAACCCACAGCAGAGATAGCCTCCAAGGTCGACGACAGTATTATGACAGATGCATTCTGCACGGTTATGGATATAGTTCCCACCATCCTGGAATATGCTGGTCTCAACCATCCCGATACCTACGCCGGACGACCCGTCATGCCCCTCCGCGGCAAGAGTTGGAAACCCTTTCTTAGCCAGCTAGACAAGATGTCTAGATCCACGCCGATTCATGACAAAGACTACGTAGCAGGCTTTGAAGTAGCAGGTTCAGGTGCACTTCGTCGCGGAGACTGGAAGATAACCTTTGTGCCAAAGCCAAAGGGTCCTCAACGATGGGAGTTATTCAATATCAAGACCGACCCTGGTGAAACGAATGATCTTTCAGAGGCTCAACCTGAGATGATGAAAGAAATGCTCGGTCTTTGGGAGGAGTACAAGTCTGAGGTTGGAGTAGTGGGATTGGCGGGTGAGTTCCCAGCTTTGGCTAGTAGTCAAGGAGCTCAGCAGACTACCATCAAGGATGAGATGGATGATCCGTATGCTTGGATCAAGTATATCAAGAGGCCCGAGATTACGCCCAAGGAGTTACTAGATGTAGTTCCATCTTAGGTAGTTGAACAGAATTACTGCCCTATTATGCACCAAAGTCCATATCCTGCTGCTGGAATGACCAATCTGGCAAAGAGAACAAATCCCATGTGATCTCGTTCGACATATTCCCTGCAATCTGTGTGAAGTCTCCAATTGGCATAGTCTGATTACTAGCCATCACAGAAGCATTCAGAGGTTGAACTATCATTCGCTGGTTCCAATGCCTTACAACGGGTGCATCCTCCGTCAGGTTATGCGAAGAGCTAGCCAGTGATCCGGTTACACTTTCGCGTCGATTGCGGTTTCTGTTCACGTCATCGTATGCGCGTCGGAAGGGCGACAGGTCGGAGAGATAGAATGCTTCAGCGGGACCGCTGACTTCTGCTGAGTCTCCTTCTGGGCGTCTACAGCGCATAAAACCAGTCAGTGGGTATTGACACTAGCAGCTTCTGGGCCAACTTACGAAGACGGAATTATAGAGATCTTGTTGAGAATGTCGCTGAATCCGAATCGGTAAAGAAGGCGCGTCAAGGCACGGCACTAAATAATGTCATTATGGGAGCCTGTATAACTTGAGTGAGATCTCATACCGCTCGTGCTTGGACAAGCGCACAAGGTTGTTCGCTTAGCACCTTCATATTGAACGTGATATCCTCCTTCAGCCTGATTTGTGTATCACTACCACTCTGACCTGTCGAAGCAGCAGCATATACAATCAGTATCTTGGTTGCTTCATAAGCCGCCGAACGAGTCGTACTATCAGCAAACACAGGACTCATATGCTGAGCCATCATGCCCAAGATCTTGGTGATTTGCGTCGCATGGTGTCGACATAGGTCCTGGCACTGTAAAAGGAACTCCTGGGGAGCAAGGCGAAATGCTGCGGCAAGGGGAAAGTCGAATCCAGGGATAGATATCCTCGTTAGATCACATATCAGGGTGTGATAGGCGAGGTGGAGATAGAAGAGTGATTCCAAGGTATTGAGCTCCTTTTGTACATATATGCTGAATTCTGTAAGTTGGAGCTCTTTCGAGATGGAATTATGCCAGGCCTCCAGAGCGTGCAGTATCTTTAAGAAAGGTAACTGGGGATCTGAAATATCGACACCGTGAGGGCTTGTCCTAATAAGCCTGGATAGAAAGTTAGGTCTAGTGCTAGCCAGATATATGTGAGAGGGCGAGGTCTGTCTTACCGGAGGACTCGAGTTCTCATACACATCAAGTAGATAAGATTGGAGCGCATATTATACCTTTGCAATTCTTCACTGGATGCAAATAAATCAACGCCGCGCGGTAAGAACAACGATGTCTCGGAAGTAGTCGATTGAGAAAGAAAACACTGATCCGAGCTGGGGAGAGGAATTTGAGGCGTCTCATCTCTCCATCTCAGGTTCTCATTGACACCACTGCCAACGATGCTGTCAAGGATAAAACATGACCAAAGAGCTCTTCTACGAGCTTCAATCATGATACTATCTTGTTCAGTCTCTTCGCCATTGCTGGACCGGAATGGGCGATCAAGGGCGAGTAGTCGAGCGGCGCTGTGGCAACATCCGCAGAGCATAAAAGCCAGAGCGTCCTGGCCAGTTTGAAGGGCAAATTCACCAAGAAGAACCAGGGTCTTTACAGTTCCTGTCAGAGTCGTTCGTTAATTAGCGGTTGTAGACTTACCATCACTGTCATGACCGTTGGTCTGCTTATTTCCTTCATTACAAGAGCCTGCGACTCTTCTGCCCATTGACGTCCCTGGACATTGGAGTTGTCGGTGACTTGGGAACTGGCATTTGTACTGCTGCTTTCCAATTCCTTGAGGCTGGTGTTTATTAGTATATGCTATGCATAGCAGGTAATGGGACACACAAACCGCAGTCCGTGGGCGCATATTACATAGAGTATAGCCTCGCCATAGTCTTGAATCAATGACCCTTTGTCGAGTGAGTGATTAAACGAAGGCTTGTGAAGGAAACCAAGGCATCTAAGTGTGGCCACTCGATTAAAGAATAGGCCTGTCAATGTTTTTAGAACTTGAGGATCCCTTGGAAGGGCGTTGTCAAGTATTCTAGATTATCAGTTAGTCCAATGCGTAACGCTAATACTTCAATAGTATATATCAGTACCGTGCAGTTGGGTCCAGTGGAGACATAGATGCACCTGGAGAGCTGTCAGTCATACCAGATGGTCGCGGCTCATCTATCCGAGGACTCCCTGTAGAGGCATTTGATCGAGTAGTAGCAGCACTGGGTCTCTGCCTCTGAGGATAATGGCAAGCTAGATTGCGATGGACACATCTCGAACAAGCCGGCCTCGCCTTGTCACAACGACCTTTTGCTTTACGACAAGCTTCGCACGAACCAACCCTTCGTTTCTCAATACCCGAGGCGCGGTAGATAGTCTCCAGCGTATCATCATCGAGTCTCTTCTTTGCTTCTGAACTAGACGGATCTGTGCTGTATCCACAGCAGTCAACGCCTAGGGTCTCGCAGTTCTGACATGTCGGAAAGCTTCCATCGCATTTCACCTTGCGGGAGCGACAGACGAGACAAGATGCCCCTGATTGGCGAATCATTTCTTTGGTCAGCTTGTGAGCGGATATTCCGATAAATTGTCAAGCTATTGCATTGTTTGCGAGACCCGTGTTTCCCTTACGTTGCTACGCAGGACCCGACGGCGGACATCGCTTCCGAGGTCCGAATACTCACTCGCTCACACTGCCAAGACAATTTGAGATACAGGGCGGGTACGTACCTTGGGCCGCGGCAGACTGTTGTGCCATGGTAAATCTTTGCAATTTCCAGTGCTGATTGAATAGAGTGGTGTCTCTACAGGTGCTGAAGCCATTCAATGAGTCAGAAGATAGGCGAGATGAGGTATTAAGAAGAGAGTCTCTAGGCTTTCAGCTCAAGAGCATGAAAGCCAACAAGTTCGCCTACGACAAATAAGTTGGAGATCGTCCGGTCCACCACGTAACCCCGCATTCTCTTCTCAGCCATGTAACATCTTCTTCCACCTAATTTAGTGACATGTCATGCTTATCCCCAAGCGAGAGCCCAAATGAAAGGAACGGCTCCGAATGCCGCCACTAATTACTGCACACTAGGTACTATATTGCCTCGTGCAAGATTTAGTTTGATCTTCCCCAGATTCTTTCCTCCCATTTCGCGAATACGTCCGACCTTTAGCCAAACAAAACAACATCTTATAGATCAAATTGCGGGGGAAGTTGGCAGGATAATACACATCATGTCGTCACTGTAAAAAAAGCTCTGTGGAGAGCTATATGGCTATTATGGAGCATGTTCCTTTGCGACAAGGCCAGGCTGTATATCCATGTAATATTTACTACCCCAAACCGGTAACGGCACGCGGTTTTCAATCGGTGAAGGTCGGTGACCCAGTATTGTGTGGGTACAGACGTTTTTTCGACATAGGTACTAGATCTTGCGTGCTCTGGGCTTTATATAACGCGATATACATGCCCCAACAAGGCCAACCGCTGCTTACCAAGCCTCAATTGCGATTTAGCGTGGAGACTTTTCATCATGTTGATCAGATCTATTCTTGCTGCCACGGTATGCTTGCACGCCGTCAGCGCCAACACCAAATCGTCTAAGCCAAACATTGTTCTTCTTCTCACAGACGACCAAGATATTCGTCTTGGTTCGTTGGACTACCAACAAGTGTTGCAGCGGGAGCTTGTAAAGCATGGTGTTACTTTTACTAACCACCATGTCACTACTGCTGTCTGCTGCCCTAGCCGTGCGACTCTTTTGAAAGGACAGTTGGCTCATAATACTAACATTACTCATGTTCGATCTCCTGGGTAGGTTTGTTATTTTCTTTGAGATTGACCTGCCAGTGTTAATGACCTGAATAGAGGTGACTATGAGAAATGGATTCTTGCCAAGCAGGACGAAGAGTACATGCCACAGCTGATGAAGAAGGCTGGTTATCGTACTGAGTGTAGGTTGCACTCTCTACAATGCCCAAAATATGTCGTTGACCTTGTACATCTAAGATATTGGAAAGTTCTTGAATGGTTATTCCCTGTTCAATTATGACATCCCACCTAAAGGTTGGGACCATGTTGACGGATTGGTGAGTTTTTCAGACCTGGTACTTCACAAATCGCCGATGACTAACTTGTGTAAGATGGACCCTTATAACGCAGCGTTCAACACCGTCGTCATGTCCAAAAATGGAAATGTCCCCATGCATTACCCAGGCTATCACCAAACCGACGTAATCAGAGCTAAGACGTAGGACATGATGAATCCACGGCAACTGAACCTCGAAGCTAACACATCTAGGCTTGACCGTCTCAAATATCTCACCAGTCAAAAAGATCCATGGTTCCTCTTCCTCGCGCCTACAAACCCGCACGTAGACAACGTCAAGAAATACACGGAGCCTCTTGCTCGTTATTGGGATGATAAAGCAGATATCAAAGCCCCCCGACAGCCCCACTTCAACCCCAGTCAAGAGATTCAGAGTCAGAAGTCGTACTGGATCAAAGATTTGCGCGCTATGAATGATACTGAGATCGATTGGGCCGATATGAGCTACCGTCGGCGTATCCAGTCTCTGCATGGCATCGATGAGATTATTGAAGATACAATCAAGTTACTCGAGTCTAAGGGAGAAATGGACAACACTTATTGTTTGTTCTTACCTTTCCAGTGACTGTTTTCACTTGGGCTAATTTCGTGCTATAGTCATTTATACTTCTGACAACGGCTACCACGTCGGTCAATTCCGCTCTGTATCGGGAAAATCAACACCCTACGCCGATGACTCCAACGTCCCTCTCGTGGTCCGCGGTCCTGGCATCCCTACAAATCTCAATTCCACCCTTCCCAGCACACATACAGACATTTTTCCAACGCTCCTTGACATCGCGAAGCTTCCACAGAAGGATTGGCCTGACTTCTTGGACGGAAGAAGCCTTCTACAACAGTGGAAGAAACCTCATAAGCGAGAGCATGACTCCGGTTTGGGAACCTCCAAGGAGATCATTAACATTGAGCACTGGGGCTTTGGAACTGTTGAGGCTCCTACGGTGCCTAACTTCTTCCCTACTACTACGTATAAGACTATTCGACTGGCGGGAGATAATATCGGTTGGCTGTATATTATGTGGTGCACAGGCGAGGCTGAACTTTACGACATCATTGTGAGTCCAGATGCACATGGATTTAATGGATAATTTTGCTGACAACGGAATAGGATGATCCTTATGAAATGACCAACCTTATCAACTCAACAGATAAGAGGATCAAGCAGACTCGCAACCGTCTCAACGCGCTCGTTCTCTACATGAAGTCGTGCGGCGTGGAGTCATGCCAAGATCCATGGGGAAACTTCGATCTCCCTAAACATCTCAAGCCCATCAAGACATTCAAGCAAGCGATGCAGTCCGAGTATGACAACTTCTTTGACCAATTCCCAACCTTTGAGTTCGGCACGTGCATGGATTATCAGTATGCACCTAACGAGACCCCATTCTACCCACGAGATTCTGTATCTCTTGGGTCACAGTTCCGAGGACGTACAGATAACTATGTTCTCACGCTGCCAAAGACTTGGATCAAGGAGAATGAGAAGCCTGCTGGTGGGTGGGATCAGAGAAATGTTACTATTGATACGATTATGAAGACAGCGAGATATCTTACCAAGGAAGAGATCTTTGGACCAGGGAAGGTTGAGAGGAGGGGAGCTTACGAGATGGAGTTGGTTGGAGATACCAATGGGAGTTAAGCTAGGGTTTCTCTTGAAGGGGAATTACCACTATTAGGGACCCGAATTGATGAATTCAGTATAGCATTGGCCAGATAATACATCATACTATCACTGGACTATTGGCTGCGTAGGATTCTATATGCATCAGAGATCTCATACTTGCTTCCGGTTTGGTTGAGAACACAGCTGATCAGGATTTAAATCAATAGCTTATGTAAATAATGAAAAATAGCAATGTTTATCTATAATGTACAAGGTAGGTTTGAACATTTCCCTATCACAAAATCTATATCTGGCCAACAACCTGAACACACTCCATCATTAACTCATTTCTAATCAGCCTTCACCAACGTCTCGGCATATCCAACTGCGCTAATGCTAACCACCTTGGTACCATCCATGTTGAAGATAAACTCATCAGTAATACCATCAAATCCAACATCCATCCAGCTAAAGCTATGGTCAAACAAGCCACCCTTTCCGCCCTCGACAGCAGCACGAAGAGGTGGGGGAGCAGGTAGTTCTTGGACCATACGGAAAGCAACAGAGTACTTGCCCTTGGTATTGTACTGAGCAGCCAGAGACCGAGACGTGGAGTAAAGACCCATTGGGTACAAGCGAGACGAGGCGTATCCGTCAAGTTGGTTAGTGCCGTTGTACCAGAGAGAAGTGACGTTCAGACCAGGCTCGTTCTTGTTAACAGCGAGGGTAATGTTGTTAGTCTCATTACCTTCCACTACATAGGTACCAGCAAGGTTCTTCTCGGCGCTCTCGGCAGCGGCGTACTCGGCGGCTGTGAGGAATGTCGTAGCGACAGCATCGCGGAGAGGCCAGCGACCAGGGGTGGCAAACTTGGTGGTTCCAGCAACCATCAGAGAGAATCCAATTCCGTGATCGGGTGAGAGACCAAAGATACAAGTGTAGTCACCGTTACCACCGGCTTTGAGGTACAAGTCAGAGACGCGAGTGCGGTCAGAGTCTGGGCCGGTGGGAAGAGTGAGACGGGTGATTTCCCATGGAGCACCGACGAGTTCGACGAGGGTTCCGGTGCTGCTATGAGGCTTCATCCATTCTCGAATAGTTCTGGGGGAGAGAAGTTCGGAGTTGAGGATAGAAAGACCAGCGAGTCGAAGATCTTTGACGGTAGTATAGATTCCGCCAGAACCAGCAACGACAGGGATGTCAGTTCCCCATGCTCCAAGACCTTTTCGCTCTACAGCATCGATGTCTTTGCCAGTAGGAGCGGTGACAGAAGAAGATTTCATGCCGAGAGGCTTAAAGAGAATGTCCTTTACGGCATCTTTGTACTCTTGGCCAGTTAGGCGCTCGAGAACCTGGGTGAGCACAGCGTAACCAGCATCAGAGTAAAGTGCGCTTCGCCACGGAGCCATAGTTGGGACTTGTTGGTCACGCATGAATTTGAGGAATCCTGGTCCTTGTTAGTCGATGTAGGGTGAAATTGAGATTGCAATTTAGCTTACCTTCGCGATCGGATCCAGTCAGGTTCATCTTGCCTGCGTATCTAAAGTAATCTATAAATCAAGTCAGTATTCGCAATGTATAGTAGAACAGATGGATCACTTACCACCTGGACCACTGGAACCAGCTTGTTGCGCAGCGAGAGCACCAACCGTGATCTCACTCCAATCGATCCTCTGAAGTGGGTTGGTGGATGAATTGCCCAGAAGCTCAGGCAAGAAGATAGAAACAGGATAGCTCAATGCTTCAATACCAGCCTTGGCAATAATAGCGTAGACAGTGAACATCTTTGTAACACTTCCAGCTCTGAAGATAGTATCCTCAGATACCTTTCCCTTTGTGACGGTATCTTTGAATGCATCGCCGACATGGAAGTAATTGTAGATGGACTTGTTGGTAGAGGCTGAAAAGACATCGATAGCGAAAGTAAGATCTGTCTTGTTCAGAACCTTTGAGTCGAAGAGCTCATCGATAACTGAGGGGAACTTTTCCTTCGCCTCGCTAAGAAACTTGGTCTCGGTGATGTCAAAGTTTGTGAGAAAAGAGGGGCCAATTAAAGGGACATCGTTGGAAAGAACAACGTTTGCTGAAACGGAGCTGGCGAGTAAGGCCGCGCTGGCCAAGTATGTAGAAGAACGCATTGTAAAAGGTTCAATTGATGCAGTGATAGTATGGAATAGCATTAATGGCTCAACGGTTCCTTATCAAGACTTATATACAAACTCATTTCTATAGCATGGCCACGCATCTTCGCCAAGGTGCATTGACATCATTCTTTGTATAAGGCTGAGAGCGGTCCATTAGCACTAGAAACAGTTTAGCGTAGACGATCCAAGACCTCAGCCAAGTCGATATCCTTCCTAATAAAGGATAGTTTCTGTATGATTAGCCTTTCTGGGCCCCTGCCATACAGTGATCGCAGTGGCGCATCTACACCAATCATATGCTAAATTTGCACTGCCCTTCGCATTTGACCCTCATTATTGGGGATTTGAATCACACAGCCTTGATGATGTGGAATACGGGTAAGACACTGCCCGATCGACGCGAGATTTGCGAGAAGCGAGCGTCGCATTTGTCCCGATTGAATTCTAACTAGGATCGAGCTCAGTTGGAGCACGTATGTACCTGCAGTATTTCCCCCTCTGAGGTAAGTTAGTCTGAAGGAATATACAGCGATCGCATGGAAACTCCTATTACAGGACGTTAATAGCGTCGTTTCAGGACGTTTAGACGTGGCTAGGCCTGGGTCACCTGCAGAGAACTTTCATAGCCTAAGATTATTCAACAAAGTATTGTGTGCTGTTGTGATGATTGCCTAATTTCGTCTGAGTAGTGGTTAATATGCTGGACATTACACCAGGTGATTGCTCTTTTTCGCTGACACACGCTGGAGCTCAAGTCTGCTGTTTCTAGTTGGTTCTTACGGAGGAAATAAGAGGAATGTCGGTGGCTGGTGTTTTGAAACAGCGCGAATAGTTGGTGCTGGCCATTGCGGTAATTACGCGTGGAGTGAGAAGCTGTTCGTTACCCTGTACTGTAGTGTTGTCGCAAGTATCAATAATTGAGTGACATAATCTTAGTGAGCTGCTTTCGCCTGAGTTCAATTGGTCGCATCTGTAGTTAAAACTTCAAGCCTCCCAACATTCGTCTGTCTTGGGTGAGTCTAGGCTCGGGTTTAGCGTGTCTACCATCCCCCAGGATTCGATCCCTATCTATCGTTGATATGTATATATCTTGAAACGGGAGCAAAAGATCTTCACTCGACTAACAATACCATGCTTCTCCGTAGAACTGATGCAAGGCAAATCCTTCAAGGTCATCAACGCCGCGTCTCTCTCCTATCGTATAGATCAGGGGCTGTGTTAACTGAGACCTTTCAGAATTCAGTTAAGAAAGGCTCCTTATCTTCCTCTCATTTCCCTTGTACTTCTCTAGGGTCTCCTTATAGAGTGGCGAGTTGCTTAGCCCTCTTCCAGACCCTCTTTGTACGGCTCTGTCGGCATGGTATGCGTATCGAAACATGAAACGCGGCGGTGTTGGGTATACCGACCACAGCCACAATTAGTGCAATCATTAAAAACTTGGCCAAATTCCGAAAGTGGTATGTTCTTGTTTCCATTGGGCTTAAACTAGATAATAGATCGGGACAATGGCTAGAATGCTTAGAATACATATAGATGACTTTAATACTCAAGTTAGTAGAGCCGGCTTCGGCCCAGCTCCTTAAATTACAGACTTAACGCAGCGGCGTCGCCGCTCTAGATCAGGTTCAAGACCTCTGGGAGGTTAAGGGCCGTAGAATTCAAAGTGTCAAAACCACGGGGTTGGCTCTGACGGTCAGTGAAGATCTATTTACCGGCTTGTTAGTGAAGCTTAACTCTTTCGCTCCATGCCCCCTCCCTTGCTTCTAATATCCGTCCATGGCCAGTGTGGCAGCTTCGCGCAAAAGCTCCTACCGTTCATAGTAATATGCACGGTTCTGAGATCCTAAGTGCAGCTATTGGATTCGAAGATCGGAAAGGTTCATGTGATTGAAAGATGATCATCAACGCAGCATTACACCGACGTTATATATATCTTTCTACAAGTTATTATTAGATGCACTGGTGAGGGGCTGGGACAGCATTGCAATCAATAAACCAGATTGAAGTAGCCTTATAACGGATACTCCAGATTAAGCTATTTCAATCGGAGATCCAGACTAAACAACATCAATCGGGGATCTTCAAAGCCAGGTATGGATTTAGAGATCAGAAAGACCCATCCGATCGACAGATACTCTTTATCTCAGTATCATCAAGCGCCTCACGTAAAAGCCACCTGCCTTGATCCTGCGGTTTTTCCGGACAGTCGAGCAAATCACCACAAAGCACTGTAAAGGGAGCAAATTTAGGGTCTTCTTTGCCATCTTAATCTTGTAGGGCGCGCGGACAATGGCTTGGGGATTGACATCCACAGACCGCCACATTTGTGTGTAGCCCTACCATCTAGTCTGGATTTGCGCCGGGGACCACCTCTTCAAAGGATAAATTACTATTAAACGATCATCTTTGAACCTCTTTTGGGCTTTAATGATTAAATCTGCCTGGACTATTAGCCGTTATGGGGGTTTTGATTCTGCCACTGATCATTAGGAAGGACAGTTAATTCAGTGGCACCAAGCTTCTTCCATTTTAACGATCAATAACCTATGTCCTAAATACTTGGCATGAAATGTCTACTGGCTTATTTTGTAGTACTGCGTACTTCCCCCGTGCCATTGATGATGAGGTGACCGTATGCGATTCCTCCGCGCCATATGTATATTCCCGTCATATCCTGCCATCCTTCAACCTGGGAAGAACACTGTAGACTTTCGTCCATCAAGCATCCAAATCTAATCCTACGAGAATGGCGAACGTAGCAACTAGGTTCACTGTCGAGGCATTGTCCCTATACGGTGTTAGCATTCTCGTCATTCTATTGCGTACCTACGTTCGGATACAACAAGTTGGGGTCCACGGCTTAGCCCCCGGTGACTATCTCATGCTGTCAGTCGTCTTCGCCTATTCATTCGAGACGTCCATGGCATACCTGGTGGTAAATGTCTATCGTGGTATTAACAACAGCACAATGACGCCGACTCAACGGGCGGATCTTGATCCTAAGAGCTTGGAATACAGACTGCGAGTGGGCGGTTCTAAAGCTCAAGTTATTGGCTGGGTCATGTAAACAACCGTTGTTTGGCTCACCAAGTCGGCTCTGTGTGCTTTTCATTTACGACTAACAGTGCGTTTTGCTTTGCTCTTCATTATGTTAACTACCTTCTGACATATACCTCTAGGTTGGCCTTCCGTCTTACAAACAACGCATATATGCCGGGTCTGGCATTATTATCGTCACTTATATCATTGTCGTCTGCTCATTGTTGTTCAGCTGTCGACCTTTTCACAAGTTTTGGCAGATAAATCCGTACCCTGGAAGTAAGTACGTATCTTGTGAGCAGTCACGGTTGAGTATTAATTGGTACTCTGTAGATCACTGCACATCTGCCGCCTCCAGGGTTTACCTTTTTTGTCGTCGTTACTTTCAATATTTCGACCGACCTATACCTTTTACTCAAATCCTGCCGCGGCCAGTTCAGCTGGGATTGCACATCTAGATACAAGGGAACATATTACTGCTAAACAGGTCTACGTATCATTGGACCTACGCCCCCATGTTCAAGTCAGGATGTCTTTTTATTTAGCGAGATTTTATAATGAATGTATAAGTAGTGTTCGACATAACTTCTTCATAGAGTAGAACATATTAGCTGAGGTTATTCAAGTGCTGGATTTTTAATTTACCAGGCGTCGCAGAAAATCATAAATTGTAGATATTTGAAAATGCAGATACGTCATTTTGGTTGGTGTTCGGATACTTTTGGCACAGAATTTTAGCTTTCGGGGCTGTAAATCGAGGTGCCCAATGTTAGGATGTTATTCCCTACCCTATACTTCAGAAAAGTCACATTTTGACCTAATAAATACTGACAATAGTTATTATTTGATGAAATGGAAATTTCAGATTCAAGAATCCCAGAGTAACTCAAACCGTGTTTGTGATCATGATCTGCGATGAATGACTGGAAAGTCAACTCTCTTCTGTGCATCGAGGATTGAAACTCAGCGAATTCATTGTGAACCAGCTTGAATTTGCTGTGATCGCAACATGATCTCTAAATACTCGCACTATGTTAAGTCAAAGAGTTCGCTTAAAATTAAGAACTATTCCTCTTCTTTCCCTTACCGAAAGTTACTGTGACCTCTTTGTTGCCAACAGCATTGAGCATTGGATCCGTCCATCACGCGCCTGTTGACGTGCCAGGACTCATGACAGCTTGGAGAACCGGCGCGGATTAGCTATATCACGTGGCTAAGGAGCTAGTCTCCAGGCAATCTCCGAACGCCGGTCGCTGATACATGCCGTGCGACAAAGCCGGTATTTTCCAGCGTTTGCCGATAACGTTACCATCAACAAAACTCAATGGAGAAAACCTTTATCCAAAAAGGTCGCTCAACAGATACTGTAGCTCACTTGGCGAGGGATCATGAACTTGGGAACCCCTCCCCGCGAAGAATTTCCTATCAGAGTCACTCCGGCATCCCGAGAGACCAGAGACCTTATCTCGGCGCCCACTTTTGAAAGTCAAACGTGGGGCTCCCCGCATTCAAACCAATCTTGGTTTAATGCAAGTTATGCTTCGCAATGCAACGTAATGCTACAGCTATGCAAGGTTGGGGTGGATTTTCCGGTCATCTCCGACATGGTTCGTCAGTAAGCAAGTAGTTGAAGCAAAGGAAGGTTTCGCTCCCAGAGTGGGCTACTTTTACTGCAACATCAAAATAGTAAAGATATTTAGTCTAGAGAGGACTTATTTAGTATTGATTTGTTCAAGATATCAGATCAACTCTGACAACCAAGACATACACTCACTGGGTTACCACGAACAAAACAGACACCTTGATTATGACTAAGCTCGAGATTCCAATCATTGACTTCTCTGGTAAGTTGCCATAATATCCTATCATCGAGGCTGTAGCTAATTATTTGCAGGCTTCTACTCTGAAGACCCAGCAGAGAAGAAAAAAGTTGTGGATCAAGTCCGCGAAAGCTGCTTGTACAATGGCTTCTTCCAAATCCTAGGCCATTCAGTTCCCATAGACAAACAAGCCAAAGCTCTCCAATGCGCAAAGAAACTCTTCAACCTCCCCCTAGAAGAGAAGGAAAAGGTTTCCAAGAACAACAACACCTGGAACCGTGGCTACGAGATGCTCAGATCTCAAATCCTTGAGGAAGGTACTCAACCAGAGCTCAAAGAGGGGTTCTACATCGGCGACGAAATCTCAAAGTCTCATCCTTATTTCATCAACAAGAAACTCAACAGTGGTCCTAACCAGTGGCCTGAAGCTTTGGGTGATGATTTGGAGGACTTCAAGTATCAGACTATGGACTACTACAAGGCGACAAGGAGTCTTGCGTCTGATCTTATGCGAGTTATTGCGCTCTCGCTTGATCTGGAGGAGGATTACTTTAGCACCTTCCTCGATGGTGCTGTTGCTACCATGAGACTTCTACACTATCCTTCTCAGCCCAAGGACTGTGACGAAAAGCTTACTCGTGGTATTGGAGCCCATACTGATTTCGGTGCTATTACCATGCTTTTGCAAGATGATGTTGATGGGCTGCAAGTTTGGGACCAGAGGAGCAACACCTGGATTGACGTAGGTTATCCCAAGTATTCTCCCGCAACATAGCTGACGATATCATCAGGTCCAACCAACAAAGGGCGCATTCGTCGTCAACCTAGGCAATCTAATGGCCCGATGGACAAACGAGAAATACAAGAGCAACGTTCACCGCGTCATCAACAAGACTGGCAAGGAACGCTACTCCATCCCAGTATTTGTATCCGGCAACCCAGACTACGTTGTTGACTGTATTCCTACATGCAAGGCACCCGGAGAGGAAGCCAAGTTTAAACCGGCCACAGTTGAAGAGGTTGTTTCAGCTTCGTATGCCGAGTCTTATGGAAGGGCGCAGTTGTATAAGCAGGGTCTTGAGAAGAAGGCGGGAAATACTGTGGAGAGCACGCCTGTTCAGCAAGTTGCGGCTTGATGTATGATCCTGTCTTTGTATGTTAGAGTAGCTAAATTGAAGTTCTTTCTCCATCGTCTAAAGACTTTCTTTGTTTGTCTCTACTTACAACGCCACGTTCTACTCATGTTTGCTCCTTGTCTTTCAGTCTCTCAGTAGTAGGTGCTATCCTGTTCAGCTGAGATCGTTGCAAGCGATTTGGTGGACCGCACTGTTCTCGCGGGAGTGCTTCCGCCAGAAGCTAAGAGAATGAGCGAGAGACAATGAGGATGTAGTCGAGAAGCTTGTATGGAGACAATGCGGGGGTGGATACACTGATTATCTTGCAAGACATCACCCCACTAAGATAAAGTCGTTGGCTGAGGTGTCCCTACAAACGGTGCCCCCATTCCCGATGGCAACTGATTACTACCGTAACAAGTAATGGTGTCCAATCGGAATGCTGCTTAGGTGCTTGCCAATCAACCCACTCTCAGGGCATTGGCTGAGATAGCGCGGTTTCCCCTCGAGACAGGTCGGGAATAATTGGGTTCTTGATTGCTGGGCAGATACGCCACCTGAACTACCTTGAGCTCGGCTAGAGATAGCACATTAATGGAGCTGATGACTGGTTGGTGACTGGGTTACATCTGCGCAATGATAAATACGAAGTACTGCCAACCAGAAGGTGAAAACCCTTGAGTTCAAGTCCGTGTTCAAACATTGTGAATCATTCCACAATTCGATACAGAAACAGACAAAATGGCTTCCTCAGACATAAAGTCCAAGTATAATGAGTCCACGAACTTCGACCAAGAGAATGGCTCCCAGATCGTCGTTGATGTAAGGGTTCAGAAGTCTTACTGTGAGTATTCTCCCGACCGCACCTTTGAAGACCCTACTCACACTTCATAGTGCGTAAGATGGACGCATGGCTTCTTTCTTATCTGAGCATTATGTACTTCTTCAATGCCGTTGATCGAGTACGCCTCGTCTTCCAACACCTATGCCATAACTTGGATCTGCTAACTGAGACAGAGCAACCTAGGCAATGCTGAGACAGACGGCATGAGTAAAGATCTCAACTTCAAGGGCGAAGAGTTTTCCCTTCTAATCCTTCTCTTCTATGTACCCAATGGCCTCTGTGACCTTCCACTCAATCTTCTCTTGAAAAGATTCTCTGGTAGGATCATGCTTCCATCGCTGATGGTTGGATGGGGATCCATGGCGTTGCTCCAAGCTGCATGCAAGAACTTTGGAGGCATGCTCGCAATTCGCCTTCTCTTGGGGTAAGCTAACAACACACCAATGCATGTTTGAAGTCTGTGAGTCTGACATTTCACAGGGCATTTGAGGCTGGCTTCTTTGCTGGCGCGGTCTTTTATCTAACCCTCTTCTACAAGCGCGATGAACTAGGCTTTCGCATCGCCATCTTCTTCGGCAGCGCACTGCTAGCCAGTGCCTTTTCTGGTCTAATCTCGTTTGGCGTCTTTCAGATCAACGTTCCCGGCGTTCATGGTTGGATGTGGCTTTTTATAATCGAAGGTATGGCCAAAGCACCGGCTATGACACTATGCTGTCTATTACTTTGCTGATGAGATCTTGTCCAGGTACCATGACCGTCCTTCTTGGAATCCTAGCATTTTGGTGGCTCCCCGCCGATCCACAAAGCGCATGGTTTCTCACCGAAGAAGAAAAGCAGGTCGCTCGACAAAGGTCTCTCCAAGATGGCTCTGGAGTGATTGGTGAAGAGTTCAACATCAAGGAATGTTTCAAGAGCTGGAATAGTTGGAAGTTCGCTGTTTGGTGTGTCATTAGTTTGACTTACCCAGTGGCCTTCTCCACTACCTCCAATTTCCTACCTCTTATCATCCGCCGACTTGGATACAGCACGGTTATCACGAATCTCCTGACGGTTCCTCCCAATGTTGCAGGATTCTTGGTTCTGCTTGCTGTTACTTGGAGTTCTGATCGTAACAGAGAAAGAACACTTCATATTGTCGGCAGTTTAAGTCTCAGTCTCATTGGTCTTCTCGTACTGGCCACCATTGATGCTGAGGCTCATATTGGGGTAGCTTATTTTGCTTGCTTCCTGCTATGTGCGGGAGCGTACATCCCAAGTTGTTTGGTACACAGCTGGCATAATAACAACAATCTCAGCGAGAATTCACGGGCTGCTACCACAGGTCTACTGGTAGGCCTTGGTAATCTCGGAGGAATTCTTTCAGCTGGAACGTTCAGAACAACATATGCACCGCGTTATGCTCCAACATTGATTGGAACTGCTGCTTGCAATGTCACTTGTATCATCTTCACATTAGGTCTGGGATTCTGGATGAGGAAGCAGAATCGCTCCAAGAACGAGGAGCAAGGTGTTGATCTCAAGGCTGAGGATGTCGCCACTAATGAGATCACTGATGGAGAGAAGGATCCACGCTGGAGATACTTTGTTTAGGCTGGAGGCCATGCGCACAGTGCCAGGTGGGATACCGACTTTGCACACGAAAGACGATTCCGCGATCATATTAATTTCACAGGATTATCCACGCGGAGCCGCACAAAGCGGTCAAATATTAAATTAATTTATGCAACATCGCCGAATGTAGCTACCGAGGCGACAGGTGACAGGTGACAGTAGTCAAACTATCTTATTAGCTCCAACTTTAAATCGCCCTCAAAACGACGCGGCCATTTTTGCCTCGGAAGCTACAGTTACTTTCCAACAGTAATTCAATTCAGTAGTTGATGACTATTATAAACAGTCTCTGATTTCCTTCCTGCATGTTGCCTAGAACTATCTTTGCGAGTATAACTCCAAGACGTGCTAAAGATCGGCCGTCTTTATCCCGGGGCCGAACTCCTCCGAAGCTCATCATTAAACTTTCCGACGACGTCGTCAACGGACAAGTCAGTATGCACGGATCAGTTCGTTCAGCTCTTGCCAGGATTATTCTCCTAGCAGAGACTAGATAGGAAGTAAAGCCTTCACCGTATCACCTAGGAGACTTGTACCCAAAACCTAGACAACACGACAACGCGATGAATACGAGTTTAAAATTGTGTTCTATAGTGATGGCGGTTTCTTGAAGTATTTAATGGCAACTGATTCCTCAACTCAATTCAGCATTCCTCACCATTCATTCCTCCGTCTTTATCCAACACTCATCAAAATTATTCCAACATGCGTTTCGCTATCATCCTCACCTTCTTGGCACCTGTGGCCCTTTGCAACATCTATAATGTCCCGGGATCATGTAGCGATGACAACCTTTGCACACTCACCACCTCTGTCATCAATCCATTCACCCAAATCTGCAATCGCAGGGCTGGCACATATGCTGGAGATGGTACCAATGGAAGAACGAGCTGTACTAACCCAGGGTCTCCTTGCACCTATGTTTGGCGCTGTTAGACGCTTCTCAAGTAAGTGCGGTCCAATCTACGCCTTGTTCCGGAAACTAATTATGCTGGGATAGGACTGTCATGCGGCATGGATTAAAGGAATGGTTGGAGAGATAGACTCTCCGGCCTTTCACGCGTGATGGGAAGTTTGCATGTCTCATATTGTCGATATGGAGTTGTATGCCTGAAGCTTCGTTTGTTCTATTCATGGCTAGATACTAAATAACGATACTACCACTTCGTCACTCCTCCATCAACCAGAATATCAGATCCCGTGCAATACCTAGAACCCCAGTTAGCGTCCGTACGTTGAGAGGGGAGGTGAAATAAAACTTACGAGCTAGCATCACTGGCCAAAAAGACACAAGCTCCCTTGATGTCATCAGGCTCAGCCACCCGACGATTCATTATCTCATCCTTCCAGCCCTCAATCAAATCAGGAAATGGTGCTGTCATAGCTGTCTTGACATACCCAGGACTGATTGAGTTTACTCTGATACCGTACTCATGAAGCTCAGCTGCAATTGGAGCAACCATGGCTCTCACTGCTCCTTTTGTACCGCAATAAGCCGTGGACCTTTGAGATCGAATGGCCATATGGGAAGCAATACTAGCAACAAGGATAATACTGCCGCATTTGGTCTTGTTGGCAATCATAGCTTGAGCTGCTAATTTTGCCGAGAAGTAAACACCCTTTGCATTGACCGCAAACAACTTCTCAAAATCTTCCTCTTCTGTGTCGAGAAAATGAACATTCTTGTTAACTCCAGCGCACGCGACCAGGATGTCCAGTCTGTTACTGAAGTCTGATGCCACGGCGGCAAATCCCTCTTTTAGACTAGACAATGTTGTTACATCCACGATGTAAGACTTGATCTTGACTCCATGTTTGGAGATCAGTTGTTCTACTTCGGGAGCAGAAGGTTGAATGACATCGAAAATGGCAACATCTGCACCGGCTTCAGCTAGACCCTGGGCAAATGCGAAGCCACAACCTCGGCCACCGCCGGTAACGACGGCCAAGCGGCCATTTAACGAGAACTAAGCCATCGGTCAATTTACTTTCCGAGTAGCTTCTTAGTGGATTTACTGACCTTGGACATTTGACGTAAGAGGTGATATTCTTGGCGGGATGGAATAACTTGGTGCGAAGACAGGACAAACGAGGAACTAAGCTCAATTGTGATGATGGAGTAAGAATACCCCCAAAGATGTCAACTCACCTTTGTAGTGAGGCACGGTACTGGTGTTCTTCACGATAGGTCTCCATAAACTAGCGGGTCATTTCATCAGCGATGTGATACCCGGCACATTTCCCCGTGCATATCGTGGGCACTAAGACAAGAGGGGTTCGAAAATGGGGAGTGGGGGATGCATCAACATCCACCTCCCACAATTTCCACTTGTGATAACGTGTGATAGATCAAACGGGAACTAATCTGATACCGGTCAGAAAATAGAAGAGGGGGAGGTGGGGTGTCTCAATTCACAGCGTAGCTACACAAAGACCCCGCCCGCGTTCGAGTATCACAAGGGTCAAGTTATATGGCATCATACCTGTCTAAGCTTTGACACTTGACTTCACGAAATAGCACGTTTCATCACTCAGAATATCACCGCGAAAGAACTTGGAAAAATGGGCAAGAAGAAGGTTTTGGTCAGGTAAGCAATTGCGTAGAACAGTGAGCACTTCACTAACAAGGACACTAGCTATGGTGTGGATATTGATGCTGTAGCTGGTTGGCTGGGATCTTATGGTGGTGAAGACAGCACAAGCGATATTAGCAGAGGTACGGGTAAAATAGCTTACATTATGGGCAAATACTAATTGCGAGGGCAACAGGCATCTGGGCCGGTACAATTGGTACTCGGCGCTTACTAAAGCTATTCGAGAAATACAACATCAAGGCATCTTGGTTCATTCCCGGTCACAGCCTGGAAACATTCCCCGAAGAGTGTGCTATGGTCCGAGATGCCGGCCACGAGATTGGCGTAAGTATAAGATGACGAATCTTGACTCTTGACTAACGCCAATAGCTACATGGTTATAGTCACGAAAACCCCGTAGACATGACCTTCGAACAGCAAAAGGACGTCCTCCACAAGACATGGAAGTTGCTAACTGACTTCTGCGGCAAACCTCCCAAAGGAAGTGTAGCGCCTTGGTGGGAGACAAGCGAAGAAGGAACTGAGCTGATGCTCAGCTACGGAATTGAGTATGACCATTCTATGTCCCATCACGACTGCCAGCCATATTGGTTACGCACTGGCGATTCTTGGACAAAGATTGACTATAGTAAGAAAGCTGAGGAGTGGATGAAGCCATTGAAGCAAGGCAAGGAGAGTGGTATGGTTGAGATTCCTGGGTCTTGGTATATTGATGACTTGCCGCCTATGATGTTCATCAAGAACTCGCCTAATTCTCATGGATGGGTGAACCCAAGGTAGGTTAACGAAGAGTTTGAATGCGCTATTACTGACTTTGGACAGAGACGTTGAGGACATCTGGAAAGACCACTTCGACTACTTCTACAGGGAATATGGTAAGCCCATCGTCCAATATGTCATTGATAGACGAGTTGACTTGACTAGACGAGTTTATATTCCCCATGACTATCCACCCTGATGTCTCGGGCAGACCGCACGTTCTCTTGATGCACGAGCGCATCATTGAGCATATCAACAAGCATGAAGGTGTTGAGTGGGTAACTATGGCAGAGGTAGGCCCAAACCACCCGTGATCGGTTTCTTGACGCTGACTTTAGGTAGATGAGTGATTACTTCAAGAGCAAAAACCCAGCGCCAGAGGGTGCTCTCATGCCAGCCAGCCACGAAGAGGTCATGAAGAAGTTCCAGGACTCCAAGTAGTTGCAAGAAGAGCCGTGATGCATATATAGATGAAAGATGAGACAAATAGAACCTTTATGATACTATGATCAGTAAAGACTAAAGTGAGAGGCCTGTATTGAAGGGACAAGTACTATTGCTCGGGTCAAGATCATCTTGACCCAGGCGACATAAGCATCGGATTCTGGTAGTTGAGCAGGACGAAATCATAAGCAGGGTGCTCATATTCCATTTCTGTACTTGGACTCAATGAATCATATGTCTTTTATGCCTAGAGAAGGCATTATTAAAACTCAGATGATAACGGAACCTAATTCCTGAGTCATCGTAGGTGAAACAAATGGTGACTGTAATCTATAATCTAGAAATGACACTCTAACGAACTTTGTCAAAAAGGCTCCTAATTCTTTGACTGAAATACCTTCCTGACAACAGCGTCAATAACCTCAGCAGCTCCAAGGACCTTCTCCTCCTCTAACTTCCTTCCAACAATCTGCAATCCAATCGGGAACTTCATCTGCCCCATTTCCTCCTTATGCTTATTCCAAAGCCCCTGATTCCACTCATCCTCCTTTCCTCTAACAGGAAACTCAAACGGGAGTTCCGCATCCTCCGCCTTCATCGTACTTCCAGGGATGACCAACGCAGTATAATCCAAAAGATTCCACACCTTGGTATACCCAACCCAACCACATCCACCATGTGGAACAGAGGTGTGAGGCATAGGTGGCATGAGAAGAACATCAACTCGTTTACCAGAGGGGGATTGGATCGAGTTCCACTTTTCTAGATAACCTTGTTGAAGGTCCCATTTCTTCTTGTTGAGCTTCCAGTATTCGTAGACGGAGATGGCTTTGCCGCGGTTCACGAGGCGTTTGACGTGGGGGATGAAAGGTTCACCGGCTTTGGAAACGTCTTGACGGATATCCTCACCACCGTCCGCAGTGTAAAACAAGTCCTATCAACATCAGTCAAGCACCTCAAGTTAAGCATTTCATAGGCCCACCATTGTCCTTATACACTGCTCATGGAGGTCAGTGTTCCACTCCACAATCTCATGACCTTCTTGCTTCAAAGCTTCAATAGCTTCGCTCAAGACACGTGTTATCGGAGGATGAGGACGAACAACTCCATCGTCCATCAAGACACCAATCACCAGTGGACGGCCTTTCATCTCTTGGTACATATCGCTACGCCAAGGGAGTGGAGCGCAGCGTGCATCATGCTCCCAAGGTTTAGAGTCAATCAGACTGTTCATTGCAAACTTGATCATGTCGAGACTGCGTGCCATGGGACCAATGGAAGATGGGACATGTTCTTGTCCTTCTGTAGAAACTGGGACACCTCCATAAGGTAGCCGTGCGCTCTTAGAAGATAAATTAGTATTCGTATTATTCTGGCAGTACGGTTAACTCACACTTGGCTTGAATCCATATATGCCGTTCATGTGGCTTGGAATACGAATGCTTCCACCAACGTCTGTACCCCATCCAAGCATAGAAGCACTGCCCACAAGAAGAACAGCTTCACCACCGGTTGAGCCTCCTGGTGTGTAGTCTTTGTTTCTGGGGTTTGTCGTTAAGCCCCATAGAGGGTTCTCTGTTTCACACCACTGAAGTACCAAGTCAGACTTGAGCTCATGCACTATTTTGTAAACGCTTACCATGATGCTTTGAGGCAGGTTTGACTTTGCAAGCACAATGGCGCCCAGAGACTTGAGCATTTTGACAAGAACGGCATCATCGCTGGCTGGATCGAATGATCGACCGACATATCCCATAGTCGTGTCGTGGCCTTTGATGTTAAATTGGTCTTTAAGAGTAACAACAACTCCATGTAAAGGGCCTATTGGCTTTTTGTTGGTGGCGATGTATTCATCAAGATCTTCAGCCTGTTGTAATGCATCTTCGAAGGCGACTTCCGTCAAACTAATTACAAATGTCAGTGATTAATGCGTTGGATATAACATGCAACGCTTACCAATTGGTCTAGATGCGCGGACTTCAGTCAGAGAAATCATATCGATCGCACTTGTTTATAAAAACATACCTGCTCATGAACCTCTATTGCCCTATCATCAAAGTCAGTAATCTTCATGCATGTAAGTCAAACTCGATGACGGTACCTTTGGATGAGTGCTTGAACAACTGACTTGCAAGTCAATTGTCCATCTGCTATGATTTTGGCAGCATTGATGGCATCGTCAAGACTTCCAACATCCACATGCTGTAATTTGCGATCCGATTTGAGATCAGTCAAAGCCTTAGCTATCGCATCGCTCTGTTGTTGCTTCTTCCGCTGAACAGTAGATTGCCAAGGTAAAGGCTCAGGATCAATTGTCGCAGGGGCCATAGTTGCTAGCCAATTGTTGAATACGCCACAAACTCACGTTTAGGTTGCCAAAATCTGACCTCTTACCTTTCTTCTTTGGAGTGTCTCAGAGAAGGGTTGGGATCTTCAAAGCAACCCCATCCTTGGGATATACCATGCAAACCCCGCTTCAGAGCCGACAGAAATATGCTTTTGCATAGCACCAAACCCGATAGGCGTCAAACCCGAGACCCCGAGATAATGGTTGATAATCGAGAGTGGGGGTGGATTCAACGCTAAGTAGACAACGCTGACTGATAGACCTAAAGGCGGATCGGATGATGGTGCTGCGACTATCTGAGGGATTGACTCTGGTAGATGGGATGAGACGACATTTGACGGAAGACGCCGTAACAATTGGGAATGTCAAGAGGCTGAAGTTGATTGATATATCCGACCATTGACAAGATCAAGTTGTACTGCAAATCTTCAAGGCCCGCCAATAATTATCTTACTCTTACACCTATTACGACATAATTCAGCCCCACATGGCTATTTCGTCAACGACAAACGGCCATGGCAATGGTATTCACGATACAGACGCCTATGATGTTTGTGTCGTTGGAGCTGGACCATCAGGTCTTATGCTGAGGTAAGTTCACAAACACTCACGATACAACTCAACTTATTGACGTTTCTCAGTGTTGTCCTGGCAAAACTTGGCCTCTCAGTGAAAGTTGCAGATGAACGCCCAGACCAAACAACCGTAGGTCGGGCAGATGGAATCCAACCAAAGACAATTGAGACCCTTCAAATGCTACGAATTGGAGATGATCTTGTCCATACTGGTGTAAAGGTCCACGACATTTGTATGTGGAGGGGTTCACCTACTGAAGGACTCCGCCGAACAGGTCGCGAAGTTCATTATCCATCTTCAGTGGTTGATGTTTTACACCCTTACATCCTTCTATGCCATCAAGGTATGATGGAAGGAACTTTCATCAATGATCTGAGAAAGAGCGGCGTTGAAGTGACCCGTAGTCATAAGTTCAGAAGTATAGACGACTCTTCTACGCATCTCCAGATCCAATGCGACAAAGATGGCGAAACACGGACTGTCATCCCTGCTAGATATCTAGTTGGTTGTGATGGTGCACGATCAGCAGTTCGAGACGCTATTCCAGGTGCTGCATCTCAAGGAACACCTCATAATTCAGTTTGGGGAGTTCTAGATGGAGAATTGGATACCGACTTCCCTGATATCTGGAGTAAAACTGTCATTTTCTCTGAAGAACATGGTTCTGTTCTTCTCATTCCACGCGAACGAAACATGACCAGACTCTACATTGAGATGAAGAGTTCAGTTACCTCAAAAGGCCTAGGTCAAGAATTCGTCATGGAACAAGCTCGACTTATTCTAGCTCCATATACCGTCAACTGGACATCAGTGGAGTGGTTCGGCAATTATCAAGTTTCCCAACGCTTCGCAACTCGATTCCTCGATCCAACTCAACGCATATTCATCGCTGGAGATGCAAGCCATACGCACAGTCCCAAAGCCGCCCAAGGCATGAACACTAGCGTTCATGATTCTTGGAATCTGGGCTGGAAACTCAACCTCGCAGCCCGCGGTTTTGCAAAGGGCGGTATACTCCTGCAATCCTATGAGCAAGAGCGCAAGAAGATCGCAGAAGACCTTATTAACTTTGACTTTGAGCACGCCAATGAGATCGCAGGAGGTGATTCGAAGCGCCTTGCTGAGAATTTCCGCAAGAATACACGATTTATCTCGGGAGTGGGAGTGGAATATGGACCTAATGAGCTAAACCATCCTCTTGAGATTGTTAGTGGCGATGCTAAGCCCGGTTGCAATCTCCCGCAAGCAAAGGTTACGCGCTATATCGACGCTTGTCCCGTTGATGTTCAGCTGGATGTACCTGTTCTGGGCCAGTTCCGAGTCTACGTTGTAGCCCCGAATCTGGTTGGTTCTCAGGAGAGTGCTTTTATCAGGGGATTCGATGAAGCAGTCTCTTCGCCGAATTCATTTGTGTTTCAACTTGGAAAGTCAGCATTGGCTTCATACCAACAGAAGCCTCGTGCAAACCGTGCGGACGATGTGTACGTGAGACCAGAACGATACACGGCGGTCAACCAGTTGATGACATTCGCTCTTCTCAGTAAGTTTCTCTACCTTTTCAGAAGATTGCAGCAACTAACTCTCTGTAGCTTCTACGGATAAGAACGAGTTCGAACTCTCAGACCTACCCCCGACCTTCTCCAAGAGTAGATGGACAGTCTATCTAGATGACGCGTCTCACTTGGACACGAGGGGCATTTCTTGTACGCAGAAGTGGCTTGGGTCTGTTGATGCGGGAGAGGTTGCGATTCTTGCGGTTAGGCCTGATGGGTATGTGGGTGCTATCAAGAGAAGCAAGAATGCAGGTGAACAGGGCGGTAAAGCTGCAGCTGGTTGGTTGGATTCGTACTTTGGTGGCTTTCTGCAGACTCCGGCTGTTTGAGCATGTACTTGATAGATTTGTAATCAATGTTTCTCTCTCAGGCTGTATATCGTATCACCAACTCCTCATCAGATGCGCCTTGATTGCATCCAATATCGCTTCCACCTTGATAGTGATGGTGGTCGAGAACACGGAGACTTGGAACCTAAACGCCTTCAGTTTAGTGTTCGTATCTCAGACCTCTGCTTTATCGACTCCCAGTTGTTATCACAGCATCATTCCACGGATCAAGGTCTAGACTCTGCTCTGAGCATCACAATATAGCCAATCGGCCACTCCAGACCAGGATTCCCCGGATTCCACCAAACCTAGCTCCATGATAGCTGGCCTCAAGCATGAACAGCGGGAACCAATTGCCTATCAGATATACCCCATTTATAGCAATCCAAGGTCTTAAACACTACATAGGCAGTAATAATCCGGGGAAAGTGGGGGTTGGGATCTAATCCTTGAGTTCCGACTAGGGGGATTAGCGAGATAAGATACGTAGATAGTAGTGGCGTCGTCTCTGATACCTCGCCTAGCTGATGATATGGTTGCGCCAAGGAAGAGGGGGAATGTTCAGGGTGTGCACTGACTCGTTTTAGGTCAAGGATAACGACTAGTTATCTTGTGTATCTCTCTCAGCAAGCCAAGAGTACCAGTAAGTAGGGTGTTGAGAAGTGGCCAATAGGTGATAAATACTTGAGGGCATGCCATTGAGGCCCAAGTCATCCTCGTTCCATATCGATCTTCACTCTTCATCACACATTCAATATGGCTTCCAACGACAATAATTCTGAGAAGGCCATTGGGTCTAAACTCCAACAAAGTGCGAGTGCAAGTTCATATCGCGTCGGTGAACACAAACCCGTTGAAGATAGTGCTATCCGTGATTTCTACGGCAGCGCTGTCAACGAGTCTTATCGACTCAAGTCAGAGCTCGTTGCGCAGCATCTCTCAGAAATCGGGACTGGAAAGTAAGTGAACTTACTCACCATCAATCTATCTACGAACTAATTTTCACTCTTCCAGATTCCAATGGATCCTCTTCGTCGTAAATGGCTGCGGCTGGATGGTCGATAACTTCTGGTCCCAAGGCATAACTGCCGTCCGACCCCCAATCGCAAACGAATTCGACGATATATCAAGACTCAGCTTCAGTTCAGTCGCTTACTACGTCGGTCTCATCGTGGGTGCCTTCTTCTGGGGTACAGCAGCCGATATCGTCGGTCGAAAGCCAGCCTTCAACTCTACAATCTTCATCGGTGCTATTTTTGCTTGTGCCGTTGCCGGAGCTCAAGACTTTGTTACGTTTTGCTCCCTTTGGGCCGTTATTGGAACTGCAGCGGGTGGCAATGTTCCCGTGGACAGTATTGTCTTCCTCGAGTTTGTCCCACAGAGTCATCAGTGGTTGCTTGTTACACTCTCCGCGTGGTGGAATGCTGGACAACTTGTTGTTTCTCTCCTTGCTTGGGTGTTCCTTTCGAATTTTGCATGCAGCAGTCCTGAAGGATGCCGGAGACAGGATAACATGGGTTGGTAAGTGATCACAATCTGAAGATATGAGATTGGTTGGACTTACACAATGCACTACCATCTAGGCGCTATATCATGATAACACTCGGAGGCATCGCTCTTGTGCTCGCTATGGTACGAATCTTTATCTTCAAGATTCCTGAGTCTCCCAAGTATCTCCTCTCTAAGGGTCGGGACGCCGAAGCTGTTGAGTCAGTCAACTATATTGCTCGCTATAACGGAAAGCCAGAGACTCTCACACTTGAGATGATGCAGGATATCGATCGTCAAATCTACTCATCCGCTGTGGTCTCATCATCCGGAGAACCTGTTCACGCTATTCCTGACCAGTCCGAAAAGAAACTTTCCATGAAGGATATTCTTAGGGAGAACTTCAAGGATTTCAACATGAACAGCTACCGTTCCCTCTTCGCAGGCCGAAAGATGGCTCAGCACAGTGCTGTCACCTTTCTCATCTGGCTCACTATCGGCATTGCTTACCCACTATACTTCGCCTTTATCACTTCTTACCTGGAGTCAAAGAAGAGTTATACAGCAACATCATCGTTCAATCACACATACATGGTTTACTGTATTGTATCTGCTGTTGGTGTTGTTGGTCCAATCGCCGCTGGATTCTTGGTTGAGACTCGGTTCGGTCGCAGATGGATGATGGCGATTTCCGCTGCTCTTACTGGCGCGTTTCTCTTTGCCTATACAGCTGTTGGAACTGAGGCTGCTGATATTGGATTCCAATGTGCTACTGCTATTCTAGGAAATTTTGGTAAGTCTTCTTCCTCTACTATTGTCTGAATGTTATTAACTATTTTACTCAGAGTACGCTGTCATGTTTGCATTTACACCTGAGTCTTTCCCCGGTCCGGTTCGAGGTACTGGTACTGGCATCGCAGCTACTCTACTTAGACTGGGTGGCCTGGTTGCGTCCTTTATCTCAACCTATTCAGGGTTCTCTATTGTACCTATTTACGCGAGTGCCGCGCTTTGGATTGTTGTTGGCTTCTTCTGTATTGGTCTCCCTTATGAGACACATGGCCATGCTTCCCTTTAGAAATTGGATACAAGAAATTGTACGTAGTATTCTGGCTAGTGGAAACGGACCGTTCATGTCTATTTTTAAATCTAGTTTTATTATATAGCAATACATCATAGCATATATCTGCTTCATATTCACTTCCCTCTCTATCGTCGATACGTCGAAAGGTATTCTTATAGGTTTACGTAATTTCATGTTAAGAATCTAATATACATAAGCAAGCATTACATCTATAAATGTTGAAGAAATGTTGAAGAACTTCTATAGTAGTCTATTGACGCTTATAAGCCTTTGATCTTGACCCAAATTTCTGCTCGTTCACCTCTATAGGATTTAACAAGTCGTCATTTACGAGGATATCTGAGAAGATAGGCCAGCCGTATCAGTGATCACTCCAATCGTAGGCTTATGATATTATTGACGCATTGAGCTCTTCCAATCGCTACCTTCACACATTGAATCATAATCAACACCATTTAACAAATCGGATCATTATTCCTTCCCGCGTCAGTCCCCTTCCCTCAGTCAATATTGGTGATACCTTAACGTTGTATGTAGGGTATCTGATATTATCCCACTAACCCCATCTCAGTTAACATCCCCTCGCTTGCGATAAGCTAGTCTTTCCAAACCCCGCTATATCCTCCCCCACTCTCGATATTCCCTGTTCCACTGCACGTTATCAATGGTCAATAACAAAAATGGCTGAGCCGCCCATATCCACTCACTCTTGATCGAAAATGGGGGATGGGGGAACTATTGTCAATGTGGACAAAGTGGTTGAGGGCACGGCAAAACAGGACACAAGACATCAGCTACTAAAGCTTCAACATCCATAGGAGCTTTATTCATCATTCTCCAGATCAATCAGACAGGTTTCAAGGGTCTGTCTCTATCATTATCACTATTCTCTCAGCAACCTATCATACCATCACCCTCAGACAATATGCCTAAAGCTGATACACCGCCTCTGGTATATACTGCCTTGAAGGACACTGTCCTATTTTCACCGTTGAAGCTCGGCAAGATCAACCTGAAGCACCGAATTGTCCAAGTACGTATCTCTCTCTACTGAACCCCACGGGATGAACTGAACTAATTGTACCAGGCCCCCAACACCCGCATGAGAAGTGACCTTGAGTCCCAAGGAGTCTACGTCCCTGGTCCTCGAGTCGCCAAGTACTATGGCGACCGCTCAAGCGATGGCGGTCTTCAAATCACTGAAGCTACCGACATTGCCCATAACGCTAGTGCTTACCCGGGTGTCCCAGGTGTCTTCACCAACTCTCAACTACAGGGATGGAAGAAGGTAACTGATGCTGTCCATGCCAAAGGCGGGTACATCTTTACTCAGCTGTGGCACACTGGACGAGCTTCTTGCAGTGCTCAGCGAGGTGGTGAGAGAGCTGTCTCATCTGGCGATCAGCCTATGCCTGGCACGTATCTTGATGGTACTGATACCAAGGATGATCCTCCTCGGGGTTTGACTGTTGATGAGATTCATGCCATTACAGCTGAGTGGGCTGCTGCAGCGAAGCGAGCTGTTGACGTCGCTGGATTTGATGGTGTTGAGATCCATGGTATGCCAGCCATTAATACTTGCAGTTTCACCCAAAGCTAACATGTCAAGGTGCAAACGGTTATCTTCTCGAGCAGTTCCTCCACGACAACATCAATAACCGCACTGACGAGTACGGGGGCTCCATTGAGAACCGCTGCAGATTCCTTCTAGAGGTCCTCGCCGCAGTCTGTGATGCAATCGGCGCTGAGAAGGTTGGTATCCGTCTATCACCTTACAACTACTTCCAAGGTACCAGGGATAGCGACCCCAATGCTCACTGGTCTTATCTCTGTGGCCAAATCGCAAGTCTACCAGCAAACCACAAGCCTGTTTACGTCCATATGTAAGTCCATACTGTCACCAATATCCGCCAACAAGACTAATAATTATTAGGATTGAACCTCGCTTTGATGAAGTCCTCGACGAGCAACAAAAGCTCGCTGCTCTCGCCAACGGCAAGAGTTCAGACGGTACAGCCGCTGAAGTTGGCAAACAGGCCAATTCACTCAACATCTTCCGAAACATCCTCAAGCCATCCGGAATCCTCTTCCTTGCCTGCGGAAACTTCAACAGAGACAACGCCCCAACAAAGGTCAAGAGTGGAGAGTCCGACATGGTTGCCATGGGTCGACACTTCATTGCCAATCCTGACTTGCCCGAGAGATTACAGAATGGATGGCCTCTTAACGCCTATGACCGTAACACGTTCTACGGTGCTGACCCTCCTGAGAAGGGTTACAATGATTATCCTTTCTATAAGGCTTCTCAAGAGGTTGAGGCACAGGCTTGACCTGGGGAATGGAGGGCATTACTATAGGGATAGACTGGATAAATACATGGCAGAGTTGAGCTATAGTCCAATTTATATGTTGCAAAATGAGGATTAGGAGCAACATTATATTTCTCCACCTAATGGTCGCGTGACCGAACGAGCTACCAAGCTGGATCCCGACATAGTATTATGGGTCGTAATCTCGGCCCATATTGAATCGCTACCCGCCTTGCCCATTGCGAAACACACCAGCCGCTAGTACCTTACGCCGTCTCACGAGAGAACCATAAGGCTTGCTCAAGGTGGAGGAAATTATGGGCTGTGTCGCTGCATGGACCTGGGTGGATCAGGATTAATAATTACGTAAGAGAAGAGGCAAAAGATTCAGCATAAGAACCCAACACAACCAAAACTCACAGTTTAGGTAATAAATTTCATATGATCATACAATATCTAGATACTACAGTTCGAGCTGAGTACTAAGTGAGGTTCTTCAGAAAGCTATGTTCTTACAGTCAACAGCATAGCTAGCTATAGCAACTCAGTGCAAGACTGATTTAAATAAGAGTATAGCATGCTAGAAGCGTGGTATGAAACTACTAACTTCTGTAGATCATAGAGTGGAGATGGGTCGAGATTACACTGATGAAAAAAGTGGGAATTTAATAGAAACACTTCTCCATTTACCTATCCATTTACTTTTGTTACCTATAGACTTAAGTCCAGATCTTCCAATCTCGCGTACAGAAGAAGCTTTTATAGCGTCATTGCTTAGCCATTTCCGCTAATTGATTAGTTCCCTGGGCCGCTTCTCGTCGACAGCGATCATATCCTGCTAATGGGTAGAAAGTCAGGAGCAAGTCTGTAGGTTCTTGTACATTATAGCTATGAACTATTCAAAAGACCTGGAAGAAAAAGACTTTTATCTCAGCTATCTTGGCCTATTTGCAATTATAATCTCTGAAGCCAGGGGTTTTATTTCTAGCAGCAGCCCTTGAAACAATAGTTTGTTCCTACAGTGTCTAGCCTTAGCCCTGCGTAATAGTCAGGCCAGTTAGGGTTTTACCATGCGTTAGATGACCAGGGGGGGTCAATGGTCGGTTGAGCTACAGTCTGTCCTACAATGCGGTCCGCTATCCCGAGATCTCAATTAATATACTAAAGAGGGATAGGCGCTAAGACCACCGACGGTTGTCGGATAGAGAGTGGCGTAGCAAGCATTTAGCGGTTGCTATCCGACGATCTGCTCAGAGAGCTCTGACTCAGGACAATCATTCAAAATCTTACATTGTGGGGAAAGCTGGATTTGCGCACTCTTTTTTTTTTATCAGATCTTTGCCTATCAGACAAATCATTACGCCGATGTTGCAAGCTGCGGTTGGAAAAGAAAATCTCAAGTCATCATTGGCCTTGAGATTGGTATTTCGCGTTAGCTGTGCTCTGGACCTACATTTCTTGCTTTGCGATAATATCAACACCAACCATACAGTAGCTCCCGGCGTCGAATAAATATCCGGGCTTGCAATCATAGAATGTTAGTGTTGCAGAGCCGGGCGTTTTCTTCGATCCCCTAGAGGCGGTAAAAAACGGCTCGGTAAAACGGCTGGACGAGCACTGGGCAATCAACAAAGCCCTCTGCTAAAACATAGGCTTAACTCATCCAGGGCTCAATACTAACGAGGAGGATACCGTACTGAGGATAGTCCCCTACTCAAGCCACAATCTCGAAATATGTTCTAGAGGTGAGTCGCTAACATTATCAAGCTAGAGTACGATGAAGTAATAACATGTGGCACAATACTTATGATGGTTGCAATATGTATATGGATAGATCACCCTATTAGCCTGTTACAACATACAATTGACTCGAAGGTCTGAACCTATTTACATTATAACTGGTTACTTTGAACAGTGTACAGGGTCTAGAAGTATATGTGCCACTTTTGGGAGGTAATGTGCAGTACCTGGTTCAAGGGTCAAAAATTGAATCTGGAGCAAAGATCCGACAGGATATAAACAAAATACCATCCAATTACGGTCAGTTCGAAAAAGCGTTAGCAGACCCGACAAAGTGGCTATAAATAATTAGTAATTTATTTTTCAAGGCTAATACGGCAGCGGCAAACGGAACAAACGGGAACGAGCACGCGAGCTCAACGACCATGAATCGTAACAGTGCTCTAAGGCTTTAGCTAGCTTCCTGATTGGCAACCGATACGGCGGAGGGACGAATCCGCTGTATCGGTCCAAGTTCCCTCTTGATAGAGTTTACCGAACAATTTGCTAGTTCGATCATCTACGATTAGCGGGCATGGTGAACACGAAGTCAACGCGCGATGATTGAAAAAGAGGAGAGCTTTAAAGGGTCATTATGTGCTGTCTTAATTTTCTCTTTTTTTTTTTCGTATTATCTTGAAGCTTGAGCAACTGCTACGACTTAGTGTCAATAGACATATCTTCAACGATGATTGATGCCACCGTCACGTCGGTAGAGCCCATCGGCCTTGGGCGTTCTCTTCTCTTTGTTACGATTTTCTTTCTCCTTCCAACCACGTTTGTTATTGGTCTAAGATGCTGGATTCGAATACGATACAGAATATTTGGCGTGGACGATGGTCTTATGCTTGTCGGCTGGGTTAGTGATGCGCAAGTAGGACATGGCGTTATACTGACAGACTTGAGCGGTAGATGCTATACGTGGCCGTTAGTGGCATTGTTGCACGCAGCACATATGCCGGCCTTGGAACCAAAGATGCCGAGTTGAATGCTTATCTTCAGAATGATGGACGAAAGGTAAGTTATACTCCAGATGATTACTCCCCAAAGCGCATCAATTGACTCGAATTTCGCTAGTATCTATGGTGCTTCCAAGTTACTTATTGTGTCTCACTACTATTCCTTAAAAGCTCGATCTGCGCCACTCTCCTTCGAATCGCCGTCGCCCGAATCCACCGTATCATAATTTGGTGTACCCTGGCATTCGCACTGCTTTCTACAACCACCGTCATCATTGGGCTTCTCGTCATCTGCCGACCAATATCTACTGCTTGGGGCCACAAGGGAACATGCGCTCCGACAATCGTCATCGCGAGTCTCGGATATCTTGTGTCAACTGGTGCAGTTGTCACCGACTTGATTTGCGCCATCTTGCCAATCTTTATGCTATATCAGTCCAACATGAAGTGGGCAACCAAGTTCTCGGTCGCAGTCATTCTCGGGCTAGCTGCTCTGGCATCACTCTGCACAATCATTCGGCTCCCATACGTAAAGTATTATACTATTATTCCCAACTACATGTGTCAGTATTTCTCTGAAACTCTTAACATTTCCTGTCTGTCTAACATGAAATACAGACAACGTTGCAAATATTGTTATATGGTCTATTATCGAGTCGGGAATAGGAATCGTGGCCGGTTCGCTTCCCTCACTACGCAAATTGGTCAGCCAGCGATTCCATTTCACTACCACGACAGGTAACTCGCCAGTTCATGTGACTCCTTTCTCAGGGACCAACATGGGTACCCACACAGCGACCGCGTCACGTAGCAGGCCCAACAGGGGCACTAAAACAACAGGGTTGGATGAAGGAGAAGGTGATTGGGAACAGCTTGACGGTAGTGAATCAAGCAAAAAGATCTATGTCAAGGTGGACCTGGAGCTGCAATCACTAGAGCGGCCAAGAACATCTGGGGCATCGCACAGATCTAGTGAAGACCTGGTGCGATAAGGCAAGAATATATTACTAAATATTGTTTAAATACAGCTGACCAGACATAATAGCATAGAATAGATCTTTTCATTTTCTTTAACACTTTTAGGTCTTCTAAAAGCCCTTCTAGACCGGTGGGCTGATGTTTTTGCCCTATGTCTAGTGAGCGGGATGGCAGACGGAGAGAGTGACCCTTGCCTTATAGCCATGAAGGAATATGCTATACAACTACAGGGAGACAGGTTATTCATAACCAAGACTGTTTTATATATGCTGACTTCCATGAACTAATATCATCATTATAAATATCCTCAGAGGCTGGCCCTCAAAGCACTTCCACTACTCTCACTGCCAAGCTGCGAGAACTTCTCATCAACATCCTTCCACATATCATACGTCAACAACCACCGTCCAACACCATGATATCTCCAAGGAAACGGATCCTCTCCTGTTTCTTCAGACTTGGGCAAAACAGGATTCTCTCCAGCTAACCACTCCTCCTCAAACTTCCCAAACTGTCTAAATCTCTCGTCACGCTCTTCTTGCTCCTTTCCATCAGCAAGATGATATATCCATTGGTTGTATGTTCCTCTTTGCACAACCTTCTCTGTACGTTCTCGTCTACAGGCTTCGTAGACTGCTAAAGCCTTGAGCTTTGAAGCTGGTGATTTGTCTTGAAGTTTGGCCAGGCAAAGACCGAGAACACCGCCGTCTTCGAGAGCCATCCCTGCACCACTGGCTAGGTAGGGCAGTGTTGCGTGGACGGAATCGCCGAGCATTGTAAGAGCGCCTGAGTGATGAGACCATGTTGGGTCCAGGCCTGGACGGATGCATAGTCTCCATTTGAGAACAGAGTCGCAAAGATTCAACATCTTTCCGATGCGAGGGTCCCAATCTGCGAAGTGGGCTCTCATCTCGTCAATGTTTCCTTTGAGGGTATTTCCGCCATCGAGAGGAATGTCATCTGGGACCAAAAGGACCATATTGAAGAGCTCGCCACCCTTGAGAACATAGTTGACGGCGTGCTTATCAGGACCTATCCAATAATTGACTTGTGGATCCTCAACAAAGGCCCTCAAGTCTGGATCTTTTCTCATCTCATCTGTAGATAGCAGTAGTCGGTATGCCAAGTCTCCCGTCAACTGCGGGGGATCAGATCTGCCAAGAAACTGTTCTCTGAGAGAAGAAGCAATTCCATCAGCACCGACTACCAGATCCGACTTCATGGTCCGTCCGCCTTCCAAAAACACCGTAGCATGACTGTTATCGGCTGCAATCTCATAAGACAAAACCTTTGCTCCGCATTGAATCTTAGCTCCCAGTTCTTGAGCTCTGTCTAGTAGTGACTTATGCAAAGTAGCCCGATGGAAGTCAAGGAACGGGTAACCTCCCGAAGCAGCCGCATAACCATGATAGTCCATTTCCGAGAGATGGTTTCCCTTCCATCCGATAAAGTTGCATTTTCTTGGCTTTGTGGCATTTTTAACAAGGTCTTTCTCTAAACCCCAAGAGAAGAGCACTCGAGCGGCGTTTGGAAGGACTTGGATACCTGCACCGACTTCTCCGATTGCGGGTGCTGATTCGAGTACTGTGACATCATGGCCTGCGAGACGCACAGCGATGGCTGCTCCGAGACCGCCGAGACCTGCTCCGACAATCACCACCTAACATTGTCAACAGATATTCTCGAGAGGTGTTGCTATAACGTACATGGAGTTTGCTTGAGGCATCTCTCTGCATTATTTGTTGTATCTCGTAGTTGGGCATTTTGGTGTAGGGTACTTGATAAACTGACAAGGTTGAATAGTAGCACCAAGCGTCAGGCCCCCCAGTCTTGACTCTTTATGAAGCCCTCCTCATCTTCCTTTCTATGACAAATGTCTCACAAGTGGTGAAACGGTTACCTTCTTACAGTCCAATCTCTTCCGTCTGGTAACGATAACCTGTCTCAGTGCCGGCTTCTCACTATCATTACCCGAACCGTCCTAACCCACCCCTGCACATTAGCGTATCCCACTTATCAAGATAGCGCGCGGGGAAGATGTGATAAGAGTGGGGATTGGGTGTCACCGAGGCGGAGTCTCTCTCCTATCAGTTAATCAGTGGTCCAAGACAGTTGTCTTGATCGGCATTCGGCAATTATCTCTCCCACTCTAGAAGTAGACGTCTCACCCTCCTCTATCTGCCTCACTCAAGCTTTAACATTTCCCACCATCCATCCCACTCTACAGCCATGTACGGAGCCACAGATGAGCTGTCCCTAGCGGTCGATGCGTTCCTTACAGAAACCATGGGTCGTAAACAGACACAAGTCCAGGCTGCTGAGCCTGTAGGGTCTGCTTCTCAGAGCGACAAGTCGTTCGAGTGTACTCATCCAGGGTGTAGCAAGAGGTTTACAAGGGCTGAGCATTTACAACGACATGCTCTCAATCATTTGCCAGGGGGATCTTCTTGTGATATATGCCGTGCGCATTTTAAACGGCCTGATTTGTTAAGTAAGTGGCTATATCTTGTCCCTGGTATAGATTCTTACAGTAATGAAGGACGGCATATGGAAAGACATCGTCAAAAAGACATTGAGGCTGGCGGAACTGGATTTGGCGTTCTCGATACACGAAAGAGATCTTGGGAGGCACCCGACGGAACGGTCGTTGAAAAACGGCCGTGCCGTACCAGCAAAGCAAAGAAGAAGGGATCCGACAACCAACAAGCTCAACAAGTTCCCTCCCCTGAATCGGAACAGGCAGATCACACCAGGAGTCAATCGCCTGGATTGACCTCCTGGAGCCATACCGAGAGTCAATCCGTCAGCGCGGATCTTCACAATACGGACTTTAATCTCGGAGATTCGATCTTTGTTCATTCGACTACTGAGTTGGGCACGGAGCAGCATCAACATAACTTCACGACCGATCCGTTTGATCAAACAACAGGAATTGGAGACTTTTGTCTTGAACTTGACCCGCTTCTTCTAAACGACTCGTTCGTCGATACCGCGACGCTCGATTACACGCAAAACTTCCAGCCGGATACTGCGAGTTCATTTAATATGCCATATACAACGGCCTTGGATTATAATTGGCTATTTAACATGAACTTGAACCCTACACCCGTGGTGAAAGGGAATCAGCAGTATATCCCGAACCAAATGTCAGAACCTGTTCAGATACTATCACCAGAGTCTATAAACAGCACGCGTCGATGGTCTGAGTCTGTTCACTCACATACGAGCGATGCACCAGATCCTCGAACAGCTGTTTTGAACCAAACGAAGACGACCCCTGAGCAACCCAAAGAGACCAGAATGTCAACGCAGAGGAATACCAGAAATTCACGACTGAATGCGCTGGAGCATCTATACGTCGAACAACCCGAGTTTAACAGACCATTCTCAATGCTTGACAAGGGTCCTTCGATTCCAAAGATCGACGAAACTGTTCGGAAACGAGTCCTACAAGTTATCGAAGCTGCGAACCCCTCTCTCCCCGATTCCCGTCATTCTCTCTGGGACGAACCCCTCTTATCACGAGACTCTCTCCAAAGCTATCTAGACCTCTTCTTCCTCCGCTTCAACACAGCATACCCCCTAATGCACCTCGCAACATTCGACGTCCCCAAAACCGAACCACTCCTTCTAATCTCGGTCCTTCTTCTCGGAGCAACATACTCATCCAAAGACGCGCATCAACTAGCAGTCTGCATCCACGATGTAATTCGTCCAAGCATCTTCTCTCATGCGAGCTTTTCAGCACGAGCAGAACTATGGACGCTCCAGACTATTCTTCTAGTTGAATGTTTTGGAAAGTCCCGAGCTGGACAGAAACAACATGATATGAGCCATTTGTTCCATGGACTTTTGATCAATCTCATTAGAAGATCTGATTGTCAATCTGTTAGGCCGCAGGGACCGCCTATTGATAGGGCGGATACTTCTGAAGCTGCTTTGCGAGAGACTTGGAGACGATGGGCTATTGCCGAGCAAAAGAAACGGTATGTTCTACAAAGCCTCGCTGATATTACCTGACTAATATGTAATTATAGGCTCGCTCTACTTTGCTTCATGTGGGATACCCAACACGCAGTCCTCTTCTGTCAAAGTCTCTGCATGTCCGCCTTCGAACTTCGTCTCGAACTTCCCTGTACCCAAAAGATCTGGGAATCTCCCGACCCAACATCCTGGGCCATGGCATGGCGCTTATCGACATGCAATCCCCAACAAAACTTCTTCCTCCCAAGTCTCAAGTCTTATCTTGGTCCTTCAGTTCCTCGTCCACAAGCATTGACTGGTTTATCACATGTTCTCATGCTTCATGGTCTCATGTCGATAGCTTGGGATATGCAACGACGTGACCAGACTGCTCTTGGAGTGGTTGATGGTGATGCACCTGGGTCGAATTGGCGGAAACTTATTGGAAGTGCCTATGAGGCTTGGAAGGGTGATTTTGATGCTTATATCACGTCTATTATCTCTCGGCTGCAGAATACTCCAGAGGATCAGGCTCGAAGAAGCGAGTATGTCGCGTTTGCTACGGCTTACAATGCGCTATTTCACTCGGCACAAGCACTTCTTCACATGGAGTTCCTCGATGTTCAGATCTACGCAGGTGCTCGTCATATTCTGGGTAGACCAGTTCAGCAGAAGGACTATCGTCGATCCGCAAAGGCAGTCAAGCAATGGGCGTCTCCCCCAGAAAAACAAAACAAAGATCAATCTTCAAATTCCGAACAGCCAAGCAAATGCAAGAATCCAGCTCCCATGGCTGCATGGCACGCCGCTCGTCTTCTCCACGAAAACAGCAAAGTCCTCACCCGCTCGGATGCAATGCAATTATTCCACGTCCCATGGTGTTTATACCTAGCAACACTAGCATGCTGGGCTTTTCGGCACGCTCAACCAAACAAGGGCACGGCAGATCTAGAAGATGACGTCGAAAGCGATGATGAGAGCGATGAAATCATCTGGGATCCTCAGGGTGAAATGGAAAGTCTTGTATCGCGTATGGCGCAGAATGTTCCACAGGATATCGAGGTTAAGCATCGACAGACTGTTGGGCTTGTTTGGACTATGGCTGAGACGTTGAGTAAAGTACGATGGGGAATTTTACATGCAGGTGTTGTTGTGTTGAGGGGGTTGATCCCGCAGAGACTTATCAATCAGTATGATGAGCCTCATGATGATAACTTTTGATGAGACAATTGAACTGTTATGAACATTATACTTTTTATTCAGCTACTTGTCTTTCTTCCTGAAACGTTTCAGATAGAGGTCTTCAATGCTCTTAGTCCATCCGTGTCAAGTATGTGATCTTATGACCATTGCCGCCGCATAAACAGATGGCCATTAACAGCCTCACTAAGTCACACTCTAAAACAGCTTGCCAGAGCTTATCTCCCCATGCAACCCAATCTCCCATGTTATCTCTTCCCCCCATCCTTAATCATTCGGCGAACTCATCTTGCTTATTCCCTTTGTCCCGTGCCCCTGACTCGCTGCATTGACAGACATCTCAAAGTAGATTGGGTCCCACTATGATAGAGTTCATTAGTGCGAGTGTCGATTAAGTTTAGACCCGAGTGCATTGACACTCTTTTATTCCGGTGAGACCCGCCACTGACGACCCCCCGTTTCAACGCTGACTCGCTGCACCCTCCAACATCCAGTTTTGTTACATGTCATACAATTCTCGTGTTACATTCATCAAGAAATCCAATATTAATTTCAAGAGACAACGGAAATTGCGTTGCTTTTCAAATATTGTATCCCCTAGTGATAGCCACCGCGCAGTATCTCCGAGAAAGAAGACGCGCGATTGCGATAGGCTTTGATGTTGTTTGAGTGGAGGCCTCATTTCATCTTGTAGAGAGCTAACTAAACCTCCTGTCAGTCCGGCGCATTGGACACGTGGGGACTTATTTCCGAAGATCGTGAGATCTTGTAATTCCCAGATCTAACATCTTCACGGCTTCATCTGAACTAACCCACGCTAATTCTCGTAATCAAGCAAAGGGTCCGGATGGCAGAATGCGGTTAATGGGTAAATCGCTTTTGTTATCTCTATATATTCTATTCCTATCCTCTATAATACCACTCATTAATCCTTAATCTCAAAACTTTGATGCCCCGGTATACTATCTATAATAGTCTCCCTTGAAACTATTACCTGCTGTGTTAATAGTATCCCATTCATATCTCGGCTCATATTGTTAAGCTCTGTCTCACTTCCAGCTAAACTTTCTGTTCCTAGTGCTTCGGCATGTCTGTGATGATTCTTGCTCATCCCTTGCCAATAAGCTCCAGAGCCTCCAGTGTAGTTTCCGATTTGGTGAGAATAATTCATTTGGCCTGTTCGTGGTCCAGATCGATCTGAGCTACCAAGATTGGTTGTTGATTTTAGGTTGGCGAGTTTTCGTAGAAGAGGTCGGATTGCTGTTAGGGCGACGACTATAACAGAGATGCAAATCTCAGCAGTAGCCCAGATGTCTACAAATGAGTGAGTCAGTAAACACATCGTCGTCGTGAGTTGGGTAACCAACAAATAGAGATAGCGTTTGTAACGTAGACCATGGTAATAAATCGTCCAACGCTCACAATAATGGTGAGAATACCAAGTCCAAAAACAATAGCCAATCCAACCTTCTTCCGTCTCGAAGTCATCTTCAGATCCCTCAGTAATGGAATCGGATACACGACGTTGAGAACTTCCGACGCGAAATTCATAGACCAAAGAAGTCGCATTAGGGTCATGGACGTAAAAGATGAACACGTTTGTTCACCACTCGACCAGTTCACTGATGGGTCGGGACCGCACCAAAATGTGTCACAAAAGAAAGTAATTATCGCAAATGATGTCGTGATTCCTGCTAAAACATAGAGCGCTGATCTCATTCCTGGTTGTGTAATTGGTACGAGGTTGTAGTAAAATGCGATGATGCTGAATTTTGGAAAGTAGATGCCAGTATCGAAAAAATAATTCGTTGCAAACCGGATCTGAAAGAAGTTAGTATATGCGACATACTCACGATGCCGTCTAGCGAGTATGATGCTGTGACCTGATGCTCACCTTTCTTAATGACACATTGTCAATTGTGAAATCATCCATCGCATTCATACTGTAAGTAATGGTATCACAGACAAGCAATCCTTGGCAGCATAATAATCCTACAACAAGCAAGTAGTCGGCCGAATATAATCTGGCTTTCCTCATTACTATGCGAACGTAGATGCGACCAGCAACCGCAAGATAGGCAAGGGTCATAAAGGACCACTCAAAGCCCTACCAAGAAAGAGTAAGTATACATATCTCACTGGTCAAAAAATAGTGAAACATACCATCACAGCTCTGCTGGATATCATTGCGGAAATAACCTCGTGAGCCGCTGTCTGTCAAACATGAGGTTAATTCACAGACACACACATGTTTCCAACATCGGAAAATAAGGGAGGTAGGATCAAGTTCCCTAGCCCAGCACGCGACGCGGCACAGAGTCTAATATACCAGGCTCTCTGCTATCTCCTCAAGCCTAACGTCCAGGCCCGACGCCACAGTAAGCAGCACCCGGCCACGGCTTGAACCGACTCCTGGAATGCATCCCCCCTCCCCGGAAGATTCAGCCCACTAATGTTGCAGAGCAGGGGACAACGCCCAAACAATGGGAACGTCAAAGCGAGACACCATCAGAGAAACAAAGACCTCATGCGTTTGAGTAGCTGGCGTTTTTTTGATCGCCCGCTAAGAAACGGTAAGCTCCATGCTACGTAATTGCGGTCAATCACGATCTATGATGCTTTATCCCCATGATCCACCCAAGGCCCAAAACACAATGCTGATCTCTCTCTTTAATTCAGATTCAGCTCGCTCTCATCATGCATCCATGATAAACCCGGCTGGCCAGTTATAAAGCAAGGAGCCTGTTGTGGCAGGGAGACCTTGGACTCTGGAGATTGTACGAGTCAAGAGAGTGTGCCGCTTGCGGTTGCCAAGGCCCGCTATTGAATGGCGACCGGATCACTGCTCCCGGAGTAAGCCACTTAGTTTTAGGCGAGACATGTGCTATTTCCGGCGTGTGATGCCTGTAGTCGCCGAACTTATTTGTTACCATAGCCAAGCAAGAAGCAAGAGGAATCGGTTGTCATATGTTTAAATACGCCTGCATTGCCAAGGCCTTTGTTTTGCGGAAGAAGCCGTCGATTAACCTGATCATTCACTCCACTCGGCCAAAATCTTATCGCCTCGACGCGCCTCCTGAGGAATCCCCGATAAGATAAGATATCACTCGCGTAGGTATTTGCAATTCAATAAGCCTCAGCTTGTTTCAACACATACCTATCATTATTGCGACCTCGACAAATATTTTCGCATACTCAAATGCGACCAGACACGTATTTCAACGGAATAAAATTGGCTTCATACAGTTTTCCTTTTGGGCTCACCTAGCTAGTGCGCTTATCTGAGCTTTTGAGCTCGACGAGCTGGAGACTCCTTCTTGAGTTGCCGGTTCCACTCTCGTTGAGGCCAGGATCGCGCTCTAGGGTAGCGACTCTGAGTACTGAAAATTGAATAGCCGTTGGTATTTATAAGATCATACTGATACTGATCTATGTATCCATTTACCTTGGTATTTGCAATCTAGATAATAAGAGATTTAAGGCGAGGGTTGTTATTCCTCCAGTAGGTCTGATTCACTATGTGTTTAATTTTATCAAATTCTCTCGAACATAACAAAGGCTTCAATAATCAACTTACTCATTTTAACATAAATATCTCTTTACTCGGCTATGAGAATAACGTCCACGATTGAAACCCTTCATACAGATCGAAACTAGTAATTACCACTCGGGTTCTATTCCTCTAAAACTATTAATGCAGCGGAACTAATGTCAACTAATTTCTCGAGCCATTCCTATGTTGACCGACGATTCGTTTATTGTAATTAATGAAGGATTTATTAAAGGTTCTTTAAGAATGCTAGATATTTCGAATACTCTGTAGTAAAAATAACATGTTTTATACCTAGGATATATCTTCGATAGGATAGTACACCACTCTTAGCCGAAAACACAATAGTCAGGTTGTCTTATGCTGGCTAATCGGATTGCATGGAGATAACTACTAATGCAGAGTTTATTTAACTACACCATACCAGCAAATTATCCTCAAAAGGGCGGGATTGCGCGGCGCTTGGTGAGACGGGACTGGCTGAGTATCTGGTCGGAAATCGGCATAATATTTAAAGCGGTACAGCAATCAAGGCTGAATCCATACAATAGGTATGCCACGTAAGACAGCATCTCGCGTGAGATTTTAACTCGTTCTGATAAGCAGTCAATATTTCACCAGTTTCCCCCTCTTTCTCTTTTTAACACTACTCGTATTCACGTCAAGATTAATCAATTTACGTTTTCCATTTTCGCACCTGTTTACACGAAGATATCTTAAAATGGTATTCGCCGCTTTACAAAATTTGCGGTCGCAATGGTTTCCTCCAAAGCCATCATTTACGGAGGAAGACGTGCACGACATGAATGGACGCGTTCTCATAGTGACTGGAGGGAATGCGGGAGTTGGATTTGAGCTAGTCAAATTACTGTACAGAACTGGTGCGACGATCTATATGGCGTCACGATCCAAGGCAAGCTTACTCGCGACAGCATACAGCCTTCAGACATTCTAACTCTGATGACTAGGATCGCGCGGAGGATGCTATTAAGCAAATCACAACAGCGACTCCCCAACCCTCAAACCCAGGAATCATTAAAATTTTACACTTGGATCTAAATGACCTTGAGAATGTCAAACAAGCTGCTGAAACATTCGCGCAGCAAGAGGAACGACTTGATGTTCTATGGAATAACGCGGGAACTGGCGCTTTGAAAGTCGAAGTAGGAGCCAAAACGAAACAAGGCCTTGAAGCAATGATTGGAATGCATTGCGTTGCAGCACTGTTCTTCACTCAACTGCTTCTCCCTCAATTACGCAATGCGGTAGCTTTATCACCGAAAGGGTCTGTAAGAGTTGTTTGGACAGCTAGCTTTCTGGGTGAAGCTGCAACGCCCACTAATGGTATTGAGTTTGAGTATTTGGATCAAGGCACCGAGGACCGTACCCGGAATTACGCAGTTTCCAAAATCGCCAATTGGATGCTCGGTCGCGAGATGGCTGTGCGTTATGCTGATGAGGGTATTCTGAGTATCACTCAAAATCCTGGAAATCTCAAGGCTGCATCTTATGACGGTACTCCTGGGGTAGCCATGTTCTTCATCAACATGGTGCTGCATGACCCAAAGTATGGAGGTTACACCGAGCTCTACGCGGGTCTATCTCCCGATATCACACTCGAGCAGAACGGCGCATATGTTATTCCTTGGGGCAGAATTCGTTCAGACGATGACTGCCCAAGAAGGGATATCATCAATGCTATGACACCACAGTCAGAAGGTGGTCTGGGTTATACTGGAAAGTTCTGGGATTGGTGTGAGAAACAATGGCAGTCTGTTCATCCATCAAGTTGAATTCGCTAAATCTATCATGCTCAATTACAAAAATTACATTATTATAAAATCCCCATCTAATAAGAGGTTGGCAACTTTGTTGCCATAGTTCTCCAAGAGTTACTTCCGCAGTGAACATCTCCCTGCAACAAAAAGTGTGAAAACCAATCATCCTGATACGTAACATTGTACCCAGCGTTAGCATACACCTCAGAAATAGCTGAAGCAATGATATCCTTCTTGTTAATAACAGGTCCCCAAGGGTTAGGAGCAAGGATCTTGGTATCAGTCATGACCAGTCCGTTAACGGCACCAGGGTACAGAGAGAGAACCTTCTTTTCTAAAGGAGTCGCGCGACGATTCAAGGGGGTGCTTTTGGTAGTAGCAGCTTCGACGATTGACTTGGCTTTGGAAGATGGGCCACCGGGTTGTCCAAAGTTGATACCTGACTTGCTGGCAGCCTTGTTGGCCTCAACAGGGTCAGGATCACTTCCATCGGCGTGCTGTCCAGGGCATAGCCAGCCTGGCAAGCTGTTCTGATAGAAGGCCTGAGGAACACGGTGGATATCAGCTTCAGTGATTCCAGTGGCTTTCTTGATGAGGTTGAGGTTGGCTTCGATCAGCTGTGCAGTGTGTTGATTGATAGCAGTGATGTTAGCGAACTGAAGAGCCTCGTCGATGGTTTGTCGCGGCGTGCAGTAATTGTTTTGCTTCTCGGCGGCGGTAGTAACACGTGAAACGGCCTTGAGCTTTCCATGACCAGCCTTGGAAGCCTTCTTGAGGATATCAAGACCCTTCATGGGATCAGCGACCATGATAACCCAGCCAAGCTTGTTGTGAGCAGGAAGAAATTGGATGAACTCATCCACATGACCGACGTACAACCAGCTGGTGTCGAGAATAAGAGGATCCTGAGCTTCTTGAGCCTTGAGGAAATCAACCATAAGAGGGGGTCTTCCATCATCAGCGCCCATGATAATTCTTCCAGCAGGAAAGCTTTTCCCATTGAATGAATGAGGAGGAATAGTCTCCAAGTTTCCGGTAGAGTCGATAGAATCGCCATCACCTGGATGTTGAACAGCTCCAACAGTAGCACTTCGAAGCTCATGGAAAACATCACGACCTGATCGACGGTACTCCTGCACAGATCGAATCATGATACGAATGTTGACTGGGCCATTTGGACCAGGCATAGTAGCATAACCAGGCTCGAAGAAATCCTGGGTCCAAATATCTTGGTTGTCGAACAAGAACATAGGTTCTTTGATACCAGCACCAGCAATGTTACGCTTAAGATTATCAACAAAACTCTGTTGAGGAATATTGGATTGGGGATCGGCTGCACTAGTGGAAAGGATACGCTGGGCGGCTTGTCCATGGTGATGCGTCAGAACAGGAGCAACACGAACGGCAACAGCGTCTGTTGCTTTCGTCTTGCCGTCAGTGACGACCAAGTTGATCTTGGCATTGCCGTTCCAGCCCTTAGGACGACGGACATCGCGAGCGTCGATGCCGAGTTCAAGACCAGAGGCGAGGTCCTTGGAAGTGAAAGCATAATCCGCCGGGACATACGTCCATTTGCCAGCTTTCTTGGCGAAAACTCGGACTTTTGAAGCAGCTGTCTTATCGGAGACATATATAGAGCCCTTAGCTGATGCACTCAGCCCTTTCAAGGGAAGAGTCTTGACAGGCGCAAGAAAATTGGCGTTTCTGAGAATATTATCTGTAGCATCGTTGCACTCGTTCAAATACGTCTCGCCACTCTTCAAGATATTCTTGCTAGGGCCCCATTTCTTGGCACATCGAGAACCAGTGTCTCCAATGTTGGGTAGGAAAACAGCTCCCTTGCTTGCGGTCCATGTGGTTTTTCCGGCAATATCGTTGTTATCGACTTTTCCGTCGCGGTTGGTGTCTGCAAGGATTGTTACCTTGAGAGCATCGCAAGAGTGGAAGAAGGCTATCCTCTTAGTTAGTGCTGTAACGTCACAACAATAGCTTTAGTGCTCACCCAAGGCGAAAACCGCCGATTTAGCACCTAAGAAATGCATTATGATTAAGAGGCGTTCGTGTCTTGAGGCTTCCACGTTTTTTTGACGGGATACTCCATGCTTATATTTCCTCCGATCAGCAGGTTAAAATGGGAAGGACGAATTCTAGAACATGAGCTAATCTCCGCTACACCCAATAGTGTTGCTAGCTTGTTCGTATTTTTATGGGTTTGAACTGCCGATCGCTTAAAATAACCTCGTATTTAAATTAGCATGCCATAAGTGTGAAACAACCCCTGGCTTTGGTTAGCTTGGAGGTCTGGACTTGACGGATACTCCGGATATGGAGACATAAATGCCGGGCGAGTCAGAACTCTACAGGTTAAATGTATATATAGAACGACTATGTCTTCAATTGGGTACTATAAGCTATTTGTTGTCTTAGACTATACGAACTAAATCTTTTTTTCTTGAGCCGCCATCTTCGCCGTCAATTATGGGACCAAAAAGTTCCTCTTGTCGCGCATCTTGATTCTCATTGTGAAAATCAAAAGTGAATGTTCCGATACGACGGAATGCTGGAATTTCTGTTGGCAAAACCACCCACTCATCAACGCTTTCTGAGTCCGATATTTCATCTTCACGAGATAAACTACCAGGTAGAGGTTGAAGTACTAAACCTTCATAAGTCTCCCAGACGGCTTGCTCGTAACGATCTGTTTGACAGTAGCCCAACTGCAGAGGTACGCAATAGACCTGAATCCATTGTGAACTGGGAATCTCATCAGGAATATCCAGTATACTTGAAGTAGCAAATCGTTGAATCTTCTGAGCATCATCCCTGAGCAAAGATCTTCCATCAAGCTCGCGATATTGCTGAGAAGATATGATGGCAACTTCACCAGTCGTTGGGAGCTTGAATAAATGACACGGGCGTAAATAACACTCCATATCAAGAAAACCACCCGTGACTTGCCCAGTTAGCGAAGGGGTCAAAGAAACTCTCGGCTCGATATAAAGGTTCGTGATCCTTGCAAGTTCAGCTTCCTTCCTGTTCCAAACCCATGCTATAAATCCTTCAAAGGATTCAACTTCCCCGTCTAGGGAAGCCCAACTCCACGAGGGGGCTCGATAATCTCTTGGGCGACTGTGCGGTGAGTTGGTAGGACGCCAGAGGAGACTTCGTTGGAAGTTTCGGTCGCGCCATAGACCGACAGCGTATTCAACCTTCGTTGTAGATCCAGTTGGGTCATGATCCTCATCGAGTTTCTTGCTGATTCGTTCAACGATTCCTTGCAATGCAACTAAGGTGTCAGAGCTAACAGTTAAGCCCGCCTTTGTAAACCTAGGAATAAAATCGTTCCAGAACATAGATGGCGGCTCATCCACATTCGAAATTCTCATAAGTGTCTGTCGAAGATAGGCCAAACTCGCCGCCTCATTCAACGGCGTAGCGAACTTTGGATCCAAACCCAATGGAAAAGTCTCGCTTGCTTCCGTAGTAACACAAGACCAAACCATTTGCTTCTGTCCAAATATCAAAGTTCTCGGTGATAGTAGAAGCTCCTGTAAGGCCCAAGCACGACGACTAAGAGGACTTTCGTTGATTGCGTTGGCGAGAAGACGTTCCGGTTGGTTAGGATAGATGGCCCATGGGTATGTTACTCGTCGATATTGAGGATCGTCAAAGTTTGTTACGCAGGGTCGAATCGTGCGTGGATCGCGACGGCAGAACATGGAGTCTTGGACGGATTCGCTTGCAGCGGCTGCGAGAGTGATGACGGCTGAGCCGTAGATGTCGCTCATCTTTGAAGATTCTGTAATCCAATCTTCCTTTGAGTCTTGGATAATACAGAGAGCATCTACCCAGATGTATCCATAGCCGAGATCCCGTGCAGTGTTGATTGCGTCTTGGATAGTAGTAGGCAGAGTCTCCATAGAAATGTCCTCTTGAAAGTCGTTAAGCTTTTCCCAGGTGAGGGTAGTGTTATTACCATTTCCCCAGCAATAGCTCAATGCAACGTATTCAGCGTCCCCAAAGTTGTCATCTGACACAACAAGCTTCAGCTTTTGGGACCCTGGATAAATCTTAACAAGTCTCGTCGGTCGCCATCCTGCCTTGCGCTGTTGGAATGATTTGCACATGGCATGTTTTTTTTGACAACCCTTGATCCATTTCGATGCCAATTGGAGCGTCTGATCATTCATTGTACAGCCCTGTTTGCCTGGAGTAGTTTTCAAGAATTGGTTGGTGTCGTTTTCTGTATGGCCTGTTAGAACGCGCTACTCTAATGAGTTTTAGAGTAATACCTTGCAGTGGTCGTAGCCGAAGATCAATGACAAGTTTATCAAGCGCTGAATTATTATCTGGTCGAATTTGTAACCAGAACTCTCTGGGAAGGTCATCAGTCAATCTAATGTCATTGATGCCCATATGTGTTCTTTCTTCAACATCTAACTTCCCGCTTGGATCCTTCTCAACAGAGCGATAAGAAAAGCAGAGATCAAATGAACCTTCACCAGGCATCTTTTTAAATGTCTCCACAGATGCTTCATCAAACGCATGTGCGATTATGATACACATATGACATCCAGCTGTACCTGTCTCTTTCTGAAAGTCAAGCTTTGTCTTTGTCCATTTCGCCCACTGGGTTGTATCACTCCATGGATCCCAGCTTGCGTAGGATGGAGTCTGGTTATTGAAATGGCATTTTGATAGTCGGCATCCAGACATGGCATGTTTGCAGGCGTGGGTACATTGGGCGCAGAGCTTAGATCTCTCCAGCTGTACTGGTCGCGTTTTGGTCGCCATTATGATGATGAGTTGGGGATGTTGGCCTGAGTAGGAGTCTTGTGAAATGTTGTAACGCGACTCTGCGCGATTCAAAATGAATGTAGAATAATAACTTGACCGAGGGAAGAAGCTGAGAAGTGGATATTGGTTTATTTAACATGTATCAAGAAACATTATACATGGCATTCGGCGTGAGTCACGTCAGGCAGACAGCGACCCCTGGAGATAGCGCCGTATTACTCCAGTCATAGCACGCTCTTAGTGGGTCAGACAAGCCAAGCCACTAAAAGCCTCTTGACATTAAGACCTAGTCACTTATGAACTGATACTCCATATTAAATCCTCCTACTATTCATGACACCCTTATCTTATTGTGCCCCGTTTCCAGCAAAACACTAGCAGATGTACAGCCATGAGGTTATACCCCAGAAATCTGCCTTTTTTTATCAGTCATGCCGGGCATCATCATGACTGGTCGCGCCAACCCAGATCACATATTTGCCTATACGTTATTCTAGCGTGCTGTTACTATGCAGATCTTCGTAATTGAATAAATGAGCGGCAATGTTGATATCACCTCCAATTGCTCAGTGACTGAACTTAAGTCTTTAACATCAGATTCAGGCGGCAGGGTACCCAGTCCCTGCTCAATAAACAGTATAGTCGAGATATGAAAAAGAATGCAATTCAAAATTAGAAAGACCACGAAAAATAGTTTGAGTGAAGACACTGCAGAAATCTTGACGACTGTGTATGTATGCTATGAGAGCATATAGGACTCCCCCATCCCAACCTCTACTCCTTTCCCCAGCAGTTAGAATCACCAGCAGCACCAAGAGAGTTGCAAATCTCTCGGAAGCGGCAGTTGTTGAGGTTAAGAACAACAGCTCCACCAACACCGCTGTTAGCGACACGGGCAGCGCAGTAGTGACGACCGTCATCGAAACGGCTATACTCTCCAGCGAGACGAGCGCAAGCTTGCTTGGTGGCACCGTCGTTGAAGCTGTTGTCGCCGTTCTGGCAGAGACAGGCGCCGTAGGCTGCACAGGCTGATGCCATGGAGGGCATAAAGGCCACGAGGGCGGCGGCGAGGACCTGAGTTTTATGTTAGCTGGAATGACTCTGTTGGATCTGTCCTCTTACAGAAATCTTCATCTTGGATGATATAAGAAGTGGTTGATTTGGGTGGTTTGGAGAATGGTCTTGGAGTAGTGTCTGGTTGAATTATTGAATTATGTTCTTGGCGGAGGAAGAGCTGTCTTTTATACCTGGTTTGTGATGTCTTGTCGGTGTAGTTGACGACCTCGTCGCAACGGTCTTATGACCCCAAAAGGAAGACAAGTCTTAGTCCCTATTGAAATTACCGCAAAAGTTCCTGCCAAAGAGGCAGTTCGGTTCATCAAAGTCGATAACAGACCGGTTTCGCTCAATAGTCTGCTCCACTTCCTGCCTTCGTAGATAGGCGAAATCGTTCAGACAGACGCACGTGGTATGGAGATAGTCAACTGCACCTATTAGCATAAAGAACCGTTAGTATTACGGAGTAAATCCCTGGCTTCTGCCACCGTCTATGAGATCGGTGAACCTTAGTCAAGAGTCTTGACTCAAGACTCATCTACATAGTAACTGACTAGTCAGGTACCCCAGCCGCTACTCGGAACGAAGCGGCATGGCAGCTTGGCATCAGGTGTCAGTTTGACCGTTGTAGTTAAGCGTATCTTGGATTTATGGACACAGGGCATGAATTATAATAACCAACTCTCTGTTTTGAACTGTTCAATGACATTGTGGTGTCTCCACTAAGTCCTCTTCTAGCTCAATGTCATGCGTGGGGTTCACATACTAAGCCCGTCGTACAAGAACATCCACCAATCGGCAGTTATTCTGTTCCACTCCCCTATTTTCGCAATCACTTACTTTTCGCCTAATAAAGTCCCACATGCGCATGCCTGTCATGCCGATGGCAGTACTCATGAGTCATGTAGGATAGTTCAATTGAGTTTCGTAATTAAGCCTTGAGTCTTCCAGAGGTTCCAATGGGTCATATAAACTATTATATCCCTGGCACAAAAGTTCCGCTCTTAGCCTTTTTCCTGCGTATTTCTTCCTTCAACCTCCTCTGCCGCCCCTTTCTCCGCCTTATCGACGCCAACACCACCCCCTTCTATATCAACTGCCTTGACAACGGCTTCCATTTCCTCTTGACCCGCAACCTTAGCCAGCTCAAAGTTGGATCCTTTATACTCAGGCCCTAGCGCGGTAGTGATAATGATGCCAAGTAAAGAGACAGCCGTGGCGACCGCCATAGTAGGGCCATACGCAGGGACTGCCTTTCCAGAGTGACTCTTGATGGTATAGCTTTCAGCAATAGCATTAATTATTTGTGTTGATGGAGCAGAGATCATATTGCCGAGTTGGTATGTCGCTCCGACAAATGTCGATCGGAACGCCGGTGGTGAAAGCTCGCTTAGGTGGATGGGAATAACTCCCCAAACGCCCTGTCCAAAAGCTTGCATGGTAGCACCGGTGATAGAACATTCGGCCTCGCCGTTGACTAGGATCCAAGAGGGAATGAGGCATCCGGAGAGGATTGCAGAGATTATAATTGCGCGACGACGACCGAGCCACTGAGATAGATGGCCCATAATGATAGCGCCGGTGATGCCGCCTGTTTTCATGATGATACTAGCCAAGCTGGCAAATTTGTTGGAAAGTTCCTTTTCTGTGAGCATCATGGTTGTATAGTTGTCTTGGCTAAAGGCCGTTAGCATGGCTATAGAATAGAATTATGATGCATACCTAAAGTGAGCTTCGTAGTTGAACCAAGACATGAGGATGATTGCATATACTGTAATGCGCCATCTGAATGGAAAGTATTAGAAATACTTTTGGCACCTGAGAAGTCATAGCTTACTCTTGACGCAGCATATTTTTGGTTGATCTCCAGAAAGCAGAGGCCGTAACAAGCTGTCCCTCTTCCTTGGCTTTCAGGTACTGTCTCGATTCAGGGAAGAAGAGACGAAGGAGTCCTGAGGCAATACTCATTCCAGCACCAATCCAAAATACAATCTTCCAACTGTCATTAGCTCCTCCAACACCCATGTTAGCACCAGCTGCAATAACGTAGCCGAACGAATAGCCTTCTTGGAAAATGCCAGACAAAAGACCACGGGATGAAGCGGGACACTCTTCGAGGGCGATAGCTACTGCATTTCCATAGACACCTCCCATGAACAATCCAAAGAGACTTCTCACAGCCAGGAACTGTGTGAATGTTTGCGAATAGATACTTCCAATTTGGAGAGCACCCAGGATCCACATGTCGATGATCAATGGCCACTTGCGGCCATACCTATCTCCAATCATCCCGAAGAAGATAGCACCGATTGACCGAAGAAGAAGAGTCATAGTAACAGTAGTCGAGATCTTGGTCTTAGTGACTCCATAATAGGAAGCTAGCTTGACTTGTTGAATGGTAAGACCGTGAAAGTCGAAGGCATCAGCAGTCCAGGCAAATATTCCAACTAAGAAGCATAGCCCGCCGTACCAACCGATACCAAGGAGAGATCTGATGGGATTCTCGAAGGGTTCGGGAGAGCGCCAAACCCAACGGCTTTCACCATCATGATTTATTTCTTCGGTGCGCTGGTTCCAGTGAAAGAGATCGCCGAGGGACTGTTTGGCGCAGGCCATGACGCCCTTGGCGGATGGTTCTGCTGGTTCTCCGTCTCTTGGCATGACGATCTGGGAAGAATTGGGTGATGTTGAGGATAAAAACGATAAGATGGACGAATCTGAAGTTTAGAAACCGTCAATCAATAAACATGCGCGTCACAGGAGAACAAACAGGTCCGAATTAGAAACTTTATATGTTCAAACCACGAATGCTTCACTTGAGGCGTTAGAATGCGGGGACCCCATGGGGAAAACGATAACCTTACTCCACATTCCTCTCAAACCTAACTTTGGACGCAGGTCATGGATTAGTTTGGCACGAGGGTAACAGGCCCCGTTCTGGTTGAAACGTGGAGTCATGCTGATATCAAACAAGCCAGGCCTTTCTGCAGACGAAATAGCCGGAATATGTCAATTGGTCGATGGATCTGCAGTCTTGTAGACTCGAACCACTGTGTTGGCTTGATCGTCATGAAATGCTACTATAATATGGAAATTATGGGAAATGCGGATTTCTTACCGATATCTCGGTAAACTTGACTTGGTAGTTGGATGGTGAAGGCGGGGAAATTGCCGGGCATCTACAGAAACGCGGGGCTGACTTGCATACAGAAGCCTGGAAATGGGGAGATTTCTCGGCATGCCTCCTGGCCTTTTAACTGCAGGTTTGGATAAGTGGGATCCTTCAAGTGGAAGAAGCCGGTTACGGGGATGGTCTTTTCGCACTCTCATCTCGATCATTTTGGTGGCAGACAAGGTATTCTGGATGCAAATGAAGACAATAATATTCTCATTATTGCTCCATTAGGTTTATGGAAGAAACTCTGAGTGATAATACGCTTGTTGAACCAGCTATGCGACTACGCAGTGCGTATAGGCGTGGTGCATATCTCGAAAGATCACCTACCGGCCAAGTCGGCGATGGCCTCGGCCTTTCAATGTCGGTTGGAACAAATCTTGTCTTCTTCCTACCATTTTCATTGAGAAGACCGGACAAGAGAAAAAAAGTCCGAGCAAGTAATTAGGCAAAGGATATTAGATGTTTTTTGTATTCGGTCAACTTTCTCATTACATCTCAGCTGCCTAGGTCAACCTGTTCCATTTCTTTAACATCAGAGTATTGCTGAATAATGACCTATCGAAGTGGAGTCCAGAAAGAAAGAAGTTGATTGTAGGAGGAGATGTTGAAACTGGTCCAGTAGTAGTGCCTTGAGGCTGCCTAGCACGTAAATGACCTTCAAGATATGAATAGATATTATGCATATATTGATAAAACGAGGATCGTTTTCTTAAGTACAATGTATCTTTAGAAGTGGAATTGAGAATTGGTATAAAATCAGTCTGGACTCAGACATTGGAATTTGCGGTTGCATTATGTACAGACGTACAGTTAAGAAGAAAGAGAGGCTATTTTTTGGTCGCGAATGGAAGAAATAAGCAGAGACTCTTGTATTAAAATGTTGGATAGAATCTTGAGGAGATAACGCCTGCTTAATGTAGTTGTTTTCGATTGAATTGATGCATCATCGGGGATTACGTGCTAAATTGTTTCTTGATTTTCAGTGAAGCCTCTTCTCTGCAGCATCTTTCCCTCTTTAGCCCCCAAGCGAGTAGACTATAAAGTCAGTACGGAATGAATGAGGCAAACCTTGAGACTTTAAGAAATCCCAATATTTGTATAGAAATATTAGAGAGAGTCAAGTGACGTAGTAATCACTCATCACTGAGATGGGCCGTCGATGCAATGATGATATAACCAATGACGCAATATTTACGATGGTTTCATTCACCTCCACCTTTCCAAAGTATATCATGACTTCAAAGTCATTCTACTTTCCAGTCTTCTATAATATCTTCAACATCTTCGAAAATGGCAGAACAAGATATATACGGCAGCAAACTCGCCAATCACTCACCCTCTCTTCCCAAAGCCGCTTTCACAGGGTCTGGCGCAGAGCAGGACATCTACGGCGATAAATTAGCTAGCCACGTACCATCTTTCCCACGTGGAACTTTCACTGGATCGGGAGCTGAGCAAGATGTCTATGGAAGTAAATTTGGCGGACATGATCTTTCATTTCCAAAAGGTACCTTTACGGGTTCTGGTGCCGAGCAGGATGTTTATGGCAGCAAGTTCGGCGGCCACTCACCATCCCTGCCTCGACCTACTGGGTCGATTTGGGCATCATCTGGTGCTGAGCAAGACGTGTATGGGTCACACTTCAATCGCGGTCCATACCAAGGCCTTGGAACAAGCGCCTTAGGTCTTTTACATTCAACTGTTCTCCCATCTTTCACTGTCTACGCTGGTCTTTCTGCTGCTGCATACGGTGTCTCTCGCTACACAAACAGAGTCGAAGTGAAGGACTATATCTGGGCATCTGGTATTACTCTCAATGCTTGGTGGAGCGCGATCGGTTGTCGTGTTATCAATGATGGGGTTTCTATCACTGATGCTTGGTCTGATCTTGGATATTCACGGAAGCTTCTTCTCGCTGGCGTCACAGCTTGGGGTGTACGCCTCAGTTCTCAGGTTATCTCTCGAAGTTTGAAGCGTGGAAAAGACGATCCTCGATACGAAGCTGACGTGAAGGAACCTGGTTTCTGGAACAAAGCTCTGTTTACTATGTTCTTACCCGAGGCTGTCGCGATGACCATCATCTCTCTTCCCTTGACGATTCCGTTTCGCGCAGTTTATCAGAGTGCCCAGGCTTCACCCGTTACTTCTTATAGTTCTATCTTCCACGGACTAGCCGTCTTCCTGTTTACCACCGGCTTCACCCTTGAGAGCATGGCTGATGCTGAGCTTCGATCGTTCAAGAAGAGCAACACCAAGGGTGTTTGTCGTGAAGGTGTATGGAGTATTGTTCGACATCCCAAGTAAGATTTACTATCTGCGAAAGAAACCTTCACCTGCTAACCGATCCCAGTTACCTTGGTGAAGCCCTCATCCATGCCTCTTTTCCCCTTCTTCTTCTCGGAGCCGGCATCCTCCACCCGGTCGCTGCACTGAGCCCAATTGCAAATTACCTCTTCCTACGTTACATTGCTGGAGATAAGCAGAACGAAGAGTATCAAGTCCGGACATACGCATCAGATGATGCAAAGAGTGAGGAATTCCACGAGTACCGACAGCAAAAGAACAGCTTCTGGCCCAAGCTGGAGGAGTTCGAGAACAAGTGGACGCTTGGAGTGCTGGGCATCGGAGTAGTCGGTATTGTCGTTGAAAGTGGCCTTAGAACCTTACTTTGAACCGACAAACTTGGATTTATATTTTAGGATACTTGATAGAAATGGAATTGTTTGTAGTTGAAAGCTTTTCCTCTTTTGTGAAGATTGAGAAAATGGTAGACTATGGGTGTAGTGATGGGCAAAAGCAGTAGGCGCCTGAAAAAGTGGTCAATTCGCTTCGCGAGCTGAATTGGTTCATTATTCAACGCAGGCTTCTTCTCCACTCTATGATTCTTAAGCAGGCACCACTGCTTACTCTTAGGCCGAAAGTGGCTATGCACTTCACTGCCCCAATCCTTTTAAATAAGAGGCCACTTTTTGGAAATATTAAATACCAATAGCTATTTCATTTCCTTGTTGGAACATTCTTGTTATCTCAATCTAATTATCGCCATCTTTGCCCAGAATGGATGTTTATACTTACAGCCCAGTCACGAAATCCGAGATCCGCCTTGTCACGGTCAAGTTAGGTGGGGTAGATGGAGACCTCAAAGTTAGTATTAAGAATGTGGAATTAGACCCCGACAACCCTCCCAAATATACAGCTTTGTCTTACTGCTGGGGAAGTGCTGTCAATATCGTCAAAGTACCATGCGATGGAAAGATACTCAGTATTACGACGACTCTCCATGAAGCGCTGGTCGAGATAATCAGGTCTAGTCCTCACGATGCTTTCTGGATTGATCAAATTTGCATCAACCAGGAAGACATGGCTGAAAAGTCTGAGCAAGTGTCTAAGATGAATCAGATATATGACAGTAAGTTCCAATTCCTATCTTATCTGGTCATCAGTGAACCTGAATCTTTGCAGAAGCGGAGACAGTCCTGGCATGGCTAGGACCAGCAGTGCCATCTACAGAGCTGGGCATCGACTTTGTCAAGAAAGTTGGAGAAATTGCACTTCCCACAGCCACAGATATGTTCCGATGGGATAGCTACAACGAACAACACGAAGAAACTAAACTCGAGCGCGTTGAAACGTTGACCGATGAACAATCGAGCGAGTTGGGCATCCCATTCACTGATGAGCAGTCCTGGCGTGCTTTCTCCGAGTTCTTTGACAGACCTTGGTTCCAACGTATGTGGACTGTCCAAGAGATCATTCAAGCCCGGAAGGCGATCGTCTTTTGTGGGCCGTATAGTCTATCTTGGGAGCACGTCAGCGCTGCAGCTCGATGGTTTTGCTACAAAGCCGAAGCTATTCACAACAAATATCCACGACAAGTTGACGGAATGTGTCTCGTCAAATCCATGGCTGCCATTCCGTGGCGCTTCAAAATGGGCAGCGAGTATAATCCTCAGCTATTCGGTCAAAAAACACACCCGACGTGTAAATGGGGCCTGCGAGATCTTCTCGAGAATTTGCGACCTCGTCTTGCAACTGATCCGAGAGATAAGGTGTTTGCCCTGTTAGGTATCAGTGATATTGACATTCAATTCCGGGGTGACAAGGGTATGGCAGTTGACTACTCCATGTCTGTCACTGATGTTTTTACCCAAGCCACCGATGAAATCATCAAGTTGGATACTTCAGATCTGAACGTTATATGGTCTGCACGGCAGAGAAACAATGAGAAAGGATGGCCGACTTGGGTTCCCGATTGGAGACTTGCCACAGGAACTGGATGCAAATGGGGTATCGGTGCTCCTTTGAAGCCGTCGGGACAATCCAACGGAAAGCATACCTATATCTCTACAACTGATCCTCACTCGTTGGCTGTTAGAGGAAAAGTCATCGGTCGCGTAACATACACGAACGAGTACCGACACTTTGGCGATCTCCTCCAAAATAGTCGTCTTCGTCAAGTCTATGATGCTTGTATGGAACGCTTATCCGCATATCCCACCGGCGAAGACGTGAAGGCCGCATTTGGACTCACCCTGATTGGTGGCCTTCCCTTTCCCACAGGGTTGCAAAAGCAAGACACATCTCTAGAAACGTACACAGAAAAGTACATGGAGTTCTACGACAATACACAAATGCCATTTACAACGCCAGAGGAAAACGCCGTCCGCGAAGCAGCTCTAAAGAAGACATATGCTGTTGGATTAGATATGTCATGGCTGCAGGAGGTTATGAAAACGTATTGCGAAAGGAGATTTGTTGTAACGGATAGTGGGTACATGGGGTTGGCGCATCATGAGGTTTTGGAGAATGATGTTATTGTTGTGATTGTTGGTCTTGAATGGCCGTGTGTTCTAAGGCCCAGGGGCGAGAATCATGATGATGGTTATGAGTTTGTTGGGGATGCATACTGTCATGGTGTTATGAATGGAGAGGCAGTGCAAGATATTCTTGACGGAGGTAAAGAGGGTCAGATATTCACTCTTAAATAGTACCTCATGTACTAGTTATTAATGACCATTTTTCTCAAGTCTGTATAGCTCTCAATCTCCATAGGCCATTATTCTTGAACGGAGTACCGATCCATATTTTTGCGCTGAGTCACAACAGTACTGGAAGTTTAGCACGCCCTATAGACGCGCCAAGTCGTCTATCGGCATGTTTTGACACATTCGATTCTCCACCTGTACCAAAATCTACGTCTTGATTAGCGGAAAAAAGGCCAAGCATACAAGCTAACCCTACTTTATTTCAGGTGGTGTAAAATGGACTACTAATACAGGTTAGTTGACAGCTGAAAAGATCAAAAGGGCGCGTTTTGGGGTCGGACAGTCATACCTATCCACATATCGGAGCGGAATTCCGTCAGTCTGAGCGCGGAACACCAACTCGCTTGTTAGGACGAGTAGTAATCGCGTTGGCCGTAAGAATTATATGTCATAAGTGTCCGATAGGGTAATGCGGGGCTGATTACATTGAAGTCGAGTCAGCATAAATTCGGAATCAACGGATGGAGAAGTAATCTTGACTCTTTAATCATAAATCTCCTTCACTGTATCTCAATAGCCTTCAAACAACAGATTCAACTGTGATATCTCCTCCAAAATCGACCGATTTTGTAGCACCGACGGGCTCTATTCATCATGCATGATATCCAGGAATTCAAGCTGGACCAAGTCGGTAAGCTGCCGTTAGGCATTCATGCCACTTCATAACTGACAGGTTTTCCAGTTCGCAGACTTGATGCCGACACAAAGATCGCGCTTTATGGCATGTTTTCCACTAATCCAGCGAGGGAAGCTTACTAACATGAGAAAGGTTCCGCCGCATATGGCCTGTCCATTGATGATTTAATAGAGCTCTCACCAAACAAACAGAGCCCAATCGACACCAGCATTCCACTCAATTACGCACCATGTCTTGGGTCACATGAGCTTCGCAACCGCATCGCCGAAATCTACTCGACAGCGGAAGCGCCGCTCACTGGAGACAATGTCATCATCACGCCAGGCTCTATCATGGCGAATTACCTTGTCCTTACAACCACTTGTGTGAAAGGTGATCATGTAATTTGTCAGTTTCCAACTTATGGACCCTCGTATATTGTCCCCCAGTATATGAATATTGATATGGAGTATTGGGTGATGAGGGAGGAGAATCAGTGGTATCCTGATATTGAGGAACTGAAAGCTATGATTAAGCCGAATACAAAGGCCATCATTCTCACGTAAGTCAACTGCCGGGATATCCGTCCGGTGCTAACTTCCAACAGCAATCCAGGTAACCCGACTGGAACAACTCTGTCCAAGGAAACCCTGGACCAGATTCGAGATCTCGCCAAGCAACATAACATCATCATCTTCGGCGACGAAGTGTTTCGACCTCTTTTCCACGGCGATACTCCGACTCCACCCTCCGTCGTCTCTCTAGGCTATGACAAGACCGTCTCCACAGGATCTGTCTCAAAGGCCTATTCCCTCCCAGGGATTCGCGTCGGCTGGATTATCTCACCAAACAAAGAGATACTACATCAAATCATGGCTGCTAGAGACTACACCACTTTAAGCGTCTCACGCATTGACGATGCCGTTGCCCTGAGGGCTTTATCTAAGGAGGTTGTTCCTAAGATTCTTGAGCAAAACCTATCCCTTGAAGCGCAGAATATCAAGCAATATGATGATTTTGTCAAGAAGAACTCTGCTCATTGTCGATGGGTCCTCCCACAAGGTGGAGGTACAGGCTTCATTCACTTTTCTGATAAGAGCGGAAAGCCTATCGATGATGTAGCTTTTGCTGATAGACTGGTCCGTGAGTTCGGTGTTGGTGTCATTCCTGGCAGTAAAGGCTTCAGCGAGGAGGGAATTGCTGACTACAAGGGATATCTTCGTTTTAACTTGAGTCAGAAAGCAGAAGTTGTTGCTGAAGGTCTTAAGTTGATTGAACAGGCTTTGAAGGATCTTTAGATTCTCTATAGGCTATCTAGATCTAAACGAATGGGAGAATGACATGACTTGCATGCTCGCCACCACAGTACACAACATGCTTCCCGTGATTGTCCAAATGCTCCAGACTTCCAAAATTGCTCACACCAATATTCCGTCCACAAACAACAGCTCGGATTGACTCACCAGCTTCATACTCAATTCCCATAGCCCAAATTCCGATATCAAGTCTGACAATATCTCCGGGTTTGATCTTCTCAACCTTTTCGTGAGGATGGAACGGCCAGTGCGGATGCATACTCTTGCTCTCGTCAATCTCGCGATGGGATGCTCTTAGAACACCCATTGGGCCGCGATACACCACAACTTCAATCTTTTCTTTGGGTGTCATCTCCTCGAATGATGACTTGGGGATACCCTTCCAAGGGATGTTGAGATTCATCATAACTTCTCCGTTTACGTCGAGCTTTTCGAGAGTGACATAGACATCCATGTCGTCGTAGTCAGGGCAGGACATGTAGAGTACAGCCTTAGGCATCCCGACTAATCTTGTTGTTTGATCAAAGCGATATGTGAAGCCCACTCGATCGTCTGTTTCAGAGTTGTAGCTCACTGATGATCCATCAGAGGGTTTGTCCAGAGAAAGATTGCCGTCTTGTGTGAAGAAGAGCTTCTTGTAATCTGTCCTTGGGATGGGGAAGTCTTCTTCGACGATGTTCTCATATGACTGGGGTTCCTTCTTTCCAAATCGAAGGACAGCCATACGGACTTTCGGGATTTTATCCCAGCCGTTATCTTTGCCCTTGAGGAAGTAGTCAAAAAATTCCAATAGCTCCACTCGTGCTTGTTCATTTCCCCAAATGTCATACCATTCTTGCCAAGGATGAAAGCGAAGCCACTTGTGCGGTGTATCAACCTCAAGCCAGCCTCGAATAGCACCCATGCCATGCATAGTATTGGTCCAAGTACCGGTGATGTATGTGGGGATATTGATCTTCTTCATATCAGGTCGTTTATCGTTCCACCAAGCATTAGCGAGTGGGTGATCTTTAAACATTTGTCGAAAACTCTCAATTCCCTTGTGCCCTTGCATCATATACTTGACAATAAGCTTGTCGAAGAGATCACCTGCGTAAATTCCGCCACGAGCAAACTGCTCTCGGTATAAGTCGCCGCAGCCTTCCCAAGGAGCAATGGCTTTGAGACTCGGGGGCCGTAAGGCTGCGATGAACCATTGGACAATGGCAAGGTGAGAATTGCCAGCTAGTCCAACTGAACCGTTGCACCATGGCAGTTTGGCGATGCTTTCGATGGTATCGTATCCATCTTCAGCTTCTTGAGTTCCCATGATTACCATGGTTCCTTCACTGTCACCCGAACCACGGGAGTCGATGTTGACAATGGCGTAACCGCGCGGAACCCACTCAGCAGGATCAGGCCCTTCGAACTTCTCGAGACCTGAAAGAGTTTCTGATGGAATACCGAGATTCCAAGGTACCATAAGTTCTAATGACATGATTCCATTGAACTTCTTGCCAAAGGGTGACCAGCAGATAATTGCCGGCACAGGCTCATCTGTGTTGGGTGGTCGGTAGACGTCAGCGTAGAGCGTAACTCCATCACGCATCTTAAAGGCGACATCATGCTCAACGAGGATATCTGATGTGATAGGTTTGGCTTGAGGACTATCAAACTTCCATCCAGCTGGGAGAACTTCAGAGTGTGGATTTAGACCAACATAACCGCCATGGCCAACTTTTGGTAGGCTGATTGGCTCAATGGGGACTGTGAAGGGGAGTTCGGAGAGAGGCATTGTGATTGAGTGACAAGGATGTAATTGGTATGTTGTAATCTTACATTTTTGAAGCATTGGGCCTGGTATTCATAGTCTCTCCTGGGTATTGCGAGACCTGACAAAGATGGCTGCCAGGATGCCGAGGTTGCGAGCCGGTGGCCCAATCGGCCCCACTCTACGTTCGGAATCGGAGTCGGAGTCTGATTCTGTGTGATGCCGGGATTCCGAGCCGGAGCGACAGGCAAGCTCGGAATCAATCTCACCAACCACTCTAGGCCGAACAGCCTGCGATAGAGTCAAAGGATAAGTAGAGATCGTGGAACATGCTTCAACCATTTTTTTTAAAGACAGCTCAACACGAAGAGATCAGATAAACACATCTGAATTTAATCCGTAGTCAGCTCTATTTTCAACATCTTCTCTTTTTCAGTTGATAAAATGGTCGCCAACACTGAGCCCGCTGGATACCAAGCCAGCTCTACCCTCCACCTTGACAACTCTACTACCAACAAAGCCCGTCAGGCCCAGCCTTCAGGCCCACACAAGCTCTTTGCCCAGCCTGGTGCTACCTACGGTGACTGGCGAGATGACCTTGTTCGCGACGGCTACGTTGTTGTCAAGGGTGCCATTCCCAAAGAGCGAGCCGACAAGTACGCTGAAGACATTTTCACATACCTTGAGACTTTGTAAGTTTACTCATGTACCCGACTTTGAGTGTTCAAACACTAATGTGAGTTAGCAACGGTGGTATGGGCTTCAAGCGAGATGACCCCAGCACTTTCAAGAACGAGACCCTTCCTGTTATCACCGAGAAGGGTATGATCACTGGTTACGGTGTTGCCCACGAGGACTTCACATGGGCTATCCGCCAAGAACCTGGCGTTGTTGAGGCCTTCGAGCGTGTCTACGACACTAAGGACCTCATCGTCTCCTTTGACGCCATCAACACTTCCTTCCCAGGCCGCACAGACGTCAAGGTCAACAAGCCCTGGCCCCACCAAGACCAAGATCCCGAGAAGCCCGGCTTCCGATGTCTCCAAGGTCTCGTCAACATCTTACCCAATGGCGATAACGATGGTGGCCTTATCGTGTGCAAGGGTGGACATGCTCTCAGTGAAGAGTTCCACGAGCACTTCAAGAACGAACCTAACAAGATCTGGGCTTGGACTAAGGAGTGGTATGGTGTTACAGCAGAAGGACTGGAGTGGTTGAAGAACAAGGGCTGCGAGTGGGTTAAGATCAACGCCGAGCCCGGCGACTTGATCGTTTGGGATAGCCGCACGCCTCATTACAACCTCAGCCCTTCTGGTACCATGCCCAGATTCTGTACGTATACGTGTTATATGCCTGTTGCGGATGCTACACAGGAGGATTTGATCAGGAAGAAGGATGCTTTTGAGACCTTACAGAGCACCACCCATTGGCCTAATGCCATGCATGTTGGTGGTATTCCTGTTCTGAGAGATGGAAAGCCTTGTCCTTATAACACAAACAAGCCAAGAAAGGCTCCCGAGTTGACCAACAGAGGGTTTGAGTTGACTGGAATTCCTTATATTGTAGCTTAGTTGGTGCCTACAGCATGATTGGAATCTTTTTTTCAAGTTCAATTGATATTTCCTTTCATTTATAGTCTTTGAAAGAGTCACGCTATTGCCATATCCATGTTACAGTGTCTTCTCATGAGCCATGCCCCAAGCCATGCCACATTACACAATTGTTTAGAGGACTAGAGCCTTCTTCTCATTTTGTTCGCCTATTCGTCAATAGGCTTTGGCCGCCAATCTGACGGAAGTCTGCGTGATCATGGCTGATGCAGGGCGATATTGTGTCGAAACAGAAAGTTGGCATGCTTTGGAATGGAATTATTTACAGCTATCAACAGGCTGGCGGTGAAGGTCGGCCATGTGGATTGACTTACATAAAACCTGTCAAACGAGTCTTTTGGCGATCCTTTAGTGATGCGCATGGCCGTCCATGTCAGATCAGCGTCAGTTGTAACACGGCATTTAGCGAATGCCAAGCTGCCTGTAGTATCGGTGGCTTTCTGGATCATTCGTATTTATCTTCGACACGTCAAAAGTACCTGTATGTCTCGGAATAAGCTTCTTCTTAGGATGCTGGCAGCCAGCATGGGATGTCAAGAGTGCAAACTGCGTATAGGTGGCTTAGGTAGGGAAACATCGCTGTGTAAACTTTGTGACAGCTCTGTGAGTACGACTGTTGGTTGTCATGAGGTCAAATAACACCATATTATACATAAATAAGACATAATAGGAAGATTGGGGTATCCGTGGGTGAAACCGGCAGTGGGGCCATGGAATGAGGTGAGATGAATATCTTGCAATGGGTTGTAACAGGTTCACAGTAAACCCTTTGCCAAGACGAATGGCCTCGGTTAATATGGCCTGATAGATGGTTTCACCCATTGTAAGCTCTTCATTCAATGTCTCGCCTTGCTTTGTAATAACCCGGTAGGTAGACAGTAACTCCTCCCTTACCCTCAGAGCATGGTACTGCGAATGTACCACCAGAAGAAAACATAAGAGCTGTGAGCCGAACGAGAGACTATGGCCGTAGTTCCTTATACCTAATTCCAATTGTTGATCCTACATACTACCTTTCGCTATGGACTTTACATACCGCTACTCGTTTGAGCCTGCCGACTGCGATACCAATGGTCTCTGTGACGGCGTTCCCACTCGCAAACACAACGGTCTAGACCTTGATGGCGTTGCTATCTTCAAGGCTCAGTATGATTGGGAGAAATATGTTGGACCTAAACTACCATTCCGAGGTGGCATGGAACCCAAGCATAATTTCATCTGCTTGACGCTTCCAGAGTATTTGCCTGAAAGATTGGAGATCTGTTCCTATGCAAACGAGTTTGCGTTCCTCCATGACGACATCACCGATGTTGAGACTGCAGAAACAGTGAGAACACTTACACTCATATAATGTCGGAACTAACGGCCTGCAGGTTGCTGCTGAGAATGACGACTTCCTTGATGCTCTCCAGCAAGCCGTTCGGGATGGAGACATTGAGAGTCAAGAATCAGGAAAACGACATCTACAGGCTTGGATCTTCAAGTCGATGCTCTCTATTTACCGCTATCCAGCACTTGCAGCTATGAATGCCCGGGCTACATTTATCGACACGGGTGCTGGATGTAGTTATGATACGAGCTTCGATACACTTGATGAATATCTTCACTACAGGTCGACCGATGTCGGATATATGTACGTGTCCACGGTTCAAGTATTTTCACCGAGACTTATAGTAATAGATTCTGGCATGCTCTGATTGTTTTCGGGTGCGCCATTACAATCCCTGCCCATGAGACTGACCTCTACCATCAACTTGCCCTTCCAGCTATTAGGGCCGTCACCTTGACAAATGACATCTGGTATTATAACAAGGAAGCGGAAGCGGCAAAGAAATCCGGCAAGACAGGTGATTTTGTCAACGCGCTGGTTGTTCTGATGAGAGAACATAACTGCTCAAAAGGTAGGCAGTTGTTCTCTTTTCACTCAACTTCGCTCCAACAGGATATACTGACTATTTTGGATCAGGTTACTGTATGGGTCCTTTCGTCGACTGCCTCGGAGGTCGCCTGATGTAGCCCTCCAGTTTAGAGACGGGGTAATTCCTTGTGGAGTAAGTGAGGCTATACACGAGACTACGGGGCTTGTATCAAGATGCTGACTGTTAATTAAGCAAAGACACCTGTTGACATGAGTATATACTACATGCACACAGATCCAGACTTTTTCCCTGATCCATTTGAGTATAAACCTGAGAGATGGTTAGAAGTCACACCAGACATGAAACGCAATTTCGCTCCCTTCACTCGTGGCTCTCGTCGATGCCCAGGCTCAAGGTGTGTCTTCTCACGGCTACTATTGTTCACGATCTAACTGATACCGACTCTAGTTTGGCTCTTGCTGAGCTTCATTTCGTCCTCGCGGCCTTGTTCGGGCCAAATGGTCCTAAGTTTGAGCTCTTTGAGACGGACAGATCTGATGTTGACGTTGTTCACGACTACTTGATAGCTCTTCCTCGACTGGATTCCAAGGGAGTTAGGGCTATCATTCTGTGAAGTGGGTAAGCTTTCGTCTTGATATTACCACCTGTGAGATCAAGCAATTATGGAGAGAAGCAAGGCAGTCAACATGGTATCCAATGTCTCACACAGATAGATTGACCCGTCTTACCTTATGAGAAATCACCTCAAGTATACCTTAACCATGGGAAGAGTCTTTTAATCTCTTAGTCTTTAGTGCCATTGGTGCTGTAGGCTACATGAACTAATAATCTCAACTGCATATCCACATAAAGTAAGAAGAGATTTACCATCATCCTTATGTATTATACTAATGACTCTCGCAATATATAATAAGTAAAACCCTTCACTCTCCTGTCCATTCGCATGTCTCCATAATCGTTTTTACCATTCCGTTAAGCATACTACAAGTCCCTTTTGTTTCGCCGAGTATGTCTACATACTCTTCACCATTCCATTAATTATCATCTGGCATTTATGCAGAGAAGCTGGTGGCGCGGCGGTTGCGGCGGTTTCGAGTGCCGTTCTCATTCTCCTCCTCATCGTCCTCAGCATCATCGTTGCCGTTGTTGTTGCCATTGTTGTTACCGTTTCCACTGCCAGTGCCTGCACCGCTACCGTTGTTGTTTCCAGCCTTGTTGCCAGCGTTGTTACCAGTGTTGGCATTGTCAGTGCCGTTGTTGTTGCCAGCAGCCTGAGCCATCTGAACAGGGATAACACCACCGAAAGGTCCAGCCCGAGCTGGGTTCTGGCATCGAACAAGGCAAACATTCTCCTCGCCAGCAACGGTACCAGTGCAGTTCTGTCCAGCGGGGATAGAAGCAACGAGAGGGTTGTCGGTCATCTCACCATCACGGTTGCGACCACGCTCGCTTCCCTCGATGTTGGTGGTAACCTGGATGTTTTCCCAAGAAGTACCAGTGCCATCAGCGTTGATCATGCAAGTGTAAGGACCAGCTCCATCAGAGTTGACCTGGTGAACCGTCATCTCGAGGCTACCACCGGGGTTGACCTGAGGAAGTTGATCGCCAGTCTCTTCCATAATGTCCAGAGTGCCCTGCTCGATGTTGTTGTCACCACCAGCGAGAGTCTCGCCAACGGTGTCAGCAGAAGCACCACGGAAGCGAGTGGCGTCGGTTTGGAAGGGACGACGCCGAGTACCATCGCGAGGAGTGGAAGTGTCAACGCCAAGGGCCATGCCAGAACCACCGGCGTTTCCAACCGCGCCAGTGATGACGCTGTGGGCAGCTGCGAGATCGGCAGCGACAAAAAGAGCGAAGATGATGTTTTTGATGGAAGACATTTTGAAGGTTGTGGTTTGTTATGCTGTAGACTCAAATTAAGAGATATGGTGAGTTGTAAAAGAAGTAGTGGGAGGACTAATTGAAGACCTGACCGGCAGGAGAGAAAGGTAATAAGGAAGAAGGAAGAGTAGATTGCTGTGCTTGAGATGCTGATGCTGATGATGATGAGAATTGACAACAGAGAGAAATTGAGCATCATTATATAGAGAAATTCAGCATCCCATTTCTTTGCTCTCGGCATGTAACTATCACCACAAGAGACATGCCAAGGCAACATAAGACAACCTCGAGACATACAAGAGCTTCACAGCAGTAGTCCCCAAGTCCAAAAAGTCATATCACGACACAGCTTCAATTACGCTATGACTCTCGCCTGTCAGCTAAGGCCCGGAATTCCCGTCTCCCGAACACAGCCTTCTCCATCAAACAAAAACCCAAAACACCCCGTTCCGTTTTACAAAACCAAAAAGCACTGATAAACAGGAATTCTCGGAATCATCACCTCCCGGCAACCATCAAACAAAATACCAAAACGAATGTCTGTGCACTACAAACCGTTTATCAAACCATAAACCACTTAACAACGGGTATTATGGATATAAAACACCCAAGAGCTGCACTCTTGGACAATGATCGACATACGGGTATAGCAGACTGTATCACGAAGCACATATGATTCACGCCAATCCTTGGGTTTTGACTCTGAGGAGCCAATCGTATCTACTTGTCGTTAAGTTCCGAGATCCCCAGTAGTGGGGAAGTTTCTTGACGAGCCAATCGTATGGGGTGATTTACGTTTCGGGGGGTTAGGAAAGCTGTCGCAGGTAGAGTTTCAGGGCAGAGAGCAGCTGCACAGCCGCCTGTGCGGCTTTGGAATATTCTCCAAGACTTCACGTGAATTATACCTCGGTGGCTATCTTTATTTCAACCGTATTATTATGCTTCTTGCAACGTTACGCCATTCATAGCCAGTCTTTGGTCAATCGGCCGACATGTGCAAGAACCCTGTCGACTTCAATAAAGTGAATCAACTAACCTCTTCGAGTCAGCTTCAGCACAGGCCACAATTTACACTCAAACACTCTTCTTTGCTCTTTATTCTCCGTTCCTGATGTTTAGTTTTCTATATGTCTTGTTATTTGAACGGCTCATTTAAGTAGCTCCATAAAGTATTCTTACAATATAATATGGTATGGAATATGTAAAATTATGTATAAACGTAGTTAAGTAAGACTTAAGTGACTCGTACAATTCTTGGTTCTCCATGAGCTGATAGGCTACAGGATAAATAAATCCGTTCAGCTTATTACAGCTCATGCACTACAGCATCATAGATAGGCTGTATTATAGCAATACAGCCAATAAACAAACACTCATTACTGCAAGTAATCAGAGCCATCAAAGGTCAAACGTACAGTGCATCGGGGTACTGCAATTGTTTGCGGAATACTTTACTGTGATTTGTGCGGTATCATCACATCAATAGTATCATGCCACTGCGTCCATCAATAGAAGCCTTTCTTCTTGGCATGGTCAGCAAATAGAGTGAGAGCCTTATCCACGACCAGTTATTGATCTATCTTACGAGCAGATTCCGCAGTAAAGGAACAACTTAGTCTGGCATTATTCAATTTTAAGGATACTTTGTTCATCTTTTGTGATCTGCGTTATGTTTGCGCTTCATGTATTTGAAAGATTACCCTCAATGGAGGTTTTACTTGCAGGGGTTGCTGCTGCACTCTGTGGGGTTGTTGTTGGTGGTTGGTCTCAACACTGACCTCTCCACTCAGAAACTCAGAAGCTACCCGGGACCATTTCTTGCCAGTGAGATTCATTCTATATCGATCAGAAAAAACATAATTAACTTGCTATTTCTTTAACCAGAATGGGCAGACCTTTGGCGCCTATATCATGTTTGGACTCAAAAGTATCAATGGCCAATTGAAAAGTTACACAAATAACAGGGCCTTGTTGTTTGCATTGGACCCAACTTACTTGAGCTGGGCCTGCCTAGTCTGACTCATACCATCCATGATACAAATGGCCTGTGCCTGAAGGCCAGTACACAATTGATGTTATCAAGACACGTTACTGACATAGCCACAGACTGACTTTTACGATAATTATAAAATTATCCTTGATAGCAAGATAACCAACAATGTAGTTAGCAATAGAAGCCACATGGACCATGCGCAGACGAAGAAGCCCATTGCCAAATATTATTCTATAGGTGTTGTTCTCACAATGGAGACACAAATGAATGAACTCATAAACGATTTTTGTGCACATCTTGAGACAGGGTTTTCCGAAAAGAATGAGAGCTTTGACTTCGGGGAATGGCTCGGGTTTCGTGAGTACCCTGGTCCAGCCTTCAGATCCAAAACCCCTAACGCGTTATTAATAGTTTCTTGGCATATAATCAGTCAATTAACCTTCAGCCAACCATTTGGATTCATGAAAGAAGGTAAAGATCTCGACGGGAACATTAAAATCCATGGCTTGACTGTGGACTATTTCGCCAGAATCGGCCAAATGCCTTTCTTGGACAACTTTCTCAACAAAAGCCCGGTTGTGCGTATCGGACCTCCTGATCTAAATAATGCGGTTCAATTCTCCCGCAAAAACCTCGATCGGCTGGAGCAGCGGAAAAATGCGGGAAAAGTCTTATGGACGGGACTTTCCGATCACTTCGTCAATGTATTGGAAGAAAGTCCAGACGAAGTTGACACCAAGCTCGTGCTTGTGTTTCTTCTGGCTAAAGTCATTGCGGGATCTGATACGACGGCGATAACCCTACGCGCTATCTTCGGCTATCTTTTACACTGTCCTCATGCAATGGAAAATCCTCCGAACGAATGCCAGGAAGCGGGGGGTTTTCATGACAATGTTGTATCGTACAGCTCTGCTCGGTCACTGCCTTATTTTGACGCTGTTATACGGGAGTCAATGAGGATGCATCCAGCCGTTGCTATGCCTTTGGAACGATATGTGCCAGAGTCGGGACTCATGTTCCCGGATGGAAGTTATGTTCCCCCAGATGTAGCCGTTAGTTTAAACCCGTACATCATCGGTCGCAATGAAGAGGTCTGGGGACATGACGCTGATGACTTCCGTCCTCAACGTTGGCTGAAAGCCGGAGACAAAGCGCAAGGGGTATACGAATTACGTTTACGGAAGATGAATGCCGTGAATTTGGCCTTTGGTGGAGGATCTCGTGTCTGCATTGGAAGGCAGGTTGCCCTCATTGAGATCTATAAAGTTGTGGCGACATTGCTATCCCGGTTTGACTTTCGGCTTGCGGATCCGAATAGTAGGATGAAGATCATTTCGGGTTGGTTCCCGCGTCAGTACGGCCTATTTGCAAAGATGGAAAAGGTGTCAACAGCTTAAAGAATATCTGGAGGAGGTTGAGTTCGAGTTTTATTATATGGGTACTTAAAGCTCCATAGTTATTCCTTCTTCTGGATACAATGTGCCCTCACTCTCAAGCCTTTGTAACAAGTTCTCAAAATCTGCCCAGTCACAGCCAATCTCATCTGGAAGGATCGGCATGTTGAACGGTTGACCCGAAAATGGGTCAAGAATTCCCTCGTCTATTTCAACATGGGAATGGTTCAGTATTGAAGGGATTGAGGGGGCCAAGGAAGGGGTAAATGATGTACTTTCGTCATGTCTTTGCATAGAAACCGTTCCTTGTGCAGATGAGTCTGCATCCGGATTGATGACTCGATGTTGGCGAGTCTCTTCAATACCTGAAGACGGTTTCATAGCCTCTTGAACCACTCGAATAAGGCCATTCAAGACAGTGTTCAACCTACCTGCTTCATTGAGGCCAACGCAATAGCATCTAACCAAATCAGCCGCCGTGACGAGTAGCTATGATCATTAGCATGGCCATTCGCATCAGGTACCTCAAACTTACACTTTGGTCGATCTTTGATATCCTTGAATGCGGCTGCTTGAGAATATGTACAGCCAAAACATACATTGCATGAAGCAACGGAAAGTAAGCTGGCGCGAATAAATGTGATACCGAGTCTTCGTTATCAGCAAGAAGATGAATGATCTTCCGGGCAGAATTGGCCACCATCGATTGACCATTGCGTATCAGAGACTCCCATGGCATATCCTTCGCAATGATCTCGACGGCTTTGTGAAGTGCGTCTTTGCTAATCAAAAGCGAGTTGCGATTGAGCATTATGATACTGCAAGTAATTAGCTTCATTTCTAAGCGCTTTTGTGTTCATGCTTACGCATTGTGGTAGTGGAGAGAGATGAACGACGAGAGGCAAAGATCTTCTGGTACGCGCATGAAGTCTGAAGTAGGTCTTTAAATACGTTAGCAGGTAGAAAAGTCTCACATGTGTCTCTATGTTACCTTATGCTGGCCGGCAGACTGTTCGCCCAATTGGTTAACATCAGTAACGACTCCCCAGTCCCATTCACCTTATCCTTAATCGCCGCCTCGATGTTTCGTCTACTAGCCCTGTCCTCAAGCTGTTTTGCTTTGGCACATCGAAGACTTATACGGCTGAATACTCTAGCCATTGACAAGACAAATCGTGACGGTTCGGGTTTTGTGGAAAGGGCTTCTAGATCAAGAGTGTCGTAAGCGTCGTCCGAGATAGTCGACGCGTAGCCCAGCTGGAAGGAGAGTAGCTTCTCGTAACTGTACAGACCCCACCAAACTGGACTCCATGCGTCGATATCTGATGTATTGGAAGTCCTCTTGCGATTCTTTCCGGGTCTATTTAGACCAAGGGAATGGGAAATGGAAAGACATATGCCCAGTGTTGTCCAAGCGGATGTGATCTCATCGTTCAACCGGAGACATACTGAGAACAGAAATAGCACTTCTATCGTGTCTAATGACACATTTCCGATAAGGTATCCCAATGCATTGCGCGCAAGCGACAATGTTTCTTCCATATAAACCTTTTGCTCGACATGTTGAAGAACACAACCACCAGCTGCAAAGAGCAAGTGTCGCCTCAAAGCCGTGATGTCAGCAGGAACTACAAGCCCAGGATGGTTCGCTGTCGCATCAGCACGAACTTGGTCAAGCCGAACGACGGGGTAAAAGGTGTGGATTTCTCTTTCATACGCATCAAGCAGGGATGTCGGGTTCCAGGTTGGCGGTACAAGAGGGATGCCATGTGGCGGCTGAGAAGCCGATGGCGGGCTTAGAGTTGAGGAAGGATATGAGCCGAAATGGTAGGGAATATTGAGCCGAAAGCAAGACAAATCCAGCCACTCCGTCAAAACCTGGAAGGATGTTGTTCCGGTACTTTGTTTCCATATCGGCAGAGGGTTGGATATAGTGTCTGTGTGAGACGAGTCTCTACTTTGACTCTGCCTTGGTGGACTCTGCGATCTCGCTCTTATCGGCCCGGTCGCGATACTTCTCGATTCGACGACAGAACCTCTTCTCCCGTCCCCAACCTCACTCTGCAACCCATCAGATGGGCTCGCAGAATCCCCATCGATTGACTTTCCCGCCTCTCTTCTCTTAATCACCTTCCCGGGTCTTCGTCTATCTTCTGTCACGCAAGGTATTCCAGCTAAGATACAAGCGTTACAAGACGGCTGTTGCTCGTCGCAGCGAGTCTTCCGGCTTCGACAGTAGTTACAGGCGAAGTTTAGACGGCGCCTTTTGGTGTCTTTTCTGGAGATGCCGGGGCTATCCTCGGTATCCATTGGTGAGGGCATGGTGCCGGGGAATGTGGAGGAGATCGTGGGGGAAGCGTGTTGGTGATGTGATTGGGTGGGTAAGCAGGAGGTAGATGTAGATAGATTCCGGGGTTGAGATATTGTGAGATTACAGTGTTGTGTAGTATTAAAGATACCGAGCCGATCGGAGGAGCAGCCAGCCCATTTTATTATCCCAGCAACAAACTTTCTCTTCCCCGCATTCATCGACCTCGGAGACTCGGCTCCACCCCCGCAAATCCATCACGTAAATCCACCATCTCTGATCTATCGTCAAGTAACCAATCGGAATCAGTGTGTTGCACTATCAAACTAGTAGAATCGGTGTTAGTGACAGATCTAGACTCTGACTCCGACCCGACATGTTCCAGGGTGGCAATTCATATAAACCTCATTTCGACCGCCGATTTGAAGATGAACCAGCTCAGGGATTCGACGAGAAGCAAGTGTAAGAATGGCTGAGCGACGAACCTCTGGAGATATGAAACCCAATGTTGACGCTGTTGAGGATATTGTGAAAAATCCTCATTATGAAGCTCATGATGCATCAGGAACTGTCAATCTGTATCAAGATGGAACGGTCGTCTTAGTTCCTACGCCAAGCCCTGACCCGAAAGGTATGTACTTGGCTTTCATTACCTTCTAGGTTATACTAACCTTGACGCTGCTAGATCCCCTCAACTTGCCTTCATGGCGAAAGTACACGATCATTTTGATCGTTGGCTTCTACTCAGGAATCGCAGTCCTTGGTACTTCCGGTCTCGGATCCGTCGCACCAGAGCTCTACGCTCTCTACCACAATGACAGCCCCAAGCGAGTCAGCGATCTCCTCACATATCCCACTCTCTTCATGGGAATCGGCAACTTACTCTCCATGCCCTTGGCCAACGCCATCGGCCGACGACCTGTCTTCCTCTTCTCACTCTTGATGCTCACCGTATCTGGTATCTGGTGCGCTTGCGCAACATCACTCACGAGCCATATCGCCGGACGCAACATTTTCAGTTTGGCAGCTGGTCAGAGTGAGGCCCTCGCACCTTTGATTGTTCAGGAAATTCACTTTTTGCACCAGCATGGTGTCAAGTTGTCGTACTTTGTCGGAGTGCAAAACACTCTTACTGCCGCTCTTTTCACAGCGACTACATATATTGTCCCCAGAATGGGTCTCAGTTGGTGGTATGGTATCATGACCATCATCAATGGTTGCACAATGATCGTCTCCATCTTCTTGCTGCCCGAGACTCGATTTGAACGTCCTGAGGATGCAGATGGTTAGTAACCTACCTGTTCTTTCTCATCCAGCATTAGCGCATATACTAACTGTATCACAGAGGGTGCTGTTCACCTGAGACTCGACGAAAATGGAAATATAGCCAGCCAGGGTGCGAACGAGGTTCTCTTCCAAGTCACCACCCGCAATGGTGTCGTTCTCCAGCCTGAGAAGTTCGGCGAACGAACCTGGAGAGATGATATTCGACTCTTCCACGGCAAAGCCGACTGGAAGAGTCTTGTACTCTTCTACAAAGATGTTGTTCAATCTCTTATCCTCCCGCCTGTCTTCTGGATCTTCCTTCTCAACGGTGCATTCTTGGGCCTCTACATCTACGAAGCCTCTAACTTTGCAATTGTTCTGGTCAAGCCGCCCTATAACTTCAGCCCCGAGCTTCTTGGTTACGTGCAACTTGTGCAGGTTGTGGACTGTCTTCTTGCTGTTCCACTTCTTGGATACGGTTCGGACTTTATCTGCAGATTCATGAGTCGACGAAGTAAGGGAGTCTTTGAAGTGAGTAATACTAACTCCTTTTCTATCAAATGGTTTAAGAGCTCCAATACTGACTGATTGATGCAGCCTGAGTACCGACTCATCGTCCTCATTATCCCAGCCGCAGCTGCCATCATCTCAGCTATCGTCTTCGGTCACGCAGCCGCCAAGCCAAATGATTATCACTGGATCGCCATCGTCGCCTCTTATCATCTTGGTTTCTTTGCCTTCCTCGGCGCGAACCTGGTGGGTATCACATTCGTCATGGACAGTTATCCCAACAAGTCTGGACCTCTTCTTCTGGTCGTTTGTGCCGGTCGAGGTTTCGTCTCATTTGGATTGAGCTATGCGACAGTGCCATCGATTCAGACTCTGGGCTATGACGGTGCCTTGAACATCCTTGCTATTATCTGTGGTGTCTTGAGTGGCTTGGGGATTGTCATTTATTTCATTGGCAAGCGGGTTCGTGAGTGGGCTCGTCATAACATCTGGCCCAAGCATCATGAGGAATAGGCTTGCAGTAGGAGCTGTCTCTTGACGTAATGGGTCAAAGAGCTTATCTTGGGTTGCCCTTCTATACTTTATTAAGACTTATTTCGCCCATATTATGTATCGTGAGAGACAAAGACAAAATGTTATAAACACTCTACCTTGTTATCGCAATTTGTACCAATTAGGAATTAGCTGCCACCAGGTAAGCATATAACTTGTGCTATTTAGTCAAACAATTATTACTAGGTAGCACTGTAGTTCAATTCGATGCTAATGCCCCGTCTATGCTTGGTAGCTTATTCGCATCATGGAGCAGTCTGAGCTCTCTGAGGATAAGTTTAACCAGCCCTACCCGTGCACGTTGTTATGATTCGTTGACAAATGCGGAAGGATTCTTTGGCCCCCAACTTCCCGTCACCGTAACATCCATGCACTCGTATCAGATCAGGATAATCTTCGAGCTCTACCATTTTGATGTCATACTGAGGCAGTGTATAAAGAAGCCCCTCATTTCAATAAAAACAAACGTTTCCTGTCTTTTCTGTCTTTCAAGTGATGCTCAGTGCATCATAGTTCCTACACTGCCGAGCGCCAGTGTCTCAACATAAACCCTTTATCAGCGACCTGCACTACATGCAATGAAGAGTCTTATCGCCCTTCTATTATTGACCTTGGTTCACCATGTTCTCTCTCAAACCTGTTATTTTGCCAATGGAGAAGAAGCCTACGGTACCTATGAGCCCTGCCCTTCTCACAACACGACTTGGTCGACCTGTTGCAAAATAAGAAGCCGTTCTTCCGATCAATGTTTACACAACGGTTTATGCTCAAGCAATACTAAGTCCGGTTCAATCAACTCTTATTTTGAATATCGGGGTGCTTGCGCTAATAAAGATTGGACTGGTTGTCCAAAGATCTGTCCAACGGGTTAGTAACTTAGTCTTGAACGCTAACAGGTTTTTACTCACGACACGATCAGGGACAAAAAACTCTCAACCTCGTGTCAAAGAGTGCGGGTGGAAAGAATACTGCTGTTTCAATAGCGGAGACTCCAGCAGTGATTGTTGCAAAGGTAATGATCGTTTCACACTGCAAGATTCGCCAGCAAATGGAAGACCGCCAGTGGGGGCCATAGTTGGCGGAGTCGTTGGAGGTGTTGCTGCTATTGCTATCATCTTAGGTGTTATGTGGTTGTTTCTACGCCGGAGGAGGCAGAAGAAGCAAAGAAGCAACACAGGCATTGCAGATAAGCCTTCGGAGTCTGGATCTGCAATGGCTGAAGCTGATGCAGGTCCAGGTTCTGTACTAGCAGAGTCAGATGCACGGGCAAAACAGCCAAAGCCTCAGCCGAAGACTATCCATGAACTTCCAGAATAGAGGCTGGAGCTTGACTGAAGTATCCATGGCAGGGTTTAATGGGGAACATGGAGCTGGTTATAGTGATAAATATTATGTACTAAATGGAAATGAACTAGTACTTGTTAATTGCTTTCGCAGCAAACGGAATCCAATCTTCATTCAAAAGACCCTAAGTCAAGATACCTCGGTGTTGCTGTGTGTAGCATCAACTTTTGAGCCCAATGATGGTCAACTCCTGGAACGCTACTATCTGAGGCCTTGTAGCCAGCGATGTTTCTGCCATCGAAAGTAAACCCTCTTTGGCAAGATTCAATTCAAGTCCTAGAACAAATTCCCCGACGAATCTAAAACTGTGGGCAGTCCGGAATATCGGGAGGGCAGCCATGTGAACCAGCTGCTGCCGCAGTTGTAGTAGTGGCTACTTCGGTGGTAGTGCTGGCTTCCTCACTGGAGGTAATGACTGAGGTGACGAGGGTGGTTTGGCTCGACTCGCCGGTGTCGGTGGAGACAGTAACGGAAGCAGTCTCAGTAGTAGTCACGTCAGCCACAGTCGTAGTAGTGGCAGTGGACTTGAGGACAGTAGTAGATGCAGCGGTGGTCGGTGCAACTGACGCTGTCAGGGTGGTGAACCCAGAGGGCCTACATTTTCCGGCGCAGGCAATGCCAGCGACAGCGAGTATAAGAATAGAGCGAATAGCGACCATGGTGAACGAGTGGACGTCAAATTAATCGACAAGATAAGATACAGAACTGGAAAAGAAGTACGGAGTAAGAACGAAGAAGATAAAAGACCGCACGGCGTTTTTATTATGCATATTTTTATCTTGTCAATCTTCAATTTCCTTGCTGTTGACTATTAAATAAACTACTGCAGGTGCTAACCAACAGTAGTTTGGATACCTTCAGCTTCTTCAATAGTCCGGCCACTAGCGCCTTGCTGAGTGGCAGCGGTAGTATTCCCCGGCAGTACCCCTGAGGCTGAAAGATAACGGATTATTGTTGGTGTGTCTGGTACTAACCACTAAGCCATCATATATTCCGGGTTGCTAACAATCCGACAATTATGTACCTAATAAAAACACTATAAACGCTGGCCGGAATCCGAATTCCTCTATTTATATTAAGAATGAGTTTCACGATAGCTGATGCTCCTTCTCAACTCTTGTTCTATCGCTACTGTTTCTTCCCTCCAAGTCTACTATCCTTTCCTTCGCTGGTAATCTGGAAGAAGCAGAAGAGGTAGTGCCCATTAACCCACCAGGATCAGACAGAACTAATTCTGTCTCTGCATCACTGATCAGAGCAAGAGAACGATCAACAAATACTGGCTGCTCCGGATCGCGCTTGTCGTTAGATCCGACCTTTCCCATTATGACTTGAAGGAGCTTTACTGCTGAAGGGGCGCAGGCAACTGCCAGACCGACGTAGAGCTCAATAGATGAGAGGATAATTATCAAGTGGGTTGAACTATCTGCAAAATCTTTTAGAAGGAGTATAAAAAAGGTCAGATAACAGACTAACCCAATTGGACCGCCTTATAGATAGCATTTGACTGTAGCACTATGCGAATCGTGCTAATAGCAGTCAAGCTAGAGCTAGGTTAGCTAGCTATCCATATCAGGAATATAGAAAGAGAAACTCACAAAGCACCCATACTAAACATAGCCATAACTCTTATCTTCTTACTTTTCCTAATTCCAAGATTATAGAGTTGAGTCATAGGTAGTATCAACATCCAGACATCCAACGCGCAGTTCACTACTGAATGCGCTAGAGTAATCTGGAGGGTAATCATATAATTGTCTGCAAGCATATTATAACTTCGTGATTCCCACACGGTAGTTACTAGACGTCCTTTGATAAGAAGGACAACGAAGATGACTACCGTGGATATGGCATTAAAGCCGATAGTTATCCATGTTACCCTTCTAAATGTCTGATCAGGAAATATCCGGAGATAGAAGAAAAGAATGGATGTTTTTGCGGCAGCAAGGCCGCTTATAAACACTAGTTGCCATATAAATAAATCCTTTAACCTGGTCAGTACAGACTTGAAACCAGAGGCGTTGAACTTTTGGCGACCATGGGACTATACCTTGAGAACGGGAACAAGATGCTTAGCTTGGGATGCCTTTGATGTTGACCCAAAACCGTCTATTATTGCTACAGCAAATGTGAGCCAGAAAAAGACCATGATAAAAGAGAACTTATATATTTTACATACCACGAAGGCAAAATACTGTGCAAGCTATAGACAGTAGCTTCTTGTTGTTAGCAGGCAACGAGGCGACAAAGAGTAGCTGGTTATAGACTTACAAAAGTGAATATTGCCCACGTATCATCTGGACCCCATGGAGAGTTGGTGAATATCTTGGAAGCTACTCTCTGTGCCATGAAAATAGCTGAAACGCTTGCAAAAAGAATAATAATAATAAGATATTGCCGAGTATTATCCAGAACTGGTTGATTACACTCTTCAGAAACAAAGTCATAGAATTCTATAATAAATTCCGTTAGATAACTAGCAGGTATAAGGTGCTTGTTGGGTTACTTGCTCAGTGAATCTGGTAGTGTACACGCCTTTGTGACACAGTTTTTAGTTGTCCTTGCTAGTTGTTCATCGTTGCATAAAATCCTGGTACTCTCATTGGCATGGCTTACGTCCCGTAGCCCTTGCAAAATGCACGGCATCTTTATAGAGTTAGCGAAACTAGGCTTAGGAAAGCTGAAATCGTAACTCACAGAACATTCTGGTACATAAGGTATGGATATTGCTATAGTGAAACATGATAGATATGCCCCGCAGAGCAGAACTGCGAATTGCAGGGCTCTCATTCTCGGAATATAACTGTTAGACAAGTTAGAGTATTTGTTTATGAAGAAGATGCAGATTAACAGGGAAAGCTTGCCTTAAAGCTGGTGGGCCTCAACTTAAAGATTAATCCTGCAGACGGCCTTGCCGGCATTTGACGTCTAGCAGATCATGGGGTATCTAATGAGGCGGCGAAAGGATTGTCGGATAGTCATCTGATTATGATTCATTACTCTCACGTCAGATAAAGCTAGTGACGCGGTCATAATGAAACTGTTAAAATTCGTAAAGCATATAAGTAGCTAAGCTTTGCTTTGGAATGCTAATCGCTATTCTATGCCTTTATGGGAAAGGCAATCAGGTCATTTTAGGTATAAAGAATGGTGGCTGAAGCTATTTCGTGGGATATTTGCATGGACTGCTCTCGACTGGTGGCGGTGGCTTGATTCCCTGCTCCAACTGTATCAGACGGTTACCCCAAAGACACAACACTTTGTTGTGTTTAGAACTATCTCTCTTTCTTTCTAGCCCACTCTGCACCGCTATCGTTATATACGGCCTTCTCACAGGCCTTACCGACAGCCAACTTGAAATATTACTATTAAGGGACGCGAGCCTCTGGCTGACAATATTTACCTACAAAGATTTAGTGCCAGCCTCTAGACCTTTCTAGCCTCAATCTAATACGTAGTATTTCAATTCGCCAAAGCCCAGACTCTTACTCTAACTCTGCAATTCTGTATCAGGATAGCGGACTCCGATATTATGGTCATCGGTTACTATGCATATTACCGTGGAATGCTGCTCGAAAGTAAGCGACATACGTACGCTGAACATAGATTCCATTCTAAAGAAAGGTATCAAAATGTGTATATAATCATGCTGACTTCCTCAAGTACGCAATGGCAAACAAGAAACTCAAACTATAAAAGTCTCTCTTATCAATCGCACATCCACTCTAAAAACAATGGTTTCTTTCTGGGGACTCAGTATCTTGCTTTTTGCATCTCCAATGGTCATCGCAGCGAGAGTCCCAAAGCCAATCTTGCACTTTTCTCAAGTCAGCGTCCCCTTTCGCAGTGAAAAGGACTTGCTGTTGGGCTTTCAATCTTAATACAGAAGACATCCTTGCACATCATAGAAGATAATCTTTCACATATCTTCAAAAGTTTTATATCTTTGCTAAGCTGTAATAAGACTTGTTAAACTTTTACTGTTTAATAAACATATCTATATATACAAGTTGACGATTTCTATCACCCTAGTCTACCCATAATCCTGTTCCGTTACCGTGTATCCTTCCCAATCAGAAATATCTCTTTTTCCTATCTGGTTTCTCACTCTGGGCCACTGTCACTATGAACAACCTTCTCGGTTTCTTTGCCAACAGCTGACTCTTCGAAGTAGGCTTCGTCTCTCTTCTCACGGTTGAGGTATCCTGGTGGAGCCCACTTTGCACTCTGCCATGGCTTGAGATCTGGCAGACAGTACATCATGTCGATGTGTTCAAGACTAAGAGTCTTGGACTCATAAAGACAGAAGTAGACGATCAGAGCGCCGATCAAGTTCATGCCAGCGAAAACATAACCGAAGGCGTACGAGATACCGGCGTCGGCGAAGGGAGTCAAGAAGCTGATGAGGACTGGGAGATGTTAGTATCGTAATTGATTGTTGGGTGGGCATACACTTACAGTTTGCGAGCCAGTTGCTTGCTGTAGCCAACGAAGCCTGCTTGGCGCGAGTGCGAAGGGGGAAGACTTCTCCAACGACGACCCAACCAAGAGGACCCCAACTGACAGCGAAAGAAGCGATGAACATGCAGGCAGAGACAATCATGACGACTCCACTGGCCTTGCTTCCTTCAGGGTTGATGGCAGTACCGACAGAAGCAAAGATGAGAAGCCACGCTGTCTGCCACAAGCCGCCGATGATGAGAGGCCAGCGTCGACCGAACTTCTCAGCAGAGTAAATTCCGAAAAAGGTCATTCCGACGTTGATGGCGCCGAGAATGAGCTGGACAAGGATGGGATCGTCGATGCCGGCGGATTTGAAGATGGTGGCTCCGTAGTACTACACTCGTGTTAGTTCCTATCGTCGGATTCGTGGTGATTGACTTACGAAGAAGTAGTTGGCGCCAGTCCACTGCTGGAAGAACTGAACAGCCATACCAAGAAGAGTTCGGTACAGAACCTTTGGCCCCTTGTTGTTCACACCAAAGCATTCCAACCAACTTCCTTGGCCAACCTTTCGCTCCTCCTCGAGAAGGATTCTCATTTCCTGAATATTATCCTCAACAAGCGGGTTCTTATCATCATTCAACAAGCCACGAAGTCTCGCAAGTGAGTTACGAACACCATCCCAATTCTCTCTCATGGCAAGCCATCTAGGTGACTCGGGACAAGCAAGCACGCCAAGGCCAAGAGGGATGGAGAAAGCCATCTCGATGGCGATGACAGCGCGCCACGATGCATCGTTATCTTCAATCTCACGAACACCATAGTTGACGATGTTTGAGATAAGAATGCCAAAGCAGATCATAAGCTGATATGATGAGACGACAGCGCCGCGGATCTCTCGCGGGGCACATTCGCTCTGAAACATGGGGACGCCGATGGACAAAGCACCGACACCAAAACCGGCAACGAGACGGCCGATCATCATGTGGACCCATGAGTACATGGCAGTGATTTGGATGGTGTTGCCAAGGAGGAAGACAACCACGAAGATGGTGAGACTCCATCTACGGCCGTACCAATCTGCAGTGCTAGTCATGTAAGTTAGTATGTTATTGCTATAGTGATTGTAATAGACTCACTATGATCCAATCAAAGCTCCAAGGAGACAACCAATGCTCATAAGAGAGACGAGAATTCCTTGGATAGCGGGTACCCAGTATTTCTCACCATTAGCATCCGTCTGAGCGAATCGATCGACATAGTCTCTGAATAGAAGCATAGCCGAGATTTGACCTTTTCCACGTTAGAGACATCTTCAACGAAAGAGAAAATACTACTTGCCTGTATCGTAGCCGAACAAAAAACCACCCAGAGAGGTGATGAGGGCTAAAACCATAGCCTCAGCACCGCAGGCCGCCCCATTGATGGTGAAAGATCTGTTTAAGTCAGCGCCATTCAATGTAGTTCATAAGAGTAGAAACATACTTATTCCCAAGCATGTTTTCAGTTCAATGTCTTGGAATTAACAAAAGCCAATTGATCTGCTCCTCCAACTTCAACGCGTCCGCAACTTCCTTTTTATTGTTTCCATTCTGCGGATCCTTTCAGGAGGTACCTTTCACCGCGCTCAGATCCCATGAGGCTTTTCGAAACGAACAACGCGATAGTGGTATCCTGCCATATTCGCTCAGCGGGCAAATCCGGCTTCACCTTTGGTCCTATCGGGGAAAATGGCTAAATAGGGATTCACCTTTAGCCGTCGAGGTGAGGCTCCCCCGGGTATAACCACGAGCAGAAGGGCCGACTCCAGGGGTTTATGGCCGAAGGGGCCGGAATGCTGAACCTTGTGTTTTGTGGAGAATCACGTCGTGGGGTCACCGCCAGAGCATCATTTTCCCCGTGGATGCAATTGTGGGTGAAATAACTGTAAAATAGGGTTTTCTTTTAGATATGTGACCGTGTTCTATCTCTCCACGATCTTTTATAAGGTTATTTGGTCAATAAGAGGCAAGATACGGGGGAGTTCCAATATCTAAAGAATAAATAGTCTGTCTTTGAACTAATATCCATGCTTTGTTATTTCTTCACCGTGGTTACACGACATAATCTCTTTCTTGACCGACCTTGTATGCGATATTTTAGAATCATCTGAGAAGTAAAAGAGCACCTGATAGAACACGTAAAAACATCGGTGATTGAGGCCGTCAGCACGGGCGCAAAGTCCGCGGCATAGAGGCCGTCTTGGCGTTTCTTGGCATATCACCCAACCATGACCTCGGCAAATAGATTGTTTCCAGAGAATTCTTTATTGCAGTGTACTCAGGAGCTTAATAGCTCAGTTTCATTTAAGCATGACATCACGTTAATCGGCCCAATATCAAAGCAACGTTCCATTACACGCACTGAGCAGTAAATGACGCTGGGTTGGTCATGCCTAGAGAAGAGTTTTACTGAGTGGGATGTTTACGTCTCCGGATTTACCCTTTATTAATATGGAGAAGCTTGGAGAATCAAGCATTTTGATATATCAGGGGGACTTTGTGGGAGGTGGGATGGAGTGGATGAAGGTGGATGCACAGGTGGGCTTCACGTTTCGTCGAGATGATCAGTAATAATGTCAAATCTTGGAAAGTTGGAAGACGGGTAAATGAAGATCTGTGGAGAGGGAAGACGGAGAAAATATGACGCAAAACTGACAAAATACTAGAGAATACGATGGTCTTCAATAACAAGTAATTAGACCATCAAGAGAGTTGTCGTCGTTGCTTCGGAAAGAAAATTTGAGCCGCCTCTAGGTTAGGTACAGGCTTAGATCCAAGGAGGAAAAGGCTCGGGTACGGTCCGGGCGGATATAGAACCTCCTTTCCGGCTCCAATATCCACATATCCACAGTCACAACAGGCGAGATTGATAGGCCAGGCAACAGATTAAAAATAGAGACTCTTTCGGAATTCAACGGCCCGATCATCTTGTACCAGAACACCGGGAATAATAAAGCAATTGCCAAGACAAAGCTAAACCTGGTAATGATACTTAGCAAAGATGGCATTTGTCTTTTGCGCTTGGCAGCTAACAAAACAGTACTTTCTTGTTGTTTTCTATCTTACTTTACATAAGACTCTTTGGCTTTTGCGCTTTCATAGCTCCCGTCACTATCGCTTCAACCGTTCCAAAGAGTTCGATAACCCTCGCATCACCAAAAGGTAATATCTGCGCAGCAATAATACCTGCAATGCCAGTCTCTGGATCACACCACCACCAAACATTCGGCAAACCTGACCAATGACCTGTTTTTTTCGATCTACCCGTCGCACCGCCATTACTCATCATGAAGCTAAGACCCCAGCCCTGAGGAGGATCACCTAACACGGGATAGAACTCTGGTGCTTCGTGGCTTATATCTGGTCGGGAAGTTTTTATGCCTTTGCGTGAGAAGTTTGGGAACTGTGGGATTTGATTTGTGAACATCTGATCAATTGTCGCTTTGCTTAGTACTTTGTTTCCTGTGGCAGGATCTGTGCCGTTGTTGAGCAACATGGTCAAGACTTCTTTAAGTAGGGTTACATAGTTAGCATTCATTATCTATTTAGTGACACAAATCGAGATGAAAGAGAGGGATACATACTTGCATATTCTTCCGGTACAGCGAATAAACCGCTACCGCCATTGTGTTCAATCGCAGCCACTGCCTCAGTTGAATTGAGATCAACCTCAGCGTTAGCCTTGAACGGGCTATCAATAACCAAGAGGTTTCCATCATCATCTCTCCTATGCATAGAAACGATACGATCGCGCATCGACTGATCCGGGACGAAGGAAATATCCTTTATGCCCAGTGGCGCGAACACGTGATTGTCTAGATATGCACCAAGAGTCAAACCAGTCGCCCGCTCAAGTGCGATGCCAGCCACATCAACTCCAGGCTAATAATATATTAGTAATTTTCCAAAACCCAAGTAATCAAGTTTCTGGAATCTCACCCCATAAGCAAAGTCTTCCCCTGGGTTAAAAAGAAGAGGCATCTTGAGAAATGGGAATTGAGGGGAAGTCTCATCAAACCCAATCTCCTTGGAGTAAGGAAGAAGAATTTCGTTGAATATGCTATATGCAAAACCTGAAGTATGCGTGAGAAGCATCTTGACTGTGATCCTGCTGGTCTTGGGAGCAAGTGTGCCGTCAGGTTGAGCGACTTTGATTTCTTTGAGCTCAGGAATCAGAGTTTCGAGCTGATCTGCGTCGTCAAGGTTGAGACCGCCGTGCTCCACGAGATGCATAACGGCGACTCCGGCGACCATCTTGGTAGCGGATGCCATCCAGAAGACATTATCGACAGTCATTGACTCGGATGAATCGAGTCCTCGCTTGCCTGCAGCGTAAGAGAAAAGCTGGCCATCCCGCCCAACAACGGTGACAGCGACGCCGGGAATGCCTTTTGGGTCAGTGACCGAGTTGTCAACAATGGACTTGAGTTGAGTAGCAGTTTCAGTGGTAAACGCCATATTGTGAATTGGGCATGTAACTCTTCGTTGACGAAAGAAAAAGAAGAAAGTAATGAAGAAAATAAGGTAGTATTTATAGATAGCGCAAACCTTTGGATCTATTCATATCCCTGTTGTTGATATCCTTGGCTTTTTCTAGCAGTACAACTTTGTTCCATTTTTCTACCAGGACTGGCCAGTAGAAGAAGAATGAGACCGAATGTTCATTGAAACGAATCTCCACTGGTCATTTGGACCCTTGATGAGGGGATTAGGTCCGAGTTTAGAGGTAGAGCTCCAATATCTGACAAAGAGAGCTAGGTATTGTATTCAAGACCCTTCTACTAGGCCCCACTAAGTAGCTATGTCGTACCATTGTCAAGCTCTAGAGGATGAGGATGAAAGTAGGCTTTGGGAAATGCAAGGTTGACCCACTTTGAGTCTTGAGACAGGGATAAGCTATCGATAAGGATAAGAAGATGTCGCTGCCAAGTCTCAAGACTACAACAAGCTCGCCTTTCATGTAACCAAAACTCTAAGACAAAAGTGTAAAATCAATTCATCGCTGGCTTCACTCACGGACTAAATAGGGCTGGGAAAAGGCATGTCTCATGTGACTTTTCAGTTCAATCGCACCAATGAAAAGCGTGAGTCGCGTCTTACGTCATGCACGTAAGCCGCGATAGCGGCTCCCAGGCAACAACAACTCTATGAGAGTTTGTTCATATTGGCCTCAACCCTGCCTCAGAAAACCAAGTTCATTCATCATCAATGAGGCTATAGAAGATGGACAACAGCAAAGAAATACCAAAGTTTACAGTAGACTTGTCTCAACCACCCGAGACTCGCTATGCGCATATCATCCCGCACTTCAAGAATGCCGTGGACACGTGCGACTTACCCTCTGTTTTCTATGACCTTATTGAAGAACTCACTGGACCGAAGATCGGTAAAGCTGTCGGTTCCGCAGCGCGACTATTGTTGCGACGTGTTCATTCAGCGGAAGAGACGGCCGAGTTGGCTGGTATCTCAAAGGCCATCAACATTCCAATGCACATTCTTGTAGCATTCAACGTTCTGTTGGATCTACTACTCGGTTGCACAAGTGGCGGTGCACGTACTATGGATCTTCCATCAACTACGAAAGAGTCACGTATTCTGCACTTTCGCACACTGGACTGGGGAATGGAACGATTACGGAAAATCATCCTGGAGCTCGATTTCGTTCGAAAGTCTGGAGGTCCTGTCGTCGCAACCACCATCACATATCTTGGCTATGTTGGAGTATTGACAGGAGTGAGGAAAGGACTCAGTATGAGTCTGAACTTTCGACCGCATCATGCTAGAGAAACTCTTCGACAAAGGTTTTCGTTTCGATGGAATCAAGCGATGGTAGTTCTTGGATTTCGTCAATCAATATCGAGCACTTTGCGACATATCCTACTGGATGAACATAAGGAATCAGATGATCATTCAGACGATTTTTACGAGCCAGCCAACTTGGAAGACATATCCGACAAATATGTTCAACAAGTATTAAAGAAACTTTCAACATCTGACTCAACCTCGGCATATCTCATCCTCTGTCAACCAGATCACGTATACGTCGTCGAAAAAGACCATCGAAACGCATCAATTCGCCAATCAGACAACTTTCTAACAGCCTACAATCACGATGTAAAAGACGAAGAGAACCCAGAAGGGTTAATGCAAGCAGCCAAAGAACTAGCCGAAGGAGAAGATGCAACTGGCATGGCGTATCTAGTCGGTCTGTCTCTCAACAGAAAGAACCATCTCGAAGATCTATGGAAGAAACGGGTTCGTTCCAGTAGGAGCATGTACAAGCATCGGAAAGATATGGTGACGCTAGCTGACGTGATTGAGTTTCTGCGGCATGATGAGATTAAGAATGATGAGACGCATTATGCTGTTATCATGGATCCTAAAGAGGGAAAGGTTGTATGGAGGAGAGCGTTTGAGTATGTTAGTGAGGATGACAGCTCAAACGCGGAGAGGACTTGAAAATGCCATGAATAGATGGCAAGACTTCGACCTAGATATCTAGCTATCAGCAGCGAAACCCATAATCAATGGAATAACTGCCAATGTCACCACTCAATTTCGGCTGAAGATGTATGAAGCATAATTATGAGATACAACTTGCTCTAAACTAGTGGAATAAGTTGTCAAATAAGCTTTTATGCGTAATAGTAACATCTAACTATGTATGGCCTTGTCAATTTCTGGCCGATCTGCCTCGTTCCTGTTCTGATTGGAGTGTCAGTGCCTTAGTCAGATTTTAGAGCATTATTCAGCAGACTTTTCCACTCAGTCCAACTTCATCTTCCCTTCAAAACAGAGCAACCTAAGTGGGTATCCTAGTGCATTTACACAATGGAACAATTAATTACTCTAGATATACGCGGATATGAAGGAAAAGAAAGCAGCACCAAGGTTGTCGTTGATAACCGGCAGCGAAGGACACTTCAAAATCGGATGAACCAAAGAGAACGCCGTAAGTTCCATTCCCCCGGTCGCATCTATCATGCGCTAATCTACTGAAAGGTCGCCGAATTAAAGAAAAAGACCCAGCTTCGGCTCAAAAGTCGCGATCGTTTGAGGTTAGACGGTGCCGCCTTGACGAATTCAACCAGGACGAGTCTATCGTTGTCACATCCCGTAGACCACCCAGCCGCACATCATCAGACCATCCTATACAACCTCCTCCCTTTGTGTTCCCTCTCTCAACAGATCACCTCATGCATCTCATCCAATACAACGTATTCCGCGCCTTCGTCTCCAACAAGCGTACCCTCAACACTCTCCTCACTGGATGGACAGATAAGCCTCCCTCCCCAACGACATGTCCTCTCAGCGGCCCTTACCGCGACGATACAATGGTCTACCCATTAAACCCTAACATTCCTCCCTCCCTCGCCCCGACGCGTCTACAACAAACTCGCATGCATTACATCTGGGTTAATCTCTTTCCTTTTCCCCGCCTTCGCGATAACCTCATCATGAAGGAGGGACTTTTCGATCACTGGGATCTTTTGCAAGATCTCATTGGGGAGCTTTTGGGTGTTATACCGACTAAAGAACAGAGATTTGATTTGCCTCATGCGGTAATTGTCTCTAACCCTAAGGTTGTGCCAAAGAGATATGATGAGGATGAAGTCATGGCTGATCGGAAAGGTCTTGTTGTTTGGGGCGAACCGCATGATATGCAGAGCTGGGAGGTAACGCGTGGGTTTCTTGAGAAGTGGTCGTGGGCCTTGGAGGGTTGTCATGACTTGATACAATCTAGCAATCGTTGGAGAGCGACAAGAGGAGAAGAACCTCTGCACTTACTTTCAGTTGGAACATAGTTGATATCGAGTAATGGGGGACTATATAGGAGGACGGGTTCATAGCTCGAAAGAGTATGATTACTTGGAGATTGGGAATTGTTGAAGTAGTTGGCATTTGTTCAATGCTTCTAGCTAACTATTTTTTGTGACCCTTGGAAGCCAGCCAAGCTAACTAAAGAGAACGTTGGAGCCGATGTAGAGTTCGAATTATTGAACAAATAGACAATTCCTGTTCCTATGCCATGAGAAGGCTAATAGCCTTGCACGTTGATATCAAAGTCATTCACGGCATTCTACTCCTCTGACAGTCCAACCATCTTCAGCGAGTCGTTCCACAACTTCCTAGCCGCTTCGACATCATAAGCATGCGGAGCATACCCAGATGACGAAATCTTGTCCTTCCCTTCCTCATAAGGCTCTGCAACGGAACACTCGGAAAGGTACTTTCCGCCCTTGTTATCCAGGTCCTTACTAACAGCTGCCCAAACAGTTGTTGCGGCACCCTGCTCAGCATTCTTCATGGTAGGGTAGATCCACTCCATCCCCTTGAAAGCATCAGGGGGCATGTGCCGGGCGAGTCCAGTCTGAATGATACCAGGATGAATACTAAAAGCGTGCAAGCTTTGAGATCCATGTCGTCGTTCAATCTCATTGGCCATATAGATATTAGCCGTCTTGGATTGAGCATAGGCTAGGTCCGGGTGATAACCGCCCTTTTGGAAGTCGTAGTTATCCGACTCGTTGAGAGCATAGAAGTTATGGGATGATGATGAGAGATTGACAACGCGGGATGGGATAGTAGAGGCAGAAGTGAGAAGAGCAGGTTCAAGAAGCTTGTAGAAGAGGAAATGCGAGAGATGGTTGGTGCCGAACTGGAGTTCATGGCCATCTGCAGTAAGACGACGATCAGGAATGCTCATGATTCCAGCATTGTTCACAAGAAGATGAATCTTGGAAGTTTTAACGAGAATAGTAGAGGCAGCGGTACGGATGGACTCAAAACTAGTCTGGTCCATCTGAATGATTTCCATACGGGAACGGTCAAAGATACCAGCCAGAGCAGATTCAGCCTTGGGGATGTTCCGGGCAGTGAGAAACATGGTGGCACCAGTGGCAGCCAACGCACGGGTAGTTTCGATGCCAATACCGGATGATACACCAGTTATGACAATGACTTGGCCTTTGAGTTTGCCTTCGACGCCCTCGTCTTTGATGATTTGCATGGCTGTTGGGCGAGCGTCGCCAGGGCCGTTTGGCTTGGTGTGGACATCGGCGTAGCGAGACATTATTTAGTTGATGAAGGCTTAGTGGTAAGGTACAAACGGGTCTTTGAGGGATGGATTGATATGTTGGTGAATTGCTGGTTTGAGTTGAGATCTGGACAGGACAGGAGTTGATTTATATAGCCAACTTCCACCCCGAACCCACAAGCATAAGAGCATTACTTGAAGGCACTGACTTACAAATCAAACAAAACTTCAAGGACCTTCTCCGGTGATATGATTTAACAGAACGACTTAACGCCGTCTCTTGGACAAAACCCGTGAACTTTTCCATCATCAACTTCAACTTGGATGACCGTTTTGCCGCTTTAGGTTTAGCTGTTTTTCTTTCGTTACAGGGTCTTTAGGGTTAAGTAAGCTCTGACTCTCATGCAAATCCACTGAGTCCACTTGATGACCGTTTCGCCTTTTTTAGCTTAGTCTTCAACTTACAGCCAAGATGGATTGGGCATGTCCATTTGTTTGTATGTCGTAATGAGTCCGACCTGGTTACACCGACTTACGTGTTGTAATTTCTCCAACATCATCTTCGAGTCAGCACAGTGGAGTCTTTTTCCACGACTATGAACGAGACTGGCCTAGAAAAGCCGTCGAGGGGGTTTCGTTCGGTGGGCCAACTTTATCAATGCCGGCAATACGGAGTAGTGATCCAGTTCTAAGAGCATTATTCACAAATTTTGGTAGAAAGATTAGAGTAAAATTATCTATTTAAGTTGATATCAAATAAAGAAAACATTCAGATACCCTATCATTTACGCATCAAGATTCCGAAAGCTCCGCCGCTTCATCCACATTTGAACTGCACGTTGCATCTGTTCTGTCAATCCATATGTCAAAGCGTTGACCAGTCCAATGTACTGCGTAGAAGCTTGCAGGCCTGTAAGCCATTGCGGCGAAGTGCCAACAGACTCTGCCAATCGGTTCGCCATGCCAGGAATCCATAAAATGATGTATGCAATTGGATATCCATTCAGCAGAAGCATCCTCCTCAGGTTGGGGGACTTCGGTGTGCGTTGGTTGGGTCCGTTGTAGGTGGAGGTTTGTTGAGTGTTCGTGTCGTCTGGTCCTGGTTCAGGTGCAGCGTTGGCTGACCATTGTACTTTTCCATCACTGTAGCTGGCTCCGTCCTCGGTTGTCTGTGATGGTTTTCGAGTTCCCAGTTCATATGAAGCTTCCACTGTAGTCGTAACCCAGATTCTATCGGTATCAGATTGCTCGGCGTTCTCTCGATCGACCCTTGACCGCGCGTTCGAAGTATGCGCTCCATTTGTTGAAGTAGAAAGACCATATTTGACGAAGCTAAATAGTCGTCGGAGTTTGATGTAGATAAAGGTATAGATCGCTACTGTTGCAAGGAAGATAGCGATTCGCCAGCCGTGAGTGAGACCATAGCGGAGGCCAATATGGTTACTTTGGATCCAGCACCAGTTGCCGCTTACTGGGCCATATACACCAAGACCCAGTCCAACGAAGCCTGAGACATTAGGTCAGAGAAATTGTACGAGTTGTACCGAAAGAAAGCTTACTGGTGATCAGGCCTGGAATCCACGGTACGATACATACAATAATGGTCATCAATGTCGAAGAGTCATCAAGAATCCGTTGTCTTTGAACCGCCAATAACACCGAGATAGATATGACCAAGATATTGAAGTCGATCGTTTGTACTGAGAATTGACCAACCCACGCATTCGCAAGACATGCGGTACTGGGTGGTTCTTTCGGATCGTCATAGCCATTCTTTATAGCAAGGATGCCCGATATCGAGTTGTTAAGGCTGTTGATGAAATCTTGTCGCTACCAGGTCAGGGATGTCATTTGATACTGGGTTGAGGTGACCTACCTGCAACAAGAAGATTGACGATCAAGGCATGGCGGAAATGTCTTCTCGGCGGTGGAACAATAGCATGTAGGCAGAGTGCAAAGAAACTTGCTATACAAGATAACAGCGATCCAATCAATGTAGGGATCGAAATCGACAAATTAGCAGGTAAATTGGCCATCTTGGCCAAGATGCTAAGACGCTAGAACATCCCTTTCATCCTTCCATCAAGAGGGGGGCCTTGCCAGATAATTATACACATACATAAAAGGGGTCCCCTACAGTTTCAGTACCAAGTTTTTTCTGACAGATCTGTTTTGAAAGCGTAACACCTTCCGAATTGCAGCGCGTGGCTTTGGCCCATGACAGAATTATTGTCGATTATACTCTGCGGCGTCTGCGCTAAAAAGATCGTCGGTCGACATTGTAAGAAAAAGGCAGCTCTTGCGGGAACTAGACCTTCCTGAAACAGTTACATCGAAAAATCCCTGTTGAACGTAAAATTTTGTGACGGACCGACAAGGCTGAGATACGATGTTGGATTGGACCTATTGGGAAATTATTGAGAAATTGGACATGTGACCAGGCTGCAAAATGCATTTTAACGTTGCAGATACTTCATTGTGAGGTTGGTTTTGTAATTGTTGCTATTCAGCGAGTTTGGAGGTGAATTGCAACAATTGGGACCATCAACAGTCTTGGCACGTTTAAACTTTCTCGCTAACAGCTTATGAAACCTGGATATCCAATAAGGTCTGAAATCCATCAGCATGGCTTAACGTCTCACCTGAGTTATATGCCGCCGCCTAACCAGCTCTAGACTCTCCATAAACCACCCTGCTAAATTGATGGTGCTCCTGAGGAACAGCCGTAACTGATCTGTCATTTCCCGCTTGTATAGTGATGTGACGGTGACAAAGTCCTTCATAACTCTACCTTGTACAAAAAGAAAGACAATCTTCTGACATTTCCGTATAGAATGCTAGCAATGTCGTAGACAAGCACATCATTTGTTATAGATCACATTTCTGGCAGGGTCCGGCTAGATTAGCCTGTCTCTTGAAACTGAATATAGCGTAGTGCTGTGGAGTTGTGTTTGGTCATGTTACATGGGATGCAACCTGGATCGAGTGCCCTGGTCGTTGCATGCAGGAAAGTCAAGAGCATTAAACTCCGTGCAGCTGGAGAACAACGTAATCTTTCCGAAAGGCACATGGTATTCGGATATACATACATCAATATTTAAGTGGAGGTTGTTCGGCAACTATCACCTAATAAGGATAAGGAATGAGTGCCATGGCTTGGTTAGCCAGGAACACCCTAACGCCATTGGAAACTCTACGTCAGCTGAGATTAAATCGGTCGAGACAGAGGAAAGTACCACGTGAATACGCGATATCAGATTTTGAGATCTTGGCTCTCGGGTCAGTGCTTTCCGAACGACAAATGCCCACAATTTAGAGCTTAATACATACCTGGGCAGTGTCTTTTTGGCCTCCACTATCGATAGCTGTCAGAGTTTAGGCGGTTATACCAAGAAACCGGTTCGCGATAGAGACGGGGACATATGCGCTATAGGTTGTTAGCTAGCTATTTGTTATTTTAGCTGCTGTTGTGCGGCTAACATTCCGCTCTCTTCTCCAAGTCTCATCAACATTTCAGGTTGCCAAGCACCACTTTATAAATTAGTCTAATTTCCTTTATCTGATCCCGTTATGACATAAGGTATGTCGAAGGAGTTTGCGGCAGGACCGGGGTTTTTAGTTACAACTTTAACCTACAATTATTGTTATCTTTAACTATAAACCAACGTGCCAAGGCAGTCTCTTTTGTAGATTTAGTTTGATCACGACAAACAAAACATGTAACAGTATCCATACACCTATCACCTTGGCATACCAAGAGTGGGAAAGAAACTTACTTCATATAGCTATCTATATACACGCAATGCTTATCCGAACTAAGCTTGAACCCAGAGCTGACGGTGCAGAGCATGTTGTCTCCCTTCACGCATCAAAGTATGCATACACTGATTCAAGGCATGGGAACCTCTATAACAAGGTCACTCATAAATCGGACCATTCATCTCGAGGGTCTCCAGGACGCATGGGTATTTAAAGTCTTCGGCTTACCTGTATATAAATAATAAATTTGTATATAGATATTAAACGAAGAGAGCAAAGTAACATATATGAATTATGTACAATAAGGAATACTATATCTCAGTAAAAGTAATGCTACCACCATCGCGACTTTGATCCTTTACTGGAGATTAAAGTCGTCAAATACAAAGTCTGGGGCTACTGTCGAGCATGTAACAGTGAGACTCATGGACGTAGCCTCATCAGCCGCAGTGAAGCTGTAATCGAACAATGTATACTGATATGCAGAAAGCGCGTCGGTAAGCGTGAGGGTCTGGGAAACCGAGCCAAAGGTAATTGCGAATGAACAATCGCCAGGGATATAAGTAGATCCAGCAGACCAGCTGAACTCAAGTTGATATGTCTGGCCTACGTTCAAGGAACTGGCCAGTGGCTTGGTGAGCTTGGCTGTTCGCGTGCTGGTTTCAAGTTGAACGTAGCTGAACTAGGTCAGAATACTGTCATGAATAAATTGTGGAGGATACTTACAGGAAGTTGTTGCCTGTTTGAGGAGAGGGGCCGCTTCCACCTGGAGTTCCGGCCTTGATGGTCATGCCATTGTTGCCGAACCAAGCATATGTGCTGTCTGAAGTCGCTCGGATCTCAAAGCTAGGGTTCTCGATGAGAGCGCCGGTAGCTGGGTACGCGTCGCAGCCACCGACCTTAATTAGAGCAGTGTCGTCAATGTAGACTGCACCCGGGTTTGTATTACCATCGTTATACTGACAATAAGAGCCGATCAGAAGAGTAAATGGATTGCTGTTTGCAGCGGGCATTATGAACCGAACTGAGTAGATGGTGTACCCAGTTGATGAAGTTGCATCATCAGTAACTTCAACCCAATTATAGAGACTATTATCGTATCCAAGGCTGACATAGCACTTTCCATTATCGGGGAGAGACTGGGGCTTCCAGAAGAAATGGTAGTCGTAAGTTTCGCCGCGCGTGATACTTCCTTCGTCGATGGCTTGCTGCATGATGACCATATTGTTATACTTTTGACCAGGGAGAAGTCTAGTGGTTGTTAGTTTCCTTAGCCAAGATGGTTCAGGTATACACTTACGCTTCCCACTCTCCGGTTCGAGCATTGGACTTGTCGTTAACAAATTGTCCGAGGGTCCAGAAAGACCATGCCTGGGTGCCACTGGTCTCAAATCCAGGGACTTGGACAACATTGACAGGGCAGTTAGGCGCCTCAGGCTGAGCAGGGATGAGAAGGGTGGACTCGGGAGGGGCGTTGGGGTCCACGGGAGTACCGTCGTCGCAGCTCTTGGCATTCTTAACGGAAGCGTCATCGATGTAAATGGTAGCTGTGTATCCGTTGCCAACTCCAGGGCAAGAGATGCCAATCTCAATGGCCGGGTCCAAATTATCCGCCGAGATAAAGTTATCCTTGTACTGATGCCATTCCGAATCAGAGGGAAGTGGCACCGTCTTCAAAGTCGTGTAATAGTCAAAAGTAGCAAAGAAGAAACATTGAGCAGAGGATGGGGCCGGGCTGGCGAGAGAGTACCAGAAGCTGATGGTATACTCTGTGTCTGGGACGATATGAACACGCTGCTCCATGCGTCGTTCCTGTCCATCAGGGACTTCGAAATAGCTTTTCTTGATTAGTGCAGGCAAGAGGAAAATGAAGGGGTAATTCAACATACGCATATCCACTTCCAGTTCGAGCGATTGAGGGGTCTTGTCTAATTTCGCCTCCACCCCAGTAGAAACCCCATACATTGCCATCGTCGGAAGTCTCGAAGCCGGGTTGTCTGAGCATCTCGGTTGGCTCAACACAAGCGGAGGTTGTAGTTGTAGGCTCTGATGAAGTTGTGGTAGAACCCACGGCCGTGGTGGTATCAGGAGACGTCGTAGTGCCAGTAGACATCGTGGAGTCAGCAGAAGTTGTGGTGCCAGTAGCGGTCGTGGTATCGGCAGTCGTGGTTGTATCAGGAGATGTCGTAGTACCAGTGGACATCGTGGTGTCGGCAGAGGTTGTAGAGCCGGACGACGCAGGATTGCTTGAAGTCGCCGTGTTGGTGGTCACCGTGGAATCCACAGAGGTCGAGGCATCGCTAGACACGGTAGCACGACCAGAGGTAGTGGTGCCAACAGAAATGGTGGTAGCACTGGAGGTTGCAAGGGTTGACGATGTCAGACTGCCTGATGTTGTCGGGTTGCCTGATGATGTGGGGGAACTGGAAGCCTCGCTGCTGGCTGAAGTTGCACTTCCAGAAGCTGTAGTAGTTGTTCCACCAGTGACCGATGTAACATCCGATGATGTTGTACCGGTCGGGACGACACTACTTCCCGAGGCGGAAGTGGAGGCGATCGTCAGGGTCTCGGAGCCGGACAAGCTCGACGAAACCTTGGTCACGGGGCGACATGGACCAGCATCAACTCCCAAGAGGTTCGCAGCCGCATACGCGACCGCAAGAGTTTTGAATGAAACCATTTTAAACGAATGACTATGGTTAAAAGAGTGACTGGTGAACCAAAGGATGGAGAATCAATCAGAAATCCCCATCCCCATCAGGGGGATTGACCCCCTAAGATATATTCCCCATGAGAAAAACCCCGTATTTGACGCCAAGCATGAGTTAACCCTAAGCTGTAGAAATGAGTATAAATCCGCGATAGCTTAGAAGCTGAAAAGTTCTTAGTTGCTTCAGAAGGATCAATAGCTTCATTCTAGATCCGGATATTGTTGATATTTGCTTCGGCTATAAACGACCTTATCGAAGATAAGATTAAGATTGGTCGAAACCGATCAATGTGGATTAGAAACACATGTGCTCGGGTCCATCGAGAAATCAATAGTCTTGAATAAAATCGATAGTTTTGGGCGCAAACACGAGGCTAAGGCCAAATTCCAGGGGTAAATAAAATTAGATGCGTAAAGTGACCAATGGTGACGCGACATTCTTTACCCATTAGGGGTTTTCACTGAGTAAGCGCTCTGTCGCCATTGCATCTGGTGATCAGTCTTGAAATTGTTCAATCAGAAAATTCCCTATTTTAAGTGAGGCATCGTGAACAGACGAGAAAAGACACTATAGGCAACATGCCAAGAACTTCCATCAAGGCCCCATTAAGCTTATTTCCTCAATTGAATAAGGCTCAATCGAGTTGGCATTTTTGGCAGAAAAGAGAATAAATAAAGAAGACTTAAATGAAAGACTGGCAAAAGAAATCATCAAACATAGTAAGCGTCATAGATCTAAGAATATAGAAAACTACCTCTATCGCAAATATCACGACTTTTGTCTACCTTAGAAAGCGGTTCAGGTGTTGAACATGATGCGTTATCTCTCCCTCGGTGATACCAAGAGTGTCGATAAGAGGACTCACAAAACAGGTTTACAGATGTGACATACCACTTCCCTGTCAAAGGAAACATGTGGCATAGGCTAAATGGCCAATCCTTGGCAAGACAGATAAGCGAATAACGGCCCTGATCGCTGTCCCATATATATATGGTCTAGGGTGGGTATCATCAACTTGGCAATGCCAAGCTATTACTTCGTAGACGACCTTTCAACTAGAGTCAGTTCATACTTCATAGAGGCTCTTTTCGTTAACATAAGTCTACTGGTCGGTTACTTCCCCAATAATATTAGAACAGGCGAGACCATTAGCCGTAGCCATAGTGAATTCCAATTCCATTTGACCGTTGTTAATCTCCACAAATATCCACAGATGCTGCGCCATGCAAGCCTTGCAGACTTACACCGGGCTGAGCACGCAATGCACTACAGTCTCTAGCCCCTGATTGAGTGAAGGTTTCATAGTAATAAGACAGCAATAAGATGTCATTTCCATTTGCTATTTTGCCATGTTTGAGGGGGTTGCAAAAGGCTATACCCGATAAAATAGAACAGAGTTTCCTTTTTCGCAGTTAAGCTTTGCCTAAAGGCTGACTGTATTTGAAAGCACCCACCATTCCAGTCAGATGATGGCGTCTGAGACAAAGTTGGGCGATGTTGAACTGAAAATTGTAGGTTTAATCCGAAACAGGAGTTGAGGGCTCGGCAAGCCACGTTCTCCTTATGATCACTCACAGCATTTGCTCAAGGGAGAGAGAGATTCAGTATGCTCTGGCTCGCCACCATACTCATCGTAGTGCAAGCCCCTCTTCCGTGGCCAACACATCACACGGCTCCAATTAAAGATTCGGTCAATCGCAAAGTATTATGGTGTACTCTATTTAGCTGGCGCCTCTCAATAAATCACAAATTCCTCAAACTTTCACATGGCACTTCACAAAGCTAGGGAGAGTATTTGATGGTATGGTATGAGATTACAGGTCAATTATGTACCAGCCTCAATGCATAACAGAGAGACGGTAGAAGGTCGCTTTAACCGATGCTAATCTAGAAAGGCAAACACAGTGATCCAAACCTCGTAAGAGACATTGAACCGTCCAAATATACAGTAGCCAGGGCGAGATGCTTAGAGAGCCATGGCGACGACGATACCGGCAGCACCGGCAAGGCCGAGCATATCAACACCCATGGTAGGACCAGCAGCCTTGGAGGTGGAGGTAGACTTGGAGGTGGAGGTAGCGGTGGTTGTCTTGGTGGTGCTGACACCAGTTCTATACACTGTTAGTTCTGACTATTATATCAGTGATTGGTGAGGGGAGATCTTACGAGGTCTTGGTGGTCTTGTGGGTGGAAGTCTCGGTGGTCTTGGTGGTGCTATCAGCAGCCATGGCGACAGCGGCCAGAGTAGCGAGGACGAAGGTCAGCTTCATTTTGAATGTTGAAGAAGATTAAGGTATTAAGTTGAGTGGTTTGAGTAGTAGTGAAAGTATTGTAATGGAAAAGCGAGTGAGTTGGAGCTGTTTTGTAATTGGAAAACCAGGCTACCAGAACAGCCTTTTTGTACTTGCAGAGTACATGGTGTTTATTATTGAATTGGTTAGATGGTCTCATCGAGAGGAATTGAGTTTCAGATGTCTGATTATTGGCTAATGCGTAAATCGGCATTTTGGTGCCGCATTCACCAAAGCTAACCCTTAAAGGGACACTAAATAAGCCTCAAATGGGCCGGAAGAAATGTTCCCACTGCTGCTAGCTGGTGTGGCGTGTGCTGCAGTCTGCATAGCGCCCAGCACAGCTGTTCTTTTTGCTGGTACAGTAACGTTGAGTTGCAGGAATACGAGGCTGCCAACCGTTGCGTCAAGCGTCAGTCATGCCATGTTTCCTTCAACACTAAAAGCTGACGCGGCGCGTTGACTGGGCTGAAAGCCTGGAGTAACAGCGGCACCAGCCCCCGCGGAATTCTGTTGGTCCAAAGCGTGTGCCGCATTATCCAGATCTTTTGTCACAGTTGTTCGATTTATGGAAATTGCCGAAGTCTAGAACCTGCCTCGCAACCAATTGATCGATCGTGTGCATTGGGCATTGGTTCAGAGATTCAAGCTTTCGGCATCCTTGTACCGAGTGATCGCCACCATGTCTCACCCTTCCTTACAACGCACAAAGCTTGATTGGCTTGGCGCTGCATTGCCCCAGAAACATCTGAGCACCTAATTTAGTGCTTCCCCAGCTCCCTCAGGTACATGATGTCACCTATTGTCACAGCGGTGGTCTGATAGAAGCAAATCCGTATAGCTTCAGGGTAGGATATGAGGGAAAAACAACAATTAGCCAAACAATTCTCTACAGTGAGATATTCACCACCTAGAATGAGCGTATCTTGAAGAAGGTTAATGCAAAACAACGGGTATGTGAGGCGAGATTGACTACGACAACCCCCGATGCCGCGAACTTTGTGAATATGCATAATATTAAAGTCAAGACGAGACCATTAGAGACAAAGAGGTGCATGACCTTTCGCATTCAGTTAGGAGGGAGTATAAAATTTGCCTACTTGATTCTGAGCTTCATGTCTATTCCCGAGCATAGAACTCGACGAGTGAAGCCTGTCCCGCGGTGTCGCTTCCCTCTGTAGACACTCATCCCTCAAATGACTTCCCTTCGGGCCCTCTCGTAAAGTCGGTGACGCGTCGGCTCAGGGGAATGAGAGCTGACGTATGCTTTTAAGCATATCGTGATAGTAACTGGCTACGGAGTATTGTTCTGGCTTCGAGATCTAATTTCCGCGGGCTCCGGTGGGACTGCATGGACGGGGAATGAACTCTCGATTTTAGGCATTGAGACAGTCAAATACTACGGAGATTAGATGGCGTTTGTTGTGGTTTACATGTGGTGATTACCAAATGCCGAAGTTTAGAGGAACCTATATATCCACGTGAAGACTTGAGGGTATTCCCGCTCCGTGACTGTCGGAATGGAGTCATGGATCATCTCGTATCCCAAGACAAGACCCGCTGTCGCCTCCACCTCATTTCTCTTTCTACCTCGGACTCTTGGCTGAACCCCTAGAGAAGGACAGGTCAGCGATAGAGCATATGCGCGGAGTTCTTCAAGGACGCGAGGCCCGATGATCTTGAGATAGGACCTCGGCATCCTGACCGTCGATTTACAGCCCGAAGCCAAGAACAATCTGGCAGACTGGATCTCATGAACTTGACCCACCGCAAGATGTGGCTGAAGGAAGGTCTCGACTTCATTAGATGCATGAATGTTGAAAGCTTGTCTTTCTTGGCAACGCGTGGCAGCGTGGCTATTCTTCCAGCCCTTCAGGGATGCTTCGACAAACTTACCGCGGTATCGGTACGGATGAACTGCTTGAAGCAGCGAAGCCAAGACGGTAAACGGAGTAGACTCGGGATTAGTTGACGGAGCTCTTTAAGGTTGTTCTCTATTTCCATCTTTTCCCCTTACCCATGCACCACTACGCGCAGCCCTTACATGCGCCTAGATCCACCATACCAAGGTCAAGCCACATTAGCTGTTTCTGTACTCAGTAGCACTTAAGGCTTTCGATAGTCACATGACAGAAGGCATATAGTTGAGTTGCTATCAGCCGCGGTTCTCGTCATTGTTCGTTAAAGGCCTCTCAAGACCGTCTCATCGGTGGTGCGGGGCTTCATCATTTCCAACTATTAATGAACTGATACGACGCTGCTAGATGCAGTAATAAGCACGGAAATGCATATCCAAAAGATCAAGATACAGTTCGTGTATATCCAAGCCAGCGGCGCATCTAACCGATTAAGCAATTAGCTAAATAGCCCTAAATATGATCCCATACACTGGGACCACTTTATACGTTTAATCCAGTAGCAATGATGCAAGCATGAAGGAAGTGAGGATTTAAATTTTAAAGGAAGATGTTGACGCGGCCTTTTGAACAAGGCCTGTTCTCTGACTGGCTCTACAAAGGCTCCATTCCTCTACGACGCTATTCCATTGGAGTCGTTTATTTCTAAACGACAGAGCCAATAGACGGGCGCCACTAGCAGCTCACATTAGCTTAGTCACCATCGTATCGTGTGATGGATCGTAATGCACGCACTGCGATACCTTCAATTAAGCTTCATAATTGCCGTACATGGATAAATGCTGACTTATCGAATGATTTCATTATTTTGGAGAAAGAAAGGCGTTCATTGGGCTGATCAGTAGCCATTAAAATTTCAAATAATCCAAATGGCTGGCCCTCCATGCACGCTTCTAGACTAATAGAGCCGGCTAAACAGATAATGAGATCAGTGAAACACGCATTCTTACTACTTAGAACTAAGAATAGAGACTAAGATCTTTCACCACGTGGTAGGAGATATGATACGATGAGGAATTAGAATTCCGGTGACGTGGCAGTCCATCCGTAAAACCAGGCTGAGGGTCTCCTCCATAGTAGTTGAGTATCGTAAGCTTTTATGCATATTGAGCTTACTTCAAGACTAATCCGTTTAGAATATCGCCAAAAGACTTGCCACAATATGTCTGCAATGTCTGTATGGATGAAGCTCCGAGGACCATGGTCGATACTGGCTGACTGAATCTCCCAGTATTGTCTGCTTCCGTTCACAGAAACCCTTGTGCATCTTCTCCCCCTTTCTGAATCTGCATAACACCAGTCTCAAACTTATCACCAGCCGTATAATGGAAACATTAAGTGATGCTCAAGCACGGCTGGAATCAAAGCAAGGGTAAGAATATTTGAATCATAAGTTGCTCATTTGTTGACATTTGATCTCCTCTGTGTATATACAAACAACATGCCTTGTGCTGTCTTGGACATTGATATGTTGAATAAAGATATTATCTAACCCACAGGCAAGCTCTACCGGCCGCAGTATTATTTATCTTCGAGGCCTAGATGCAAGGAAATAGCCCGCCGAATATAGAGTCCGCCATGCCAGTGAAACGTGCTGTCTCCTACGAGGTTCTAAAGAATAAGATCTGGAGATAAACAAGCTTCATTGAGCCAGATAATGCCGTTCAAATGGACCACACCACCCAAGACAGACTTCCAAATCACGTTGACATATACCGGGTTCTGTATCTTCGACGTCAAGAAGGGTCTTTGGTCAGTTGAAATCACGTTTCTAACTAACCTTTATTACTGGTATCCTCACAGAGAAATCAATGAGTTTCGTACAGGGCTACCACAGCTTTCCTCTACCGTACCACCGGCTGCCACCAACCGCCTTACGAGACGGCGGAGCTGTTGCCGGCGTAAGGAGTCTTTCTTGTGGCCAGATTGCCACAAGTTATGGATAAGGACATTGCCAGCAGACTGGGGCTCATCCCGGGTTTGAGGGACAACATGCCGTTGGCAATGGTTGGCAGAAATGAGTTATAGCCACTGACGAATGACGCGCATTCAGTCTTGTTGGCTGTTTTAGTAGAGAAGCGTTAAGCATATTGTTTTTGGTGACTTGGACTCATTTCCATAGCTCAATTGTACACCATGATGAGTGCACAGTACAGGGATTGTAGATAGTACGTCGGTAAGCGGTCAGCCATTTGTCTCCAATTCCCTTGAAGATCATCCGAATGTTATCTCCATACAACCTCAAGGCTCGACCTCTTATTGGTCTATTGAGAATCCTTCGTGGCAAAAAGATTCTCGAACAGCTTACGCTCTTTCTACAATTCGCATCATAACATTCACATCCCACGTTTTGTTCTATCACTTTGACGAGCATGGTGCGTGTCTTAATTACTGGCTCTGCCGACGGCCTCGGTCTCGAAGCTGGACGCCAACTCATCGAGCGCAATCACACCGTTTATCTCCATGCACGGACTCCCCAGCAAGCAGGCGAAGCCAAAGCAAAATGCCTCGGCGCAGCTGGAGTCTTCATCGCCGACCTGTCCGTCATTCAACAAGTTGAGTGGCTTGCCCGAGATATCAATGCTCACGGCACTTTTGATGTCATCATCCATAACGAAGAGATACGACAAGGCCCATTTCAGAAGACAGACGATGGAATCCCAACCATGGCTGCTGTCAATGTTCTCGCGCCTTTTCTTCTTACTTGTCTTGTTACTCCGCCCAAGAGACTCATTTTCATCACATCGGACCTGCACCGTGAAGCAGATCTCAGCAGCGTCGGTGATACCTTCTGGAAGCACCGTGGAGAGTCTCATTATCAAGATTTACAAGCCTACTGTGATTCAAAGTTGCAGATCATGCTTCTCGCCAATGCGATCGCTCAACGTCTTAAAAGTACATCGGTTCTATTGTTGAATCCAAGCTGGGGAACAATTCAAAATGCAGGTGCATATGTTATATTGGCTGAAGGAGACTATGATGAAACGTTGACTGGGAAGTACTTTGAAGCTGGAATGAACTTGGGGGAGCCGCTGGTTGAGTGTGAAGATGCTGCCAAACAGACATGGGTCTTTGAGGATTGCGAAAGATTGATGCCGCTTCGTGATCTGGGTTATCTCCGAGGCTTCTAACATTTGGATTTATTATGGTATCTTTTCTATTGTGAATAGGTCGACGAACAACACCAGGAGATCCTAGTTGAGAAAGTACATCTTACCATCCTATACCAGCCACCTATCTCTTCTCAATCTTCTTTATTCTAGCACGAACTTCTCTCCAAATATAATCTCTAGCAAGCCTGATACTCCCCTCTTCCTCCCCACCTAACAGAGTGCCAAACTCAACAGCCATAAGCAAGGTCCCAAGTATCGGGAACCATTTATTCAGAAACTTCTCATGCTCTCTAGCGTGTCCTCGGAGAGCGCGGAAAAACTCCCTAAAACTAGGGTATGGTTCTCTTATACGGGACCTTGCCTCATAATGGTCCTCCATTGCCCACGAGAGGATTTTCTTACCCCTCACACTTCCTTCCTTCAACTGAGGCTCCATGGCGAATTAGAAGCCGGACCATATTTGCACAGTGCCTTTGCGCGGCTGAAAGGAGAGGGAGACTTTTGGTGGCATATCCATATTCTAGACTAGGGTCAGCCCCGGCATTTAGCAATATGCCAACGCTGTATAGGTCAAGGGACTCAATGGCGAGACCCAGAGTTGTCAAGCCGTTCATAGACTCGATATTAACATTGGACTGGGTCATTAGGGGGGACCATCCTTTCCAATCCGAGTCCATGGATATTTCGTCGGGCGAAGCTCCTAAAAGTAACAACGCGTCAATACCTGCGGCATTACCACAATCTTCCACAAGGAAGCGACAGATAATATCTGCGGGTAAAGATGAGTGGCAACGCAAACCAGCGAGCTGATCAGCTGGGACGCCACCCAAAATTTGCACGATAGCCTTGAGATCAGACCCCTTCGAGTAACTCAACATCTCATATAGCATCCGGATATGATAATTTTCCCAAGCCCAGGTCACCATGCTGTACGAATGTTGATTCTTATCCCACGGGAAAGAAAGACCAGGATGATTATGTCGAACCAGTTTCACAAACAGACTGTGAAAATCTTCTTCATATTCTTCATTGAAACATAGTCGAGGTGTGTGGTCGAGGCAGTGGGATTCTGCATAGCTACTAAATGACAACCCTTCGCTCGCGTCGATCGGCAATGGCGCACTGGAGAGATCTTCCACAATCCTTGCAATATCGAATCTGAATGTTTCGTTCTCGCCACTTGGCGTTTGAAGGATCGTATCAGCTTGATGTGAGCTGAATAAGAAGGTTTCTTGTTCACGAATGCGGCTCAAAGAACGATCAGTCTGATTATCAATTTCTTCCTGGTTTTGAACGCAACGTGGGGTATCTGCCACAAGATGCCACAAGGCGCTGTGATGCATAAAGTGAACAGTATCCTGTTCTTCGTCGATTTGTAGGAGGCCACCGCTACAGCAGTAAACCATAGCATCGGTGTCCAAAGGAAGGGTATTCAGATCCAACGAAGTAACTCCTCGCTTGATATTTAGCGCGCTTCGTAACACAAAATATGTTCGTAGTGATGCCAGCGGTTGCAGGATTTCTAGAGCAGCGTTGATGCTTAGCTCGTCCAACACGTCCAAGATTAAATAGTATTGACAGTTCCTTGGGAAGTACATGTTGATATATTTGCAAATTGCATCGGCGCCGCTGTTCGTTGAATATTGGTCATAATTTCGAAATGCGGGATGGTCAACTGGAGCTCTCATTGACTTCAAAAATTGGTGCGCGATGCTCTCTAAGATGGTAGTAGGGTCCAACGTGTCTGGATCCAGAAATTGGAGAAAGAAAGATGCCATAGTAAATTGGTTACTACTACCATTTCCAGCATCTGTTGTCGAGCCGGGAGAGATCTTTCCGGCGATATTGGCCATTGCAACGGTCTCCACAGGCTCATTACTAGCATCATGCGTTTCGTCAAAATACACTACTCCCCCCTGAAGTTTTCTCAAACGGGGAGCGGCTCGTTCTTGTTCAGGCTGCATCCATCTTTAATACTAGAAGGGAGTATATCTAGTGCTTGGTTAGTCAATGCGGCGTTCAATTTAATCCAGCTCTTATCGTTTTCAGACAGCTTTGTTTCAAGTTCAGGGCTGACATCCTGAGAAGCCAGCCTCTGTAACCAAGCCTTACGTCGGTCAGAAGGGGCAAGGATACCGTCCATCCAAGAGGTTACTCGATGGCCCCCTAAAGCTTGTACAGCTCCTATAAGGGGAGTCCTGCCGGTGAACTGTAAACTAAATGCTTCTGTCTTAATACCGTTATGCTTCACCCATCTATGGGCAATGCTTCCATCACTATAAACGATACTGTCGAAAGTCCAAGCAACAATTATGAGAGAAAGCAGAGCAACGCCATCCCAGCCTTTCTGAGCAGCGACATATGTCATAATGGCCAGTTGTAGGATTTCTAGAACTCCTAAAATGTGTACCCTCCGGCCGTGCAAAGGCGAGTTAAAGCTCTGGATCATAGTCTTGTTAAGCATAGTGTCAATAATGCCACGAGAGCCTATATAGAGGTACCATGCAGAAGCGTTCTCATGGATGGAAACAAGCATGCAACCAGGGAGATCGGATTCGTTGCTGTTGAGGTATCCGCCAGGCCGCTCGATTTGTATGACTTGTCGCACACCTCTGAAGAGAATTGACAGGAATAGCGCAGCACCCGTGCCGTACAAACCGAACAAACAGCACAGAACACTGGTTCCAAGTAGCCCTGCCACTATGGACCCCTCAAATAGAAAGTGCAAGGCGCGTGGGGAGTCCACAATTTTGCCATATCGAGTTTTGGTAGCGTCTGAGAAATGGATGATATGTAGTTTCTGATAGCGACGAAAGGTGACAGCAGGCTCGGCAGTGACAACAGGAGGTTGAGTTTCTGGGTCTGCGTTTTCATTCTAAAGATGCATCTTAGATTTTGAATTCTGTTTACGTGTATAATAGTTGGTGCTTACCTTTTCCTCCTGCGTCTCTTCTCCCACAGTGGTTAGTTTAGCATCCCTAAGGAGATAGGCACTCAGTATTTCTGAAACAGCCCCATTAGCACAAGGGAAAACGCTACCCCAGGCAACATCCCAGACAGTGCGGCGTGAGTCGTTCATCGATGATACACGATCGATGTACTCCTGTCCTTGATACAGCAGGTCACCAATTATCTTCAGAACTCCAAGACGGGGATAAAGTGCAATAGGTAGGAAACCAGCTAAAGCAATTTTCCCAACAAGTTGATGTGGAAGGCGATTGCCAGCAAGATAGATTGCTAGAGGTAACAAAGCTGCCCATTCGAAGATAGACGAAAGGTTTGAGGACGCCACGGGTAAGACGGGCGGCTCAGCACCATTGGCGCCGAAGCTAGCAGGCGGGCTTTGTGAAGCCATATTGGGCGTGTGGCTGGTGTTGTCAATCTGATTCAGAGTTAAGCAGAGGGACAATATTTCTGATTTCTCAATACAAAGATATGTCACAAGCTGGGTTGTACTGCCTAGAATGATGGCGGACAGAAAAATAACTCACTGAAATACATGTCTTTTGTAGCCTCCACACCAGAACAGGGTTCTCCGGTAATCATGCATTGGTGCCTAATTAATGGCAAAGCTGAAAGGCAATTGGTCTTTTTGGGTCTCTACACCGCAGTTCCTAAATACTCATCTTTTCGAATAAATTGGAAGTTCAGCTCTATTATCAGACATTTTCCATAGCAACCGACAGATACGTTCCGATGGCCACGTGCCTCCCATTATTTAGCGAATAATCTCTAATCCATAAGCTCCTTTTTATCGTGTCGATTTCGTGCTTCTCATCACATACAATCGGCAAGCTATGATGAGCCCCAGTCAAGATCCACTTGAAAAAAGATGTCGACACCTTTGGGAAGGAATGTGCCGCGACTGGGCCGCGCTCACTGAAGAAAAGCGACGAGATGATGCACAGAAGCGGGAAGATGAAGAACGAAGGCGTGCGGAAGCAGACGACTCATCTGAAGATGGGGTAGTAGAAGATGATATCAGCGATAGCGGAGATCCAATCGAGTCTTCTGATATCAGCATCTCTGTCGATGATTACGATCAGCACGTCAACTCAATAATTGATAAACTCTTGAAGCCCATGCATGACAACTCCGAACGATGGGAATGCATGGATGACTCGCTAAGCCTTCTACTTAACTGTGTTATTCCCTCTTGGGAAAGGCCAAACCTCGAACGTGTTTCTAAAGCAGTCGACATCATTGAAAGGCTTCCAAAGTCACCTCTGCAGCTCTCAGCCGACTTGTGGTATGCACTGGAGACTGATGAGGGTAATGAAGGTGGAGAAACTCCTATAAACAACCTTTTAGCACACACATCTCGAGAAGCCCAATGGGAGAAGCACAAAGTAACAACTATGGTCGACAGCAATACTCTGAGGCTGGCTCTCCTAACAGCTTTTCTGGATCAGAAGTCTCACCGGGGCCTTTGCGACGCCGCAGGCGTTTACTCCAACCTTCTTTCAGAGATCATGGACAAAATAACAGCTCTCAAGAATGCTTCCTCAGCAAGAGGTGATAAGTCAATATCCGATGCTTCTTACCACACAGCCCGAGTCTTCGTCTGGACTGCCTGGCAGCATTGGCTACAAGTATCAGGATATTATCTCTTTGGAACACGGTTGCGCCGTGAGCGTAACCATGAAGACTGGGCCGTGGACTCACTGGATCCATACAAGGAACTGGAATTTGGTGCTACAGGCAATTCGATGAAAGTTGTAGACCAAGCAAAAGAGGCGTGCGATTATATGTGCCGACACTCGTTTGACCTGGTGAGATTAAGCATGCCTGGCAGTCAGGATCTTCGGACCGTTATTCAGCGCTATAATAGTCATTTTGGACAGAGACATGCTAGGTGTCAGCAGAAGGGAACTATGTGGTATCATTGCGAACCCACGAAAGCTTTTTGTACCAGATGCATTGAAGCTTCACCAAAGGATCAATCTGCTCATGACGAATCATGCTCAGGTCATTGTCAGAAGCTTGTTTGGGATGAGGAATCGTACCGAAGAACGCAATTCTCGAGAAGTGTCGACATATCATTCCCTCAGAAGAATGCGACCCTGAGGTATCGAACAGCAACGAATCGAACACTAGCGATATCCCATGTTTGGAGTCATGGGCAAGGTGGCAGACCTGAAGATGGCTTCAATGAATGCCTCCACAATCGATACTCAGCCATCGCTTCAAAACTGGGGTGCGATTCCTACTGGATTGATGCTGCTTGTATCCCATCAGATGAACATCTTCGGGCCGAGGCTATCAAGACCATCAACCCGATTTTCAAGGAGAGCAAGGTGACATTAATTTGTGACAAAGATATCATGAGTATTGAAATGGAAGAAATGGCAAGGAAGAAATGCGAAACTTTGGTTTCTGTGCTGCTTCTTAGCGACTGGAACATTCGAGCATGGACACTCCTTGAGGGCATTCGAGGGAACAGATCGCTCCACCTCTTATCCAAGAACAAGAACCCAGTTGCTCTGAAAGACATTCTCTCGGTATTGTATAAAGAAGGAAGCATCGACCTGTGTGGGATACTGCTCGGTTCACCTCACCTATTGCCAATGGGAGAGGAAATCAAGGCCGTTGAGCTTGAAAGAGCAGGAGTGATGCTGAGCCGACGATTTGCGTCTCGACCAGGCGACGACATTGTTATATGGAGCCTTCTTTGTGATGACAAGGCAGTGGTGAAAAACCCCGAGCTATTCTGGAAGAACAGACTCGGCGATCGTGTCAAGTCCGGTTTCTTGATGTCGACATGCCCACGAGTGAAGGGGATACGAGGGTTAAGTTGGGCTCCCTCGTCCCCTTTTGCGGACCCACTGGCCGTCAGCATTTCCTCAGCAAGTTCTTCTCCATCAGATATCAAAACCTATGCACCATATGACGGTAGCGGCACTGTGGATGTAAGACCCATGGAAGTGAAAGCTCGCGATTTCAACACTGCACTTCACCTCCAGGGTTATTGGTCCGTTTGCGTCGTTCAACAATCAGACATCAGCCGAGCCCCCAAGATACCTAATTCATGCTGGGATAGGGCTGGAAAACTCTTACAGTCTAAGGAGTACAAAAGAGTCATCCTTATTCGCCCCATATTCTCGCGGCCATACACTGTCATGGGCATGGATTCCTCCTTCACAGGACCACAGCATGTGAACTATGGGGGAGAAGTGCCAGTAGCGGTCTGCGCAACGAAGGATGACATAGAATCGTTTGATGTTTATCGTGTGCTGAGTGAACTCCAAGAAACTAATGAGTTATGGGGTGAAGAGTGGGAATGGCAAGGTGTTTATCAGGACGCACCTGCTGGAAGTATTGACGCGAGCAGGTTTGAAGTTAGAATGTTGAGGATTATTTAATGAAATCGCCATTGGATCAAGGCTACTAAAAGTTAGAAACATCCTTCCTCCAGTCTCAATAACAATCAACATGATATCGAGTTCTCGGAGACCTATTTGCTACAGCTAACGCAAGGCTATGGAGTCAATTCCATTCATTCCGATGTATAGCTCAAACCTAAGGGATACATAAGTTATTCAGCACATCAATCAGGCTGTAGAGCCGAAGGCTTTCTGAATACCTTCCAACTCTCCCAAGGTCAGAGGTATAATAGTGCCATGACGAGGAGAAACAGGAAACTTGTAATCCTTCTGCAGCGTCCATTGCCCACTAGTCAAATCATTTGACTCGAGCGGAACATAGCCATTACCACCAAACTCATCGGCTAACAGGATGTATCTTGGTCCATTAACATCCTTGCAGTTTGTCTTGAAAATCGAAGGGCCCTCCACGTCTTGCGTACCAGCCTTCTTTCCGATACAACTGGCTATCATCTTCCAGTCTTTCAGGCCCGCCGTCAGTGAGGCACTGCTCTCCTCCACAATATCTGCGCAATCATCGACAGTGGCCTTTGTGAAGCGATAATAAACTCCGTCCTCTTTGATCACGGTAGAATCAATTCTGCCATGAGGTGGATCATCTTGCCAGACCTTGGGCTCGCTGAACGTGACGAAATCATCCGTCGTGGCGTAATCCATACGCTGATACTCGATGGGATCGTGATTAGGGTTCTGTTTATTGTTGTAAATGCCGGATGCCCAGTAGACGACATAGGTCTTGAGCTCCTCATCATAGTAAGCTTCAGGAGCCCAAGTGTTGCCAAAGTTATCTGGCGAAACCTCAACGTGACGCTGAGCACTGAACGTCACAAGGTCCTTAGATTCCCATATTTCAAGATATCTACTTCCAAAGCGCTGGGCGTCTCCCCAACTGGTACCGCAGCCAGTGCAAAGATCTGTGGCAAGGATAAAGAACTTATCGCCTTCCTTGGAACGCATGATAAAAGGATCACGGACTCCCTTGTCGCCCTTGGTGGATGTCAAGATTGGCTTGCCACTGTTGAGTTCCGTGAACGACAGGGCATTGTTTCCGTTACTGGCAGCCATATAGATCTGTTCATCGCGGTTGCTGAAGTAGACAAAGGCGTAGCCCTCATACTTGGAGTCGCAAGCAATCTGACTCTTGGCAGCTGCTGCTCGAGCTTGCAGATCAAGGGTTGTTGGCGATGCAGAGATGAGAGTAGGCAGTACTGCCAAAGTGCTAAGAATGTTGATTGGGTTGATGAAGGACAACATGGTGAAAGAGGATGCGACGGGTAATAGTGGAAGGTAATGACAGAGGAAGCAGGTGCAGAATACAGCATTATTTATAGTTATCTCGATGTCGTGTGATGCATTAGAGGTCGTCAATATTAATCTTCCGATCTTGGGTTCTCGAAGATCATGCCTTGATTAGAATATGGGGTGCATTCTCTATGCCGGCCCTAGTATACTTCTGGAAGTTCTTTTCACGCTCAGAGTCTGATGATTGGAGCGCATCGGTAGTTATAAAATGCATCTCGTATTACGCTCAAACTGTAGATCTCTTTCTCCGCACCAGAACCGCGCTAGGAAGGTCAGAAATAACCAGGACATCAAGAGTTGGGTAATATGAATAGCTGAGCATTTAAGTGCTAAGACTTTAGGTAAGTTGTCTTAATATTTATGGCAGCCTTGCCTAGATCTTACCTTATTCTCTATGCTTCTATCACCTCCCTGCACGCTTTGTCTCGTTTTTGTGCTCGGACAGAGCTTTCACATAACCGAGCGAATGACTTCTTATTTCATAAAGGCCAACAGCTTATGCGGGCTTTCATTCTCATGTTCCTATAGAATCACGGGTTTCAACTGGTTGGAAAGGATCCTTGCTGTAAAGACTTGACCCGGCTATCTCCATTAATATAGGTGCAGTTTGATCTCCATTTTCCTGCCTTACTGAGCAGCTTTGAAATGCTGGCAAAAGTCATACTGCAAAATGAGCGGGTCCTGCTTGCTGTGTCGTCAGTTTGTAAATCAATTGAACAGTTAATAACACTGTACTTACAGCCCCAGATCTGTTTTCTGCCTTTAAAGCGTCCGGGTTAGACTCCAGCATTTTGCACATCTTGTAAAGTGGATGATCAGGTATAATGTCTGCAGGATTACTGGAAACTATTTTCATCGTGCGCTGCGACACTGGGTCAGTGTGAGATTGCCACTTCTCGCGCCGAACTTGTCTGTATATATTAAGAATAGTCGAGTCTGCATCGCCCTTCTGAAATGCAGCCAAGCAGTCCGACAACGAGCCCACATCCGCGATACCACCATTTAGACCCAAAGCGCCACTACATGTGTTAGACACTCCAATCTCCTTGCCAATTCTATTGTCTGAGTTAGCAAGCAGGCCCATTAGCGATTCCATACGAACGAGGTAAAGTTTTAGTTCACCTGCCAGGCAAGGCATGCAACTTCATGGGTTCCTAATACATAGCTCTCCCATAAAACTGATTGGCGGTCAGAACCGGCTGGCAGCAACTTACCTTGGGACATAATCAATGTCTCTATAGCAGGCACAAAGTTGAAGAGGCTATAGGGCAAGTCATATTATAATACCATGAATCAGCTTTTATATAGCTTAATCTAACCCTATCCTAACACTGATTGAGCCTCTTATCAGGCATATAGATATTAATAGTGTATCATTAAAGTTACTGAATAAAATTTATAGCCTTTGAATGGGGCTAATGGGTATGTGGTGGTGCTTCAGTAATTACAAGGGCTTTAGGGTAAAGGCTGATGACCGCATGCCTCATGATATATTCCAGGTACTCATCCCGATATTGATGTTGACGCACGTTGACATCATTCAGGTAAAAGCCAAGAACGGACCTGTTTTCCATGAAAGATATGTCATATTCCGTATGGTGGCAGGTCATGCTACTACTTATTATTGTGGCTTTCTGTGTAGCGGTAGACGCCCTTGAAATTGATACATAAACTCAGTTACAAGGGGGCTGCCCCCAACCGGGACCTACTTCTGCTAGCTTACCAGCCGTTCTGTGCCTTGAAGTCTGATACTCTAACACTGCAGTGTATTAATCATAAACTCATCAAACCCTTTATTGACTACTGATTCCAGCATCAGCATTTGTCGCAGTGGCGTCCCCCAAGACCTGCAATTGCTGGAAATAAAATATTAGTGGTAGAATTATCTTGTGATGACCCGAGCCGGCATGTAATTAACCTCAAAATGGCTTCATAATCGGGCCGTTAGTTGACCTTATATCTATAACCTAGGACGCTAGCCACCGTGTGCCGTGTCTCAGAATCCAAGATCGGCATCACGGAATTCAACGCGATCGGGAGAATAAACAATTGTTGCTTGAGCAATGTCTTTGTTTCCAGCCAACTCTAATTATTTAGTATGAAGATCTGGGATAAGCTGAAACCGTGAGCAGAATACCGTGTTCTTTGTTACTGTATTCAGCCCTGCGCTAGCTCTGCATAGCAGTCTAAAACTGGCTGCGGGCAGATGACTGCGAGCTAGCCTTCCGTTGACATTCAGGCAAGAAGCCCTTGAAAAACAGAAGTATCGAATGTTGGCAATAATCTCAAGTATAAAGCTATACCAAACTACTCATATCTTTTTCCATCATCAATCACCAACTCGCACTTTGTCAGGTTGTCTACAACTTAAGCTCTTTAATATCAAACTTCCTTTAGTAATACCTTTCTCTAACTCAACTTCAACATGCATTTCATGGCTGCAGTCACCGTCTTCGCTTCAGCTGCTGCTGCTTTCAACTTCGACTTCAAAGGCTGGAGAAAGCCCAAGCTCGAACTTCTCAAGGTTTCTGAAGCCCAGGCAATCTGCGGACCGGACACAACCGTCCGTTGTTGCAACAGGGGCACCAAAAAGGCTGGTAATTCTAACAATAACAACAACAACGACGACAACAGTAATGGCGGATTTTTTGGTCTGACTGTCCTCAATGACTTCAGCCTTTTCAACAACTGTGTCGATCTCAGCTTGAATGTCGTTGGAATTCTTGATGGCACTCTTGGAAGGAAATGTAGTGGGAATGTGGTTTGCTGCCGAAACTTTCCGTTTGCTGTAGGGGACCTTTCTTTTAACGCTTTGCTGAGATGTTAACATACCGCAGGATATCACTGGGCCCATCGAGGACGGCAGGCCCTGCGTCGCTCTAAGCAACTTGCTTTGAGCTATTCTATTCAGCACAGGCGATGACTAGTTACTGAAAGCATTGGTGAGCAGGCTCACAGGCTGGTTGGAAGGTCGTTTGGGAGGACGATAATAGAATTGGTAGAAGGATCATCGGCGCGGTTTTGGCAACCACGAGGTCTTGTTGCTTTATAGCAGGTTTATAAATCCAACAATACACTTTGTGATGTGTTAAAACAATACGAAATCTGTGTCGTGCTTAGCAAGAAAATTACACTAAGGATCTAAGGGGTGACATTCAAGTATAAGGCGAAGTCACAAGGTAGTAATTGTATATATATCTTTCTTGGGTTATAAAGGCCCCTCTTTAGTACAACTATACCACAAATATTCAGCGAGATTCTCTGTTTTCCCAGGCTTGGGCCATACAATATGCTCTAGCGAAGCTCTCGTACGGTCCCAACTTGTCACTCCAGATCTAGTACTCCAGTCATTAATAAACATATAGAGTGGTTCCCGCAATCCTTTCAAAAGCTCGTTCTCGGAATCTGAACGCATTTCTATACTCAAGGCACCAACGAAGGCTTGCCAGAGCCATAGGTCCAAGAGGCGACAGGAATCTGCATAGACTCCGTCACGGCTCCTAGGAAGATCTGCCTTGAGAGTGGATAGAATACGACAGTGAAATTTTAGCTCCATGGCTCCTCCTTTCATACCTAACTGAAGGATTACATGGAGGCAAATTGTAGATGAGCTGCATAACCTCTGCCAAGATTAGCGTAAATATGGCCGGGTTGTGTGATCCAGAGCTGTCACATTATCTTTCCATAATGATTAACATGAGACGCCACAAAAGTAAATAAGAAGTCGGCTCCCGCTCTCTTAAGTCCTTCAGCCTGACGCCATCCTATGCTGGAGGGCTTTGTCAAGGCGGTTGGACAATCTAGGATCGGCGTGCTATCGATATCGTAGAAACTGGTCGTTATTGGCAATCCACCAAAAAAGAACGGAAGTAACTCCAATGCTTTCAATCTCGAATCTAGGCAAGGGCAAATATCTTGACGAGATTGATGCATCATTCTCTCGAATGCAGCAGGCGAGAATCAATTATTTGTCCCAGGACAGTGATATGTGTCAGAGATATCCTGGTCATGATTTTTGAACCCAATTATGAGACCGTATATGCTGTATTGTATTAGTAAGTGATAATAATTTACTTCTGATGACATAAAGTGTGACGTAGCGGTTCGACATTTCTTCGTCCAGCAGAAACCCTTCAGATAAGCGTAGTGGTTTATAGGCTTCCATGAATTTGATCAAACCATTAAGATGGGTCTCTGATGTCCTGATATTCCCCAAGGCGCACTTGATAATATTAGCGATTACTGGTATACAGTAATAAGGCTGCAGTTATACCTTAATAAGACATAACGTGGCAATCTGTCTTATGCATGTACCATATCCTGGAGTAGACTGCTCCAGGGATCTGTTTACCAGACGTATAGCTTCAATCTTGTGAAATAGCAAAGCTGGGATGAATTCCGTCAGGCCAGTTTTCCACGTAGAGTGTATTCCAGCGATCAGCATAGCATTACAGAAAGCACCACTGCTTTGCATAGTCAACTTTAATATGCATCCAGGATTAATATTAGTGCAAACAGCTAGTCATAGAACTGAGGGGAATGCTTACACGTCCTCACGCTTCTCTCTGGCACCAACTTCGATCGAATCTTGCAATCGATAGACCAGTAGAACTCTCAGTAAATTGACGGATAGGTTGATAGTTGAATCAGGCCAATATTACTTACAGTGGCGAAATAGCTCACTTGATCTAAAAGGTATTTGTATAATGAAACAATTCGTTAGATTTCTGAGCTCGGAAAAATATGCGTTGGTAAGTAATATTGTATTTTCAACTTGTTTATGTTCCATGTACGCATTGGCCTGCGCTTTTGGCTGTTTGCCACAAATCTCACCTGAACTATTCAGCTGGATCTTTGTGGGTGTAGCAAGCTTAGAATCAACATCTCGTTCTAGAGGAAGGATTACTCGATGCTCTGTATGCTTCCTGTTCGGTCGGTCTAATCTTTTGCACCCGTTACCAAGATTGACTACGCATCGAGTTAGTGCTTACAGATACACGTGCCTCATGACTTCTAGGGCCGTTGTTTGAGTACCTTTTCCGGCTCGGTAGGCTGTTTACACCCCTTGACTGCATTGTAGAGCCCTACAGGTTATGTCATAAGATGGCGTTGCGAGAAGCAGAAAGGGCCTTACTGTAGCAGCATTACTAGCCAAATCCTGGTCCATAAATACCGACTTTCGCATAAGCTGGTATTCCCTCGATGGCATTCGGCAAGTCCTCGCCTCTATCCTGAAGATCTCGATAAGAGAAACACCGAGATGCTATGTAGGATTGTTATCAAACTTATCTAAACGCAAAATCGTCCCGCTAGACCGAAAACACCGCTAGTAAAGTCCGCCTAGCCAATAAGATTATTATGAAGTTAGTGCTTACGCGCTCGCGTTAGTTTCGGCATTTTCTCGTGCTTCTGAGCGAGCCAATTAGCAGCAAGTCAGACGAAGCAGTCGCTCAAATCTCGCTATACGTACCCGAAAATGCGGCGTAAGAGGACGGCACAGCAATCATTAGAATAATCATAGAATCCAACTATATATACCATATGTTGCCTCTGCAAATCAATGGACATACCATCATCAACAATACAATACAATACAATACAAATACTACAAAGCCTCATCTTGTCGCTCAAACACTTCCATCTTTTCACTTACACTACTATAATCCACCAATTAGTCAACATGACTGTCACATTCATCGAAACCGACGGTGGTAAGCTCGCCGTTGACGTCTCCGGCGAAGGCCCCCTCGTTATCTGCTCCCCCGCCATGGGAGACTTCCGCGACGCATACGTCCCTCTGGCCACTGAACTTCGCAAAAACGGCTTCAAGGTCGCCATGGTTGATCTTCGAGGTCACGGTGACAGCTCAACTACTTTCAACCGCTACGGTGATGAAGCTACAGCCGATGATCTTATCACCCTCATCGATACTTACGGAGGAGGCCCTGCTGTTTTGGTCGGTGCTTCTCTATCTGGCGCTGCTGCTACTATCGCTGCGGGTAGTCAACCGCAGAAAGTAGCTGGTCTTATCCTCATTGGAGCCTTTCTTCGACCTGGTGTTGGGAAACTCGCGGCTAGCCTTTTCCGACTTTCGATGCATCAACCTGTCGGTCCTATCATCTGGAAGTCATACGCTCCTAAGCTCTGGCCTGGTCTTGGTGATAAGACTCAAGAACGTGTTGATAGATCTATCAAGATGTTGACTGGCCCTGGTCGATGGAAGGCATTCCATGCTACCCTCTCAACCGATCACAGTGTCGTTGCGCCGTATATCAGCAAAGTCACGGCTCCTGTTTTGGCTGTCTATGGCGATGCTGATCCTGATTGGAGTGATCCTATTGAGGAGGCTCGATGGGTGGCTTCTAACTTTTCGGATTCCGAGATTGTTGCTGTCAAGGGTGTTGGACACGCACCTCACCTTGAGAGGCCTGAGGAGGTTACACCGGCTGTGTTGAAATTCCTGATCAAGATTCGGGAGAGCGGTGGTTTCAACCACGCTTAGGAAGGAAAGCGCTAGTACTTAAGGAATTTTTCTGTTTAATACGAGTTTGGGAGGAATTTATTATATACCACGAGCGAAATAGATAGATGCTAATAGTTCATTCTTTTTACGCTTCCTTTGATATTATATATAGAACCTGGATATGCCCTCTACCTCAACTAAACCTTCTCACTCTGCAGCCATGTGATGGTCATGTGTTACTCTTCAACTATCATCTAGCCCTACTATGGAACAAAAGATTCTATTCGGACTCCCTTAACAATGAATCGAGGGCTGATGCAACACGAAGGAGGTCTTCGTCCTCAAAAGGACGGCCAACAACCTGAATAGTCGCTGGCAGACTAGAAAACATACTCGAATCATCTAGGAACAGAAAACTATTAGAAATGGCTCCTAGTAAGCTCTCAAATCAACGGATGGTACTCACAGATCTCGTGGTTTGGCTTGTCATACGGATTAGTATCCAATGGCTTGTAATCCACATTTACACGATCTATCTCCGGAGTGATCTTGAAGCCTGAAACCGGCAGGATCACAGACGGATAGTCGATAAGGTTAAGGACTGAAGTGTATCCCCAGTATGTGCTGAAGTCATGAGGGTAACCAAAACCAGGTGCCGAGGGACAGATCAACACGTCGATGTGGCGACCATTGCTGGCTGTTTTGTTCCATGCTGAGAGAAACTGTTCTTTATAACTTCGAACTTTGCCGTTCAACTACCATATATTAGCTTTATTCACACGTTTTAAACGCGGAAATCATACCTGGAGTATCTCATCGGCGCCCTGCTTCCGAACGTTGAAGACCTCAAGGAGGTCTGCACATGCTGGAATCATCGGTTCACCCGATTCTTCAAGCGCAGCGATGATTCCATCGGCTCCTCCTTGGTAGTAAATGTCGAACTGAACCGCTGTCAGAATACTTTCGGCATTCAGAAATGGAACTTACCGTTGTCTTCAATGCCTCCCAGCAGTCGAAAGGCGGCTCAAAGTCGACAACTTGAAGATGCATTAGCTCTCAGTACCTCAATCATCCAACCGGCGTGTACTCGCCCTCGTGTCCTGCTTCCTCCAGCATCCTTTTAGTCTCTTCTAAAGCTCGAAGAACTGGAGGGTGAGGCATGACAACGCCATCCCACTTCATAAGCCCAATCCTCAACTTCCCCTCAATAGGAGATGCGCTCTTCCAAGGTACAGGCGTACAGGTCACATCATATTTGTTGAATGGATGCGCATTCATAACCTTCGCGAGCAACTCCATATCCTCGATAGAGTGACAAATAGGTCCAAACGAAACTTCAATAAGACTCTGACCAAGATCAGGCATTCCACCTTTCGGAATACGTGCAGCTGTTGGTTTGAACCCATAGAGTCCATTGAATGCAGCTGGTACACGAATCGATCCACCTAGATCAGTCGAGGGCGTGAGGGGGGTGCCTTTCATGGCTACCAGAACAGCATCACCTCCCGAGCTACCTCCGGCGTTCAAGTCTCGGTTGAGTGGGTTCAATGTGCGACCCCAAAGATTGCTAACAGTCTCAAGAGCCATGGCGAATTGAGGCATAGTGGTTTTGCAAAAGAAAATGGCACCTGCAGCTCCAAGAGCTGCTACAACGGCGGCATCTTCCTGAGAGATGTTGTCTTTGCCTGATACGAGGGCCATAGTTGCGGTATGACCTTTGAGAGAAAGGATATCCTAAAAGAGTCTGAGGAGATGTACATGGTTATGTAAATGGGATCACTTACCTTGAGAGCGATGGGTACACCGTGAAGAACGCCCTTCAATTGACCATTCCTTTCAAACTCGTCATCAAGCTGTCTGGCTTGTTCAAGAGCTTCTTCGTAGAACCATTCAGTTAGGCAATTGATCTACCAGATTAGCTCAACACTATTATCCAAACAATATAAACTCACCAGCTGATGTGCAATAGCAGCTCGTCCAGCGAATGCTTCAAGTACTTCCACCGCCTTGACTTCGCGAGCCTCAAGATTTTTGACAATTTCCGTAGCTGTAAGTTCCGTAACCTTCAGCTGAGCCTCGGTAAGAAGACCGCAAGTGTACGGCACTTTCGTGACATCTTTTAATGATTCGTATTTGCTGACATCAAGACGCCATCGGTCGGGGATGGAGTTCAAGACCTTGACTTGACATTCTTTGGCGATGGCTTCCCAGGACATTTTGGAGATAAGAGCAGAGCAGTGATTCTCAAGAGGGTAATTTAACCGTTACACTGTAAGATTCAAAATGATTTATGATATCGAATGGCGATATACTTCTAGCAGACTGTCTAAAGGTTGATGTCTATATACCAGATGACTAACGTTATTCATTTGGTGATGTGCATTTAAATTGGTAAGACTTCAACCGGTACCGGACAACATTTTCTTTCGTGAGGTTAGTTCTCTCGGAAAAGGCTACTGAGTACCGAATTGCTTCAATATCATAGCCAGATTAGTAATGTCAACGTTGGAGACCCCTTGTAAACCCCAGATTAATCTCACGATCCACGTTATGTGAGGTATATCCCACTTCGGCTCCCACCATCAACGTTAAGAAGTAGTAATCACAACAGAGCATAACAGCTGCGAATTCTTTGAGAAAATACAGGAAACAATATATTAAACTCCCCGTAAGACTAGTGACGTAGACTTTACTTTGCTTTACATTTTTCTTCATTCCCACTTAGACTTGTTCTTCTTGATGAATTCCTTCCAAGTGGTCGGCTTCTCATCCAACATATCCAAGCTCTCCTTCAAATCAGCACCGCCATAGTATCCAGGGTCTTCCATGAGCAACATATTCTCAGTCAACTCCTTGGCAATAGGAGCAGGAAGGAATGTCTCAAAGACATCGGCGGGGACCTGTTGGTAGGTAGCTGGCTTGCCCATGACCTCGCTGAACTCAGACACGATGCGGTTGGGAGAGTAGTAGTCTTCAGCAGCGTAGATGCGCTTGTTGAGAGTGCTGGGGAAGTGCTTGATAGCAGCCTTGACGAATTTCCCGGTATCACCAGCCACGTCAAACATGGGAATCTTGGCCTTGTCGCCATTGACAGGCAGAGCAAAACCAAAGCTTCCATCGTCGTTCTTTCGAAGCGCACCAAATAGGTTTGAGGCGAAATATCCAGGAAGAACGAAAGTGGCAGGGACGTTAATCTGTCGGATGTACTCCTCAATCTCGGCTTTACCCTCGAAGTGCTTGATGTGGGTAAGGCGGCCATTGGTGATCTTGTTGGTATCAAGAGATGAGAAAATAATATGTTTCACACCAGCAGTCTTGCAGGCATCTGCGACAGCCTTTCCTTGAGCGATTTCACCGTTACCCTTGTTGGTCTCCCAGTAGTTTGTGACGAGAAAGACAGTGTGAGCATCTTTGACGGCTGGAGCGACTTGCTCAGCGGTGTTCATGTCGGCCTGAGAATGTTAGATTTATGCATGAGATAACAGGTAGGGATACATACAGAAACCATTTCAACACCTTTTGAGGAGAGTTCTTTGGCAGCTGGCTTGGAAACATCACGGGTGATGCCGCGAATCTTGAACTCTTTGGAGAGAGCGGGGTCGTTGAGGATGGCGCGGACGACAGAGCCGCCCTGGTTGCCAGTTGCGCCGAAAACAGTGATAATCTTGGACATTTTGGAGTAAAGGTTGATTGGAATTGTTGTTGATTGAGTTGTTGTTGTAGATGAGAGTGAATTGATGATGAGTTGAATAGCTGCAGTAGAGAGACTGGTCTTTATTATTTATAGAGAAATGAACGACACTGCATGATGGTGTATCCAGCCACGGTTACGTATACGTTAATAATTTCGCAATACAAACCTTATCCAGCGATTAAGCTTCAGTAAGCAAAAGTCCGTATGCCTGCATAGATACGAAATTGGGCCATGTCGGTGAATGCCAAGACCTCGAGATGCAGCCCTGACCAAACAGGGAAGGTTTATATCTCAGTCATTGGATAGATTAATTGTTAGTCAAGAGAAAATATGGAGATGAAAATGACAAAGCGAGAGACGTGCATTAGTGGAGATGCACAGAGATTACTAACAACATTTCTAGACAAGGAGAGAAGAGGGGCAGAGGAGGGGCTCGGTGAATGATCAAATGCCGGGATCGGGAATTCTGAGTTTATGCTGTGTAATCCGGATACTTCATCAATCCCATGTCCGTCTTCTCCATGTCTGCCTGCAGGGTTCGCCTTCACTAGAGTATTCACAATACAAACACATTCTTTGGCTGCTCTGTTCACCAGCCAGATCAAGATGATCACGTGAATGCTGACTCACGCATAGTCACGTGCTTTCGTCCCTTTGCATTCTCCACCAAAGCTTCTCACCTAAGCTTTCAAGCCCGAGCGCGTCAAACTCATCACTCACTCACTCCCTCCCTCCCTCAATAGAAGCGCGCCCTCAAAAATGGCCGAATCTCAATCCGAAAGAAGCGAAAGCGACAATGAGAATGAAATCATTCAAAACGATCCAGATGATTCCAGCGAAAATGAGTCTGCCGATGAATCTGACTCTGATGATGATTCCGACGGTGGTGGTTTGCTTGATACCATGGCTGCTGATTCAAGCGGCGAAGAATCAAGCGATGATGAAGAAAATGAGCATTACGATATGACATGTGATGAGGGTACCGATACCTTTCACAAATTCTGTGAACTTCCTGCCGAGTTACGCCATCGCATCTGGGAATTCTTCTCCCCCGAGCTCTTCGCCCGCTATCGCGTTCTCGACTTCCAAATCTCCTACGGCACATCTCGCCACCCCGAATCATCCAGCGCTTTCGTCTGGACCGTTCGCGACGGTATCGCTCTTGCAGATCAGACAAGGAACATTCGCGCCGTGTTTGCTGTTCACAAAGACTCACGCGCCCTAGCCACCAACGCATTTCCGAATGAGCTGAGCATTGATGCTGGACCCGAGGGTGATGGGATTGTGAGGTTTAACCGGAATTCGGATGTTGTTTTGATGAATGGGCTTAGTTGTCCACCGGGGAGGATGGTTTTTGACTTACCCGGTTTTGCGAGTGAGATCAAGAATTTTGCCCTGGGAGGGACGAATATTCTTGATGATTTGAGCGGACGAGACATTCCATCGCTTCTGAGTCAATTTACTCAGTTAGAGTGTTTCTATGTCAACGTTTCGAGCACGGATTGTCAGAAATCGACTTTGACGTGGTGTACTTCGGATCTCATCAATCGCTACCAAACACAAACCTACGAACGCCAGCCCGGCCTTGGCGAGGATCTGCAGTTTCTTTGGTGCTGGCCCGATTTACAGCGACATCCCGACTTTGCGCGTTTTCAGATCGATAGAGATACCTGGGACAATTTACCGGATCCTCTTGGGAGCGAGCTTGAGCGAAGAGGTCTCAAAGCATGGCCTATGGTCGCGTTTGAATATGACCGCGGACTTCGACGATACGAAATGCTAAAGACTCTCGGACCCGACGTGGATGATAGCGATAGCTCAGATGAAGATGAGGAAGATGATGACGACGGCAATAATGGACCTGATCTTGATGAGTACGAAAGCGACGGCATAGACGATGATGAGATTGTCGAAACATACGATCCTTCCGACGAAGAAGGCATCTCATTAGCCAGCGGCTCACCCGCACCAGCGCCTCAACAAATTTCCGACGATGAAGATGAAGACGAAGATGGTGTTGCAGCTGGCGCAAACTTTTCCAGTCCCGAGCCAGAAGAAGAATCAGTGCTTGTACCTCGTGGACGCAAACGACGTGTCGTTTCAGATTCGGATGATGAAGATGGAGTTGAAGATGAAGATGTTGAACCATTGGCGAAACGCGCCAGAACGCGTGTTGTTGATTCTGATGATGAGGATGAGGAGGTGCAAGATCGGAGCAAACAGCGGTCAAGAGCGATTATTTCAGACGATGATGACGATGACGATGTAAATCAAGGCGGTGTATCCCGACAGGAAGAAAACGACTCAGAAGCCAGTCATTCCGAAGAAAGCGACCAGGACAATGAAGAATCAGAAGACGAAGAAAGCGACGATGAAGACGCGCCACCGAAGAAATTGTCTTTAGCTGAGAGGCTACGTCTCCACCGCCAAGAAAACCCCGTCAACGAATCTGACGACGATGAAAGCAGCAGGACTGCAGATGAGAGTGAAGATGAAGATGAAGAGGAGAGAAATCCGTTCATGATGGGTATGGCAGATGAGTCTGATGGAGAAGGTGAAGATGGCTACGATGAAGATGGTTATTAATTATATACTTCTGGACTTTGATATAGGTTTTTTTGATAAAACAGAATACTCCCAGCAATGGATTATAATGTCTTTCCACTAGCTAGTAGTTCAACAAACTGCTCGATCCTCTTTTGCCTTGTTTCGGGTTTCTTTGCTGTTTCTAACCTCCAAGTAAAAGAATATCTCTTAGTCTTATTTAGTCCCTCGAAGAACTCACGCGCAGCTTCATTCTTGCTTAACGCAATCTCAAAATCCTTGGGTACAACAGCATCACTCGACCCAGAGTACGCTCTCTCCCAGCGTCCATCCTCCTTCGCAGCATTAATCTCCCTCAACCCAGAATCCTTCATCTTGCCAGCCTTAATCAACTCGGTGACTTTATTAGCATTTCTTTTCGACCAAAGACTTCCCTTGCGTCTTGGCGTGAACCGCTGGATAAAATGCTCTGCGTCAAAGGTTTTTCGTTGGCCGTCGATCCAGCCGTAGCAGAGTGCTATATCGAGGGCTTGGTCATATGTTATTGATGGGATTGGGGAGTTCTTTTTTGCTATTTTGAGCCAGAGACCGAGGGTGTTGGTTGAGTGGTGAGTGGTGAGGTATGATTCGAATGAGGTTGGGGTTGGGAAGAGGCGGGTTTCTAGGTCTGAGGTTGGTGGGATGGGGGGAGGAGCTGGAATTGGAGTTTGGGATTGAAGACGCGTCAGTTTCTTTGTGACGGATCGCGTTGTTCGCGACATTTTTAGAAGTTGAACGAGAATAATTCAGAACGACTGTACGTGAGACGAGCGTGAATGAATACAAGTGAAGGGAGAGATAAGACTGACAGGAAGCGTGAATCAAAGGATCGCGCTAAACCAAAACAATCAACATGGCACAAGCATCTGACGTATTGAAATCTTATTTAAAAACTCAATTCTAACGATAAAATAATTGAATGCAATATTTAACGTTTGATCGCAGATGTCTTGACCCATCTACACGCACGCTTCAAAATGAAGACTTAAGCTGTCAATGCCAAGGTGTAGGGTAATCGACAACGCGTCTGGCTCACTTCGGAGAGAACAGCGACTTTGCTCCACGTGATGGGAGAAGCAACACGACGAACCCTTCAGCAGTGGGACCCAGTAGAAAAAGCCTTGGTTACGACACCACAGCATCGTTAAAATTCAACTCAGAGTGTTGAGTACGATGCCAGTGGTAAAAAGACCATGTCTTCAATGTAAAGGTGAGATTGTCGCGTCTGGATGACGATGCGGGGTGCTGACCGAGATTTAGAGAAGCATGTCAAATGTACGTATACTCAACGAAAAGCATCAAGTATGATAATATTGGATGATCTAATGAGTTCTAGGTGATGAGGGACAACCGAGGTGTCATCGCTGTGTTGTTAAGAACTTACCGTGTGCCCGTCCGGTTAAGAAAACTGTCTTTCGAAACTCATCAACGGGACCTCTGACGAATCAGACTTGGGTTAACAGTGAGATAAGAGACTGTAAGTCAACAACTATACCCTAGAATAAGAAACATTCGATAGTAACTAACTGCTATAGTTAACACCAGCCCGCAAAGTCAGCTTGACGCAAGTTCTGGTCCCTCTTCAACAATCCCAGAACCCTTCACTGAACCAGAACCTCAGAGATCACCAGCAAGTTACAACGAACCTCTCAGACATAACACGATATATCCAGCTCGAAATACGTCACATTCAGCTGAAAACTCACCAAACTACCCGTCTTCAACATGGCAGCAAGGAACAGGTCCATCACCTCCGGAGATACCGACCGTCTACACCGCATCTCATGACCATTCATCTCCGTATGGTCCACCGCAAGACCAAGTCCCGTCTCCCCAGACTATTGAAACAACAAAGTTTCCACTTCAGGATCCACAGGAAGCTTGTTTACTTCGGTACTTTGTCGAAGAGCTGTCACATTGGGTATGTCATTTAATTCTTGTTCTGGCCGATCAATGTTACCGATTCATGACTAAGTACTTACTAACACGGGAAGTTTGACTTATGTGATGAGAGACGGCATTTCCAACTTGTTGTACCTATCCGTGCGAGACATCATCCGCCGCTTCTCCATGCCATCTTCGCTCTATCGGCCCGGCATCTAAGCCGTTTACCAAAGTACAAAACACCACAGGGTATTTTGTATCAAGGTCAATTGCTACCTAAGCTCACACCTTATGATGCTGTAGAATACACCCTAAAATGCATCCCTGCACTTCGAGATTTTCACCTCATACGAGATGATGAGAAACTCGAGAGTATCATAGCCACAGCTGGTAAGTCCAATACCATTTTCTTTTTCATACCTCGGTATCTAAATGATGCAGTCATTCTTCGGCAGTTAGAAGAGATCGACGATGAAGAAGAGGATGAAGAGCGGAATCAAAGACGGAATAAGCCGCAGGTTAATTTCCTGGCGATTATAGATGCCGTTCTGAGAAGTCCACCGTCAAGGACCCTCTTTGGCCGACGATCTCTCATCCAAGCGGCATATTGGATGGCCGTTCGCCAAGAACTCTATCACTCATTCACAAAGCGCCATCCTCCGAAAATGATTCTTGATCCCGAATATGGACATGGCGCTTCCAAAGCTAATAAGATTGTTCTTCACACGGCTCAAGTTGCCAAATGGCGATGGGCTGATGGTTCAGAACAAGAATGGTGTATGTGACCCTGTCGTTGAATGAAAAAGAGTTCAGAACTAATGAAAATAAGTGCGGTTACAGAAACAGGGTGAAGCATTGGAGGAGGAAGCTCTAAAGGAGTATCAACCGTTCTATGTACGGGCGGCTGATAGGTCGAATGGGGAGATCTTCCCGACAATCTGGTACACGTCCGCCCTTGAGGTAACAACGATGCAACTGTCCATCATCGCGAAAATGGTACTAATGGCAGAAAATCCATTTCTCGGGTAAGTCTCGCTTTTTAATTTACGCTAAAACCCCCTTTTCAAAAAGATCACCGTTTGACGTTCAAGCTAGGGCAAACGTAGCATCAACACGTGCGCAGTGGAGAGAGATCGAAAATAAGGTACGACAGATGATTCTTGATTTGTGTGGGATATGTCTATGTCATCCTGGTTGTCCACCTGCTCTAGTTCATACTGCATTTGTTATGGAGCTATATGGGGATTTCTTCACGGATACGTATGAGCGACGCGCTTTGAGAGGTGTTGTTGAGAAGTTTAGGGATGCAAGGGCTTGGCCAGTCCAAAATTTGTCTAAAATGTTTGAATGAGAGGTTATCACCACTAGACCACTTAGCACCGGCATTCATTTAATGTGCTCTTGGCGGCGGGTGGCTACATTAGTTTCTTCTCAAGTGTCGGCATACGCGAAGCAGTTCACCAATATGGATAAAACCTCATCTCGCGAAACCCGGAAATACTTTTCCCGATAAGAGAAAAGTATAATCGTAGAATGCCACCACTACTGGGGTTGAACGCTAATATCAGGCATCATCGATTACTGATCCGATATGTTTCGGCTCAATCGCTGTTGATCCTTACCTTTGGAGTGTTGGATCGTTTGACGGGCTTGCCCTAGACCAGCTGGTGCAAGGATAAGGGTTGTATCCGGCACGATCGTGTCAGAAATGACCACTGGGAGATGGATAATCCCTGTTTGTGGTTTTTATGCATGTTTGCTTGGCCTTGAGGCTTCCCAACAATATGCTGTTGATCTCCAATAGATTCATGCGATATTACTGGCATCTGAGGTCAGTTCTAAAGCGTAAGGGAGCGAATAATGAGAAAGACATGAATGGTAGAATGGCTATTGGTGGTGAGTGCGGAATACAATGACCTGAAAATCCCGCTTTTTTTTGCGTTAGATGTAGATCTCCCCCACAGTGTAATCTCCTGACAGCTCACAAGGTCCCCAGGGACGGGACGGCATCGGATATCGAGAAGCTAGCGAGCGGTGTTACCGTACTTGGTGAGAAACCGATTGCAGTAATTAATCAACTCTGCCACGCGATAATCCGTCCGTCCATGTTTCCTCTCGTGAAACTGTAACTACAAACAAAAGCCGTTAAGCATCAATTGTAGTACTGCACCATTCTCGCGTGGTTCTGTTTGTTCCTGTTTCAACCGTTACCGTGCACTGGACGCGACAAAAAAATGGTGGAGAAAAGTTGGCGCCAGTGAAGTCAACCCAGAGGACTGGTAATGCAGGATATCGCTTAGTTTGTCATGACGACAAGATTGGTAGATCATTTCTTTTTTCACTGCATCTCAGGCCGTCATTTGGGTTTATGTTCTGACTCCTTGCACCCTGATTACAAGGGGATTTGCGATTGAATCGGAGTCATGTTATTAAGATCTGCAAGTTATTGTCCGGGGACCATATTGAGGCCTCACTAAAAGACGCGGTCCGCTTTCTAATCTACCAATCTCTAAAGTGCAATACTATGTAGCTCTGTATGAGGGGCAGAAGGAAATAAAACGCCTCTTTTCGATAACATGAAGTGATATAAAAACGGTTTCGAGACATTGGACGGGCCTCGCCGCTGTCTATCAAATCATTTGCTCAATTGAGGCGTAATTGAGGCTGGCTGCGCTACTGTACCTCCACCAACAATGCAAGATGAAATGTGACAGTGGGAAGGAAAAGAAAAGGATCGACTTCAGCTGGTTCGTTTATCGAAGGGGTGGGGAGGGATGAGAACCTGACGGGGATGTCCCTTGATAAAGCAATGCAACATTGCGCGATGCGATGGTGTTTTTTTTTTCTTTTTTGGAGGCAAACATGTACGCTTCAGCGCATTAAACAGGTAAACTTAAAATAATATACTGATTCTTTTGGTTGGATCTTTGGAAAAGAAACTCTATTAAGCTCCAACTCAATTGATTAAGCGCCCGTCAGGAACAAACGGCAGCTAAATCACAGTGGATACGACACCTGCCACCTGCAGGCTGCACTGAAAAAAAAGAATGGAATGTCTTACTTACTTGAGTCCCCCTACTTCTAGCACATGCTTGCAGAGCTGTGGAAGAAGGGAGAACAACAGTCAGCAGCCAGTAACCAAAACGTTCAACGCAAGGGATGAAGATTCAAGACGATAGAAAACGGCGGTGGACGAACTGCTCCTCTCGTCAGTTATCATTAAACCGTTCCAATTGTTCACGTCCCGCCCTCCGCGTGCTAAGACACTGACGCATTGACACACACGATAGTTGATAGCAACGGGACACGGCCGTTTTGTGTGTGCAGTACAGTACGAGGTATTTTTAGGATACACACAGCGTTGGTGTTGTGTTTCACCTGTTGAACTCTGACCTCTACAGTGGCTTGCTCAAGTCAGCGGGGTTCTTCCATCTTTCGTCATGGCGGCATCACCCGAACAGACAATGCATGCATTTCACATTGAGGAAGAGAAAAAAAGAAGTGATATCTGTAAAGAGAGAGAGACAATACTTGATTCTCAAATGCAAGGGCGTTGTGATTTTCACGGCAACAGAATGTCCCGGCGATCATCTCGGGCACTCATGTCACACATGCTGATCTTTACCCTCATAGCAAAATCTTGTCTTAATCTCCCTTGAAAAGATAAGCAAAAAATCACATCACCTTACTTCCCCAGCCTACAACGGACATTTACCATCCTGCCGTTACCAAGGGAGGGGAAACATCTACCGCCAACAACGACGATCTGCATTTTACTTACCAACGATTCGTTCATGATCCAATATCCCCTTGGTTTGGAACCGAGGAAGCACCTTTAGTACGCAAAATGCACGTCCCCGTCAAAGCCCGTCACTCGTGAATTATCCCGAACTGTGGGTGGCCCAATCAGATCTTACAAGGGTCGTGCTTCTGGGCAGCCCTACCCAAGATAGCCAAGATCAACCAAAAAATACCGGGGGAGAGAGCTTTTGCACTAATTTAGTGATCTGGCTTCCCGAGCACAGATGCCAAGCTCTAGCTGGCTGTGTGTGCAAGGGGTGATGGAGATGGGGGTGCAGCGGCACATTGTCACATTCGATCTGCTCTCTCTCTCTCTCTCTTCCCAACTGATTTTCTTTCTCTCTTTATTACCTGCAAGAGATTTATTCTCCCCTTGTCTAGCGCGGATGTTTCGACAGGGCTCCTCGTGGACAAGAGACACTCCTACATAATACGTCGTCATCTCCCTTCACCATATCTTCCCTCCGCCTCTGCTCTTTGATCCGTGTGCAGTGGAGACGGCACATTCCTTGTCAAACAAACCACGTTCATTACTACAATATAACTTCTTATTCCCTTTTCTTATATCCTCTGTTCTTTACCCCATCTCAAGAATTATTCTTACTCTACTCATCGGTATACCAACCGCAACAATGGCTTCCGACACAGCCCAACCACATGCTCGATTCGATGGCGTCGGCATCTTCTGGCTGATCTGGACATTTGTCTGGACTTTTATCGTCGCTGGTGGCATGGTCTTCCTCTGGCGACGTCGCGACATGCCCATGCTTCGCATTCGAGACCTCCCTTTGTCCTTCGTTGCCATCATCCTTCTCCACATCTACTGGGGCGCTATCCAGACCGGTTATATCTACCTTCCACTCTTCAGCCCGGCAATGGAGTTTTGGATCATGAGCATTTATTTCCCTTTCGGTATCGCTTTATTCCACGCTTCCAACAGCCGTTTTCTACATGTCGCAAAACAACAGAAGGAATTGTTCGCTTCGGATGAGAAGCCTCACAACAAGAGTCGCGCGAGACGGGATTCTCTGCTTGGACGGTTTCAAGCGCTCGATTACTCAACCAAGATACTTATTACTGTTGGATTGGGAATGCTGTTCCAGGTATGGAAGCTATACCACCGATTGATAAGCTATTAAGCTAACGTTGCAAGCTTATCCTTACCATTACTATGTGGTGCTTATCCAAGAAGTTCCATCCCTCCTGGGGTCTTGCTGGTACAGAGGTGCATCCCGGCACAGAAGAATACAAAAAGTCTCAGCTTGGAAAGGGCTGGGAATGGTAAGCATAACGATCCTTCTCGAGATTGATCTCATATTTATTTTTTGCCCCAGGTGGCCTTCAGTATTCTGGCAGTTCCTTTGGGCATGGATCGTCGCCCCTTACATCTTGTGGGAGGCTCGTGGTGTCAACGACACGCAGGGATGGAGGACCCAAACCATTGCATGCTGCATTGCTAAGTGAGTACATCCCTTGAGAAGGGTATATTGAACTCCACTAACCAAGACATGTAGCCTGCATGCTACTCCAATGTGGCTCATTGCTTTGTATGTCCCAGCCTTTGCTCCCGTGAATGCCTATTGGATTCCTCCTCAATGGTAAGCCACCTACTCCCCAACAACCCCAACCCCATCCCTATCAAAGGCTGACCGTCTCAGGCTTGCCATCTCCATCATGGCCATTGAGATCTTCACCATTTTCTGGCCCTGCTGGGAGGTTCTTCAGCACCAGAACCTCCGACAAGAAACTCTCGACTCTATCGCTCAATGGCAGCTCAACAAAAAGGTTGGTACCCATGGTGCACGATCTGTTGCTACCGGATCCACGACTGTTGCCCCCTCCGCTTTCACCTCTTGGTCCAAGGACGGTTCTGTAAAGAGCAGCGCCTCGGGTGAGAGTATTCTTACCATGGAAGCCCTTGAGTACGTCCTCGAGCGTAACCCAGAACCACTTCAGCAATTCTCAGCGCTTCGCGACTTTTCTGGAGAGAATATTGCTTTCCTGCGCGCTGTCGCCGAGTGGAAGTCTTCACTACCGCCTTCTGTGCGCGATCCTGCGAAAATTAAGGAGCCTTCAGTGCAAGAACTCGTTCGTGAACGATTCAACAGCGCTCTCCGCATTTACACAAGCTACGTCAGCTCTCGCGACGCCGAGTTCCAGATTAACTTGTCTTCATCACAACAAAGAAGATTGGAAGGAGTTTTTGAGAACTCAGCGCGTATTCTCTTCGGCGACAAGAAACAAGTTGATCCAGCATTACCCTTCGAGACATTCCAGATGACAACGTCACCCAACAAGGACAAGTCATCAGCTGCATCATTACACGGATCTGAGACAGGCATTATGCCATCCCGATCTATCGACACACAAGGATACGTTAGCGACAAGGCTATGTACTGGGGTGATATCCCCGACGGCTTTGATGCGACAATCTTTGACGACTCAGAGCAACACATCAAGTATCTCGTTTTAACCAACACGTGGCCCAAGTTTGTCAAGGACCGACGATGCTCAATCGACTCGAATGATACCCTCGAGGCAGGAAACGGAATTCACATGGCACAATGATTGGGGGAAAAAACGAAAGAACTAACTAAAGTTATGGCTTTTACTTATGGGATGGGAGTTTGGTGATTACAAGTGATTCCCTCTTTATTCTTCACTTTTTTGCTGGGAATGCTTCTTGCACATCACATTCTACGTATTTATTAATGAAACACGCGACTGCATCGCCAGTCTATCTTCTCTTTGATCAATCATTATCTCTTGTCTTCAGTCCATGATCTGTGATGTACCGTCTTCATCTACCGACTTGATTCGAGATTGTCATCGACATGGCAGTTCTCGGGCCATCCCGCGACGCTTTAAAAGCCACAACGGCGAAGCGAAGGGTCGTTTACAGGGCACTTGGTCACTAAGACAACCCCGGACTAGTGAGAGATCTAGCATACGGTCTTTGTACTCAGATGCCTGCATGGCGTTCGATAAGCCATCTCGCTTCCCTGCTCCAGACCTTGGTCTTCTGCAGGTTGAATCACCAAGATCGTAAGATTGTAATTAACAAGCCGTCTTTTCTCTTCGTGTTTGCGTGCATTATCAAAACTCTATTGATCGTTAGCGAACTTTTCACCTGCATAAGCGTAAGGTGTTCCGCGTCAGCTCCAACAGGGACTCTTTCTCTGCGATATCATTCGCCAAGTAAGATTCGACAAGATCTTCGGGATCCAATAATTAATTCTCCACTGAATGCTAATCGTATCCGAGTGCTCGGGCTTGTTCACGCGAAGGATTCAATATTATCGCGCACAAGGATTGGAGACTGATATTTCTTTTTTTGTTTTTGGAGCTATTTACGGTACGATAAAATCTCGATCTTGGAGTGAGATCTTTTTCTGATAACCGACGGCTTGGAAAAAAAAAAGGTAATCGGATGACACAACTGTCACCCAAATGGTCGATTTCTTTGGCGCCATCTTAGCTGCCGAGAATAGTGGTCCATTCACCACGAAATCGCATGCTGGGGCTGGAATTTCGTATTGCTTTTTCTTATTTATTGGTGTTTGTCTTTTCATTCTCACGTCGGTCAGCTGATGGTTTATAATTGTTTTGGCGCGTCATTGATGAAAACAAAAAGTGCTATTGTTTCACAACATCAAGCGGACAAGAGACAAATGGCGTGTATCCCTGCAAATCCACTTAACAGAAAGCCTTCCAGCTTTCACAGGGCACCTTGTAGCGCACAATCCACTGACTTGGAAAGATTTACAGTGCATCATTCACTGTGAATCAATTACCTACACTATGGTTAATTCTACATCTCTGTTCTCAGACTTTGCGTATCTGATACCCTCACCATGCATAATCCCATCCATAAAACATTCCCCTACCAAAGAATACTTACCATTTCCTTCTTCCCTCACCACAAAAGGCACTTTGGATCCATACAAAATAACCACCAAGTCTCCTTTCTTCGCCCTCATCGGAACGTACCCCGCAAGTCCAAGATCTGTCCGTGCAAAGCGTCGAGATTGCGCTATTGCTGCAAAATACCCTAAAGCTTTAATTGCAAAACCGCTGTCTCCACGTGCAGGAATCGTATCGTCTGCAAGTGTAAGACGAAGAAATGACGTGGATATTTCTTTCATATATAGGGAATAAGTGCTTCCGACAGATATGTCACCAAATAATGTGCGTAGAAATGGCTGCCAACCCGGAGAAACAGAGACTCTGTCATTCGTCATTGGTGATGTAAAGATTTCTTTTGCGTTTGGTGCAGGTCCTAGACCTCGGGCGAGTCCTTTTGATGCTTCCAACCAGATATCCTTGGCTTCTTCAATCATATCCTTGTTGACTCCAAGTTGACCGTAAACGGGAATTCTCTCACCCTGTCGATGCTGTTTCCTCACCACGACAGATCGATTTTTAAATGATCTCTTCCCGACATCCTGAATTGTATCGACTATACATCCTTGGACATGGAGCATGGTGTTGTCAGCAGAGACTCGTACTACTGGGGGTATACCCGCACTTGCATCAAAGCCAGACCGACCGAATACAGACCCAGTGAGGCTTTCAATGGGATGAAGTCTGCCAAAGTCTGGAACCCAAGATGGAGACGAGGAGTCGCTGATGGCCTGGTCCGAGCTAGTACCAAGCACACGAAGACTACCTTTATGAAGGACCTCCCAAAGGACAAAGTTGCGGAATACATCAGTTGATGAAATGCTATAATCCGGCTTCAAGTACTTGCTTCCTACTTCTTCGCTTGTAACAGCAAGTAGGCCAAAGATATTGTCATGTGGCCACGAGCACTTATATTTGCGACTCAGCAATATAAGGTCAAACAATTTAAGATCTTGCTGGCAAGAGATACCCCACCCAGTCAGGTATTGGCAGTACAACCGCCAGTCAATCCTGGGATGTCGCTTATCCCGAGCTGATCGAATTAAGTTCATACTAGAGATGGTGTCGGTTATCGAATGATATCCTGATATAGTTCTAACAGAGGACTGATAGAGCTTGATGGTGTCCACGACTCTTATGAACTTGGCCCAAGAGATGGATTCATCACCACAAATGACTCGAGCATGTGTCGGTATAACAGCTTCTTGAATTACCCAAGTACGATGGAACCATGGACGGCGAAGCAAATTGATGATGGGGTCCCAACTAAAGCTTCCTCTCGTGATAGGCTTCATTTGTGTCCATCCCTCGATACAGAAAGTCCCAATGCCAATGTTCGGCGAGAGCAAGAATTGTCTGATGTAAAGCAGTGTGAACTTCCAGTCTAACCAGCGCATGGCTGTGATGGCGCCTTTGACTGAGTAATCTGATTTTCCAAGGTAAATGAGTACCTCCTGGGCTTGAGAGTAAATATCTTTCATCAACAAAATCTCTTGGGATTTCTCGTCATAATCGGCTTGGTTGATACATAGAGCATCGACCCAGAGAATGCGCTTTTGTCTTGGGTGGCGCAAGTCTGACAAGGCGTCATGAAGGTTAGTCTTCACATCGACCATGTGGCCAGAGCAGTTCAATTGATACGTGGTTGAATCATCTCCCCAAGCATATGATAACGCCTCATATTTCGTTCTCCAGGATAACTCAGCGTGGATTAGGTGACATTCCAGCGCATCATCAGCTGATCCTGGTTCGAGGACAAGTAACCGAATCTCTTTCTCACGAGTAATGGTTTGATATAATCCATCTTTCATTTCGCTGGGTTGGCATAACTTTGGGGGAACCACGCGAAAGATTGTTGACTTGGCGATATTGGTAAAAACACTGTTGTCCCTAAGAGGCTCGTAAACGTATGAGGCGAAGATCTGGCCCCACGCAAGAAGACCGACAGAAATCCATATTGCGGTTTTGAAGGTGGCCTTTGGGCGCGATATCCTATGTCGTTTTGCCTTGGCTGGCTGTGATGAATTACATTTGGAATACTGACGATGTGGCCGACTTTGGGATCTGCACCTTGAATAGATGCTGATGGTTTGGCGTATAGGCTGTCCTCTGTACGCAAGCATAGCCTTCTCCAACATAGTTAAAGAGGAGTGACGAAATGATGCAATGCTGTGAGGGGCACCGAAGTACGGAGTATTATATGCTCAATTGTTGAGCTGGGGGCTTCAGATACGATGTAATGCATCGCCTCGTGTGCCTTTGCTTACGGATCATGACTCCAATTCCTTGGTTTTATGTCGAGGCTTGAGCAGGGTGGTTGAAAGTCGGTAACGGCTTGATGTGATTGGATAGAGCAAATCGGCGCTCAGCCCAGCTGAATGCCTCGTACATTCTCTTTGAGCGCCCCAAGGTGTAATTTGGGGTCGATATCACCTGCAGAATATCTCGACTGATACATAAATTTGTTTCAGAATTAGGTAGTTCTTGACAGTAATTCCCCTTCTGCTTCTCAGAGCCCAAAAGAGCAGACCAAGCCCTATTATATCCTTCCTGTACAGAGTGAATCCAGGGCATCTACGCTTATTTCATTGACGTGCTCGGGTGTACAAATACAGAATGTGCTCTTGAGTAAATATACACCAAGTTATAAAATGACCAGATCCAGCAGTCCATGTTTCCCCGTCGAGGGGAGAGAGGAAGTCAAAAGCATACTTCGAATCGTACGACTGCTGCCGCTGTACTATCTGTCGACTATAATGTCGTTTGATTGAAATATCATGCACGTCTTCGCCTATCCGTTTTCTCCTTGGGATAGTGTTGAAGAAATTCATAGTAGCGAATTGAGTAGATAAAGAGGGAAGAGGTGAACAAAATAGCCAGAGGCTAGAGATGAAGACTAGATAACTTATTTCATAGGCATGTAAAATCCGTATTTTTAGAACAAAACTGGGCCTCTGTTCCAAGTTAAATCCTTCGAGACAATTGAGCACCCAATAATTTCTGATTATGCCAGTTTAAGATTTACTGATAAATTACTGAAACCTGTCAATGTTGCACCGAGTCGATTTAACTTTGGGTTAGACAGCGCGAGGTCTTCACATAGCGTCGATCTAACTCCTATTGGTTATTAAAAGCATAGCCCCAGGGCTGCCAAGAGCTTTCCTGTCCCTGGGAAGCGATTTAATATGAGCCAATATCCATTTCAGATGCCACCTTACGCCCGCTGTGTTCTGAAAAGTCGTAAATACCGATAACATCATTATCAACTGCCCCGGAAAACATGCAGACGAACTTCCTTGAGTTCTATTCAATTGCTTCGTCGCCTTTTCCCAGCGCCCGCTATGCAAAACGAGAGAATGCAACACCTGCCGTAAAAGTGGAATTAGAAGCATTGGCCATGTTACATGAATACACGGCCTCATCGACTAAATTAGGTTACCCTGCCGACGAAAAGATCAAACTCTTATTAGCAATCTCATTTCCCTCCTCATGATCGTCCATCTCAATCAATTACCAAGAAGCTATGGAAGACAACAAAACTGGTACTGGATCTGATGTCTCGGCGAGAGGAACCCGAGTCATCCCTCTCAGCTTCCGGGATTCTTGGAAGCCTGTCGACAAAATTCGCACCTTGCTCTTCTTCGTTGTCAAGCAAGACCTCGATGATGCAGTCCTACGAGATGCCTTGGATACGCTCATCAGGAAGCATTTGCCTATTCTTGGTGCAAGAATACGTCCTGCCAAGAAGACAGGGCAACTAGAATATCACATTCCAGAAACCTTCGACCAGGACTACGAATTATTCCGGTGGTCTAGCGTTTCGATCGGGACAACCTTGGAGGAAGCCAATATCCTCAAGCCTACTTTTGTTGGAGGGCACAGCGCTATAAGCACTTACCCATCCATTCTTGAACTTGAGGCAGCTTGGACGCCCTCAGACTGGCCACTCGAGAGAAAACAAGAGGATGAGAACTGTCCACTTCTTCTCGTACATCTCACACATTACACAGATGCAACAGTCGTCTCTACCAACCTTCCTCATTCCGTAGCCGATCAGACTGGCTACGCTACTATCATTGAATCTTGGATGGACATTGTTCGTGGCCGTGATCTACCTCCATTTGTCGAGATGTCGCAGAACAAACTTGGCGGAGCAAAGATTACCAAGAAAGAGCTCCGTCAAGGCAAAGGAGAGTATCGGAGTAACTCGAAGCATCAGACCCTCAGGGTCCAATTGGGTTTCATACCAGATGTGATAAAAGACCAAAAAGAAGAGAGAAGGATCTTTCTCTTTGCGACGTCACTTCTTGATAGACTTCGAAACGATATGAATCAACAAATTGCCGAGAGGAAGGACTCTGATGCTGTTGTGGTGACCAACAACGACATCCTTTCAGCAATCTTGGTCAAGGTAAGCTCCATATTGATCTACTGTTGGACCAATTCACTAACAGGTTTCCAGTTCAGCCATCTACACCGCGCAAAACCTAAAATGGTGACTCTAAGCGGTGCTGTCAATATCCGAGGTCGACATAGTGACATCCCGAAATCAGAGCGATACATCCATAATGCTTTAGCGTTCAGCGCAGCCCGATTTCCCATCTACAGAGATACGCCACTTGTGGATATCGCGGTACAAAACAGAATTGCAGTCAAGAAAGCCATAACACAAGAAAGTATTGATCGCAGTTTGGCAGTTATGAAAGAACTGCACAAGAGTGGAAAGGCAATGCATATTTGCGAGCCATTTGAGACAAGCTACGCTATGACGAATTGGTCTGGTGCGTGGATAAATATCGATTTCTCGCCTGCAAGCAAGGACAACAACAGTGGAACAGAGTCCAGCACTACTGTGGATGTTCCAAATGGAACTGACTCTGATGGGAAACTCGACGCGAAGATTGGATCAGCTGTTTCTGACCCGATTCTCGTGTTTGGCCATGCTCTGACACGCGATATGGCCGTATTCAGATGTAAGTTGACTAATGTTATTGAATTTGCTAGCACTGGGTTTGCTAACACTGGGAAAAGATAATTCGCAAATTATGTGCAAGACACAGGAGGGATATTGGGTTGACTTTGCCACGTCGGTTAAGAATATGAGGCTGATTGACCAGCTGCTGAAGGAGAACCCACTTCTTGAGGGTATTTGACAGAATGCTGTTCAATTTGTGCAGAGTTTTCTCCTCAGGCCCTTTTCTCGAACATTTAATAATTAGATAGATAACCTCGAAATCAGAGAGAAAATGGGCCGTGATAACATCTAGGGTGCGCCGCACTCACAGGATTAGTCACATGCATCCACCAATTGTGAAGCCGAGGTCGAGACTAAACAATAAAAAGACCAGCCCGGCCAGAAGCAATTCTGCATTTGTACCTGTCATTCCCTCCCTCACACAATGGAGCTAAAAAACTACATCGTCGCCACTTCGTTAAGTGCCGCCATAATCTATGGCATCAACGCTCGTACAACCCCGTGCTACTCGCGCATGGCGAGCAAAACACTTGCAGTGTCCCTCCTCGCGACCCTTGTTGTGATACTCCAAGGCCCACGATACCTTGTGATTGCGTTGGCATCTGGAGCTTTGGGCGATGCTTTCCTCGCTTGGGATTCGGAAGCGGCATTTTTGGGAGGTCTTGGCAGCTTCTTGATATCACACCTGTTCTACGTCGCGCTTTTCATTGAGAACGGTGCCGGGACGATGCTTCTGGGAGACCAATCACGCACTGCCATCGCTGTGTCAGCCGCGCTGCTTGGACCGACAATGCTAGTGCTCCTGATTCCGAGAGTCGGTAGCGAACTTCGGGTGCCGGTATCTCTATACACTTGTGCAATTTTGGGCATGGTCTTCTCAGCCTTGACAATTGACAATAACAAGACAACGCTGGGTGCCGTCCTCTTCACAACGTCGGATACTATATTGGCTTCTGGAAAGTTTCTTGTCTCTCCATCATCTTCACATAAAGTTTGGATGGACTACGCAGTTTGGGTTCTGTACTACTCCGGACAGTTCATGATCATGACAGGAATTCTGGAGCAAGCTGGTATACAATTGGATATAAACTAAATGTAAAGTAAAGTCGGGAACCTATGCGAGATCTACATAATGTGCATTGATAGTGGGAAACGAGAAAGATAAATCCTCTGACAGAACCGGCCTGCGAGATTGTCATCAAGAAGCTTCCCATTCGTTTGGATCAATCGCAAACTTGAAGCTCTGCTGAGTGTCAGCGATGTTCAACAGATGCCAGAACAATATACAAGTTAGTAACTTACATCCAAGTTCATATTAGCCTCGTGATCGTCCTTATCTTGCATCGAAAGCTTGATAATCCTTGTCTTCTTTTCCTGAAGCTTCACAACGGTCTATCCTCAGTTAGTGACAATTGCTAATGTGAAACATTCTGCTCTCTCACGTGTTCCACGGATCCTTTTGTGATGTACTTGAAAACGGTCACCGGTCGTGTTTGTCCCATTCTCACAACTCTAGCAACAGCTTGTTCTTCGATGGTTGGGTTCCACTGCGGTTCAACGATATGCACCATGTTTGCCTCGGTCAGAGTAAGGCTGAATTCGTGTTAGCCAGCCTTTTACAACCACCGTCATCGCCATGGAATACTTGCCCAACTGCGCCGGTGTTGATAGATATCAGAAGCACCTTTACGGCTGGATCCTGACAGAACCTTGATAACAATTCTGTACGGCCCATCAATGGATTTCGCCCATCAACCTGCACAAAGACAATGCCTTCCGCCAAGAGCATTTTCGCCAGGATATCAAGGGTATCTCTCCAACTGGAAAATACGACACTATGCATATGTCAGCTCGTTCAAGCTATAAGCACTCCTATGCTGACCTCTTGGAGTCCCTATCTAAGCACGAAGCCTTGATGTTCTCAACCACTGTAGATAGTTTCGAAGACTTTTCTCTTAGTCCGCTCGTGGATGAGAGATCGTGCAGAACGGTGCTCGGAGGCTCTGGAGTGTCAATATCCATCATGGACCCACTAGGGGATAGTCCAGGTTGAGGTGATGTGGCTGCGGATAGATTCTCGTTGTTGTCTTCCGACAGAAGTCGACCGCATAGAGGACAGCTGTCGATGCCGTCAAGACAGTCATCGTCTCCAGTTTTGCTGACGCAGAAATCGCAAGCTGGCTCAGCACTTGGTGATCGTGAAATCTTGCCCTTCGCTTTTGGCACAGTCAACCGGCTGGGTTGTTTCTGTGTATCTCTTTCTGTCGATATAACCCCGTGATTACACACTCTTCGAAGTTTCATGATTGCCGAGAATAAGATGTTGGACTTCTTTGAACATCCCTCCTTTCCAGCCATCCTATCAAAGTCTACCCGACACTGCTCTAAGATCTTTGTGAATATGGCTTTCTCCGCCATAGTCGGTGTCACGTCAATCTGGCGCGGGTTGGTTGGCGGCAAATCAAGCTTTGCTTGTGTTCTCCTCAAACAGCATGCTTTGAGCATAATCTTCAAATTCCGCGATGGGTCTGCTTCGCTCTCAGGGCCTTCTCTGAATGGCTTCACGATGTGCTCCTCGAAGACTTTGTTCTGGCAAAATGGTTGAAAGCGAAGGAACTGTAACAATGATCGAAGATCATCAAAGCCATTCTGGATGGGAGTTCCAGTGAGGCACCATCGAGTCTCACTTTGAAGGGCGGCTGCAGCTTTGTGTATCTTGATGGATGGGTTTCGTATATGGTGGGCTATGATGGATAATCAGTCGCTACCCAACTAAGTGCATGGAATAATAATACTTGCCTTCATCAAGCACAACTCTCGACCACTCGATAGAGCCCAATACATTCTGACCGCTATTGTCCTTTTCTAACGTATGGTACGTCGTTAGGACGATGTCGTTGTCTATAACAAGATCTCTCGTTTTGGCTCGTGCATGTCCATGAAAGGTTACAGTCTTGAAGGTCTGTGGCTGGAATCGTCTGAAAGTGATTAGATACATCGGGATACATAGAGGGACAGAGTTCAGTCACTTCTCTATCTCATTTTGCCATACATCAAGCAGCTCTTCAATTTTATTAGTGGTAGCCTTTTGGAAACGATGAGACACAGTGGAGACTGGGACCACAGGAACTTACGCCGAGATGGTAAAACAATAAGTGTCGGATTAGATGGGCGTGTTTCATATGCGCGAGATTCACTCGCCTCGCTACCAAATGAATAATTTCCTAGCTGTTTGGAGCATAGTATCGCTGATAGCATTGTCAACGTCTTTCCAAGGCCCATAACGTCAGCAACTATTCCTCCGAGACCTGGTTTATCCTGATGTGATAGTAATCTGCGAGGGAATATATGTAATCAGTTAACTGTAATACCATGAATGGAAGGGTATGTGACCTGTGATGAACAGACATAAGCAGTCTTTTATGCATTTGGCTGGTAACCTCTGGATCTTCTCGCCCAAGTATGAATTCAACCCCTTGTAGTTGATGACTATCGAAGGTATAAATCAGCTTTCTTCCGACTTCAAAAATGCAATACTAAATACTGGTTGACATACTCTTTCAGTGTTGTGCCGCGTAAGAAACGGTTTAGAACTTGCTGCAAGCTGTTTACTATGTGGCCTTCTGTAGTGTTATCACTAGACCAAGTGTCTAGGCAATCCATGACCTTGTCCACCTCTCGCGAGGTTTCAGGTTTTGTGTCTTCACAGATTGGGCCAACAAGATGCCTCAAATCCGTCTTCTGAGACGTTGGGTAGAAGAATTGAGGGTTGATGTAAGGGATATCGGGTTCGAGAAAAACGGGGTGTTGTAGGTATGAGCCAATTGCAGATAGCGCCTGATCAACTTCGTTCATTGAACTTTTCGAACCGTAGACATTAATTGAGACTTTAACTGGTGGGCTCTTTCTTGAGGCGCTCCGCTTACCAGAGAGGGAATGGGCTTCAAACACAGCCGCAAAAGAGATCCCTTTGACTTTATCGGCCGTAAAGACTAGGGCTGAGGATGTATGGCAGTCGAGAATGGATCGGTGCTTCAGTTCAGTCTTGTCAGAAGTCAAGTAGCAGATTCTACCGTCCATGTCGACATTGATCAAGCAATATCTGGCCCATGGTTGCGTCAATTTAGGTATCTCAGTCTTAGAGTTTAGCAAGACCTGAGCCCCGCAGATCTATAGCTCATTAACCTTAGTTCCGGTTACAGTGTAACTTGGTAACTAAGAGAGTATCATACCGCCCCATAACAAATCTTTTCGTCCTCGGACCTCTGCTGTGGGTTTGTCTCGTCACCCAAAGCGTCACCTGTGCCGCATGGCAAATCTATATCCATGCTAGTTCCAGAAGAGGATGTCACCAGTACAATTGGACTGGTAGGCTGCCTCTGCGGCCGTTTGGATGAGCCGTCACGCTCGATGCCATCTTCAAAAGGGCGCTGTCGCTTGAGGGACCACGTCATCTTGGGTTCGAAAAGACCAGGATGTTCATTATCGAGGTGTTTTTTATAGATGATATGACGCGCTGAAGAGCTTGTGGAGATCCTGGCTGTAGATAAGATGTTTAGGTAGAAACGAGAAGAATGAAAAAAGCCTTACCGACAATTTCGAGGTTGTTGGTCATACAATCAGAATCAGGCTGTGCTAACAATGTTATTACATCAAAAACACAACCCCGCTCCACCATACATATGCACGTAGCTAATACCTGCTACTATTGGCTATTGTTTTTAGGCAACAGAGTCAATTTTCTTTGGGCTGAAACTGAGGCTGACAAGCACTCGGCGCTTAACGAACTCTTTAACGGCGCCATCAACTTTCACCTTCATATCACCAACATCTTGGCCAAAACCCATCATTGGATCAATTCAATATGGCCTCTTCACAGCGTATAACCCTAGAAAAGTCCTTGGACCAGTTCAGGCAAGATCTTACCGATGCCCAAAGGGCGGAAATCAGCGGCGTTAATCGGAAGGCTCTGAACCACACGATCCAGGAAATGCAAACCAAACTCGGACGCGAGAAAAACCTTTGCAAGTTGACAAGGATCGAAAAGTTCCTGAACGCGATGGACGAAATTGAGAAACTTGTCACGATATTCCTCAATGCTAGTGACTTTGTCGCATTCGTCTGGGTAAGTTATTCCATCATCTATGCCGAGGCTGCGATGCTGACGATAGCTCGAAGGGCCCTATCAAGGTGGCTCTTATGCTCGCAACTACTTGGAAAGACTCCGTCAGACAGCTCGTTGACGTTTATGAGGAGATAGCCGATGCTTTGGGAAACCTCGTCTTCTTTCAGAAGCTCATCCAGAGTAAAGATCACCTGAAGCTGATTTTAGAGGATTACTTCTCTGACATTCTTCATTTTCATCGCTGTGTCTTAGATGTCTTCTCTCGACCAGGTTTGTCCAGTAAGCACTACTGCCTGGCCTAGTTACTAATGTTTTTAGACTGGAAGAGGATCTTCAAATGGGCCTGGGGAAGCTTTCGGCGGCAGGTAAAGCCAATTATCGAAAGCCTCAAACGAAAACAGGAAATGCTTTCAGATGATAAACTTCAATCGCATGCGATTCTCAAAGAGATCCAGGATTCTGAAGAGTACACCAGAAGTCAATTCGGCCAGCTACACACGAAGCTAGAAGACATCAAATCTACTTTAGCTTCAGAACAGTTGAGAAGTCAAGAATCACAAATACGGGAGATGAAGTCTTTTCTGGAAAGAAAATTTGACGTTTCCTTATCTCAGATCAGTAGCCAGTTGGAGCTTCCAGAAACACATGTTGGCTCTTCTGGGAGTTGGATTTTCTCCGACCCTCTGTTTCAGCATTGGGAAAATGATGTGTCGGCACAAGGCAGTGTCTTGTTCTTGAAAGGTTGCCCAGGCGCCGGTAAGCCTGTACTGCACTATACTATAACCAGTCCTATAACCAGTCTACTTACTAACCGGTTGTTTTATACATAGGAAAGTCAACCTTGGCAAGAACAATCACTCGCCATATAAAGCAGAAATCTCATGCTTTCGGTCAATTGGCTTATTTCTTCTTTAAACACGACGATACCAACCGGAAGTCGACTAAGTCTATGCTGCGTCAAGTTATCCTGCAGCTGATCAATGCTGATGAAACTATAATGAGATTTATCTACGACAAATGCTCTTCAATGGAATCGGTTGAATTGTCTGCTCTCGAGGATCTGGCCAAAGATTGCCTGACATTTCAGAATAGCACCATTCTTGTTCTTGACGGTCTAGATGAAGCCTCAAACAACGAGCCTGAGGCGTCCCTGGCCTGGGCTTTAAACAAGCTCCTACCGGCTGCGTCGATGCGTCGATGTAATGTCAGGTTGCTCGTCTGTGCACAAGAGGATGGGCGGATCGAGCCTCTGTTATCATCATACCCACAAATTCGCCTCCATGCTGTAAACTCTCACCAGAGGGATATATACGACTATTCAAGGCTACGCGCCGCGGAGATCAGCTCAAGGTTTTCTCTGACACAGGAAGAAGAAGTCAATTTGATAGACAAGGTAGTCAAAGCTTCCCAGGGTAAGTATCTTCACTGCTTAAAAGCCCTGACTCACCACCAGTCTTAGGCATGTTTCTATATCCTAAAGTCGTCTTTTCGAACCTTGAGGCTATGGATTCAGTAGAAGAGTTCGAAGATGAAATGGAAAGTGATAAATTTCCGGATAACTTGGATCAAGCGTGAGTCATGCTCCAGAAGAGACCGCTATGTTTACTAATGGGGTCAGGTATGAGCGTATTATCCAGCGTATCTTGAAGAATGCCGGGCCTTCCCGTCAGAAAACGGTGACAAAGATCTTGGGTTGGGTAATATGCTCCGCGAGGCCACTGCGATGGCGAGAGATACAATCCAGATTTTGCATCGACGTGGAAAGAGGAACGTGCAACATCCGCAATCGTCGCGTGGACAGCTGCAAAAGGATTTGCAGCTCTCTTGTCGATGTTACAGCCTGTGACATATTTGCAAACGTTGAATCTGAGCAGATTGTCACCATGGTCCATGAAACCGCAAGCAAGTATGTTCTGTGTTTACGCCTATCGATCATTGTGCTTCTATTTCCGGCTATCGTCTACAATTCTTTTCGAAGTTACTAATGGCTTATAGATACCTCATGCATACTGAAACTATCAATCTATTACAAGAGCATGTTGGAATGGCTCTGTTTTGCTGTCGATACCTTTCCTCGACACCCTTTCTTCGGGTTGAAGATGAAGATGTCCGCAATATTATCCTCTCTGGCTATTTTGGCTTTATGGACTATGCAACTGTGCACTACGGAAGCCATGTTCAGAAGGTCGAGTCTTTCGGAAGCCTCCTAGAGTCGTCTTTGAAGATAGAAGCCGTTAAAAAGGGCGCAGCCGATCTGGCTATGGTCTACTGCCGCCGAATTCCCGGGGGAGACCAGTCAGTACTTTCTGATAACCTGGAAGCTCATCCCAAGGATGTGAAACAAGATCCGAATCCACTCATCCAGAGCAAAGTGCTCGCTATACGAATAGCTATAGACAAGCTGCCCGATAACGATTTCCAAGGGCCTGCCTTGCGGGATCTGCATGGACCAACAAGATTCAAATGCCACAGAGTCTATTGTTTTCGGTTCTCAGTCGGATTTCAGAGTCGTCAAGCACTTGAAAAGCACATCAACACCCACGAACGGCCGTTTAGATGCGGTTACGAAGATTGCATAGCACAGGTTCTTGGATACGCATCCCAAGAGCAATTGGGAGATCATGTCGCGGCTATTCATAAGAACGAATCTGAAGAAAAGACCAAATTTCCAATCCTCCGACAGACGAAGGAATGGGATATGCTCGAGGCCTGCAGGGCTGGTGATCTAGATGAGGTCAAACGGCTTCACCTTGCAGGGGCTGACCTTACAAGGAGCAAACCTAAAAAGCTCACATCACTAAATGTTGCTTATACGGCTGGCCATAGCCATGTTTGCAAATACCTTATTGATCATGGGGTAAATCCTTTTGCTGATTTGAAAAACCATGGGTACGAGACGACGCCTACCTATCTAGCAATTCGCGACAGAAATTTGCCAATGTTGGAATTGTTCCTTAGCAGCGGCCACGACTTCCAAAACAAGGAGCCTCGGCCACAATTCCCGTATTTTACCTCTTTGGCTATTCTTGTGAACTTCCCGTCCGGAGTGGCTCTACTCATGGGTACTAGACTGCCCGCAGACCGTATCCGAGCGACAAGTGATGTTTTCAGGGAATTGATACAGAGTGATGTTTATTCCTCACTATACTGGAGTAAAAGTAAAGGGGCTAAGCACTTGGAGAACGCCACGGTTTGGCACGTATGGTTTCGTCAAACATTTCCGAAGCTCTACGATAACAAGAACATGTTTTCTCCTCCCCCTAGCTGTGAGGAATACGAGCGTTGTAAAAACATTTTCAAGAAACACCCACACCTTCTTCACGCTGCATTGGAAGTTGGGTCACACTCTCTCGCCGCATTTCTGATGGATATTTGGAACGACGACATCCTGAATTTCAATGCCGTGGACGGGCGTACCTTGTTACATAGCTTTACAAGCCATGCTTGTCAAACGCAATGCAGTGGTTGCGATGCCATGTTTCAGTGCATTCTTGGAGTCGACAATGGCCAGTCAGCAAATTCCCCCGACCATGATGGTAAGCTACCGGTACATATAGCGTTCAATCAGAATATATTCTCAGCAACGATACGAACTTTACTAGAACATACAAAAGATCTCAACGACAAGGATTTTGATGGACGAAGTCCCCTACATTATGCGAGAACCCCGGAGAGCCTTTCTGTCTTGCTTGAATACAGCAATGTTGATCTTTTCAGCAGAAACAAAGAAGGGCAAACCGTATTTTCGGCTTTAATTTACTCGACGGAATTTCAGTATCTTCTTAGTGACTCCGACGATCTTCGCGATATCATGGCACTTCAGAATCTTTATGAGGCAGACCAGAGACTCGCATGGACGCCAGACGAGTCCAAAGCGAGCCTTACGCCTCTCCACTATGCATTGAGAATGTTCGATGGACCCCACAAGCAAAAAGTAATAAGCTTCTTGCTCCAGCTTCCAGAAGTAGAAGAAGTCCTTAAAACTTATGAAACCATATCTCCCTATGGGGACCAGACAGAAATATGGCGTTTTGCGGAAGATAACAAGCTAAACCAAGCTTTAAAAGTGATGAAGAAGATTGGCTTCGGGAAACACGCACTTATCAACACAGACTTTACGTTGGTTGTCGAGTGAAGGAGCCGTTGGGCTCACCATCACGTATTGAGTGTAGTTGAGATACAATATTATTGTTATTATCGCTCTTGCCAGACTAACACTTTCAAAAGAAGAAATGATGAGGTTGACTTCGACTTTTGTTGCTACCATCGCAATTAGCGACTTGCACTCAACCTAACCTATACCCTCAATACGACTCCAGATGACAGCAAAAGAGGAGAATCCTCACTAGTGCAACACAAACCACGTGGAAAACATACATGACGGATGCAAGTCTGGGGGAACCTTGCCCTCCAATTTCTCTTTTCAGCCTTTATCGGCCGCTCCCATCTATCATCTGGCGTCGCATTTAAGCTTGTCCCGCCACCCATTTACCCGGGTATCGACATCTATCACCGTAACGCTCCTCTAGGGATTAAGTCAGGTTAGGGTTAGTTTAATAGATCTAAATGAGAAAAGTGTATCTGTGGATACGCACAAATCAGCAATCATTCTGGAAATAATCACGCCAAGCTTACGCCTCAAACGACATAATCTTCTCGAAGGATCAACGGCAAGGAATGCCGCTCTTGGCGTCGGAAGATTGACCCGATAGGTGCATTAATTTCATGCGCCAGAGTTTAAGCGCGATGAACAATTGGCGCGGGAATAGAGTAGCGAATCATGATGTTACAGGTTCAATGGTCCAGACTTTGATCAGTAGGTATTACTATTACCCACGGACGAGTTTGTTGGCCCACGTGAGATTCCAGGGGGAGAAGATATGTTACATTTCCCCATGGACAGGGGGACGAGTTTCACCCTCCAATTTTTTGGTCGTTTAGCCGAGGCTTCGATGATTGGATCGCCTGATGGTTCCCCAGCTTTCTCCAGTTTGTTCTCCAGTACTTTTGATGATAACCGTATACAATGGAGATGGCCCGCTGTTACCCTTATTACCTTCTCTCTCACCTTTGATGCGTCTAATTTAGGTCAATGACGTCTAGTTCTTCTTTTCCTGCGTTTAAATACCCGTCGATACGGGAATGTCTCTGTCGTCTCGGATATTACTACAGCGAAAAGAGGCACAGTAAGCGTGGAGATGTTGGAGTAAAACGGGGAAATTAAGACCGATAGGGATGCAACCTTGTCCTATCCTGGTATGACCCCGACTCCTCCCGCCGGAGTCGCGCCGTAGTGGTGTCTTGATCCGGGGTAGTCTGTGGGGTTCTCGCGGGGAACGAGTCTAATAGGTTGATTCTCTGTTTCTGTTGGTTATGCTCTCTCCTCTGATTCGAGCGTTTATGTATAACGAGGGAGCTATACCCCAGATGCCTAAATATCACCCTAGTAAAGGTTACTCTGTTACGCTACGTATCATCGCGCCAGAACCGTTTTTGCCAATTCTTCCGGGTCAAGAGGGTACTTTTTCATCTTGGAGAACCAGGATCCTTGCGAACAAGTACATGATCAACAATTCTTATAAAGGTCCATGTTCCACCGTTGCATTTACCTCGTCTCTGTTCTGATTCATCCCTCACTTTATTGTTGATATTGTTGATTCACCAACTGTCAACATGGCGGATAACAAAGGCATCTCTGAGATCAAGGGCGATGATGCCCACATCGACCATGCTTACGATGTCGAGGCTAAGAAGGAGATGGCCATTGACAAGCAGGGTGCCATTGATGCTGAGAACCAGGAGCACAACATGACAGTTCTCGAAGCTGTTCGAGCTTACCCTGCTGCTTCTCTCTGGGCCTTTAACATGTCTTGCACAATTGTAAGAAAAATCTCACAAACGGTTGTGATTGTTTCCGGAATTGGCTAACAAACATGTAGATCATGGAAGCTTACTGTGTTTTCCTCATGGGTAACTTCATCGCCCTCCCCGCTTTCGCCGACAGATACGGTATTTTCAGCGCCGAGAAGGACAAGATGGTCATTGAGACAAAGTGGCAATCCGCTCTTCAAGTTGGTGGTCCCATTGGTGCTATCATCGGTGTCACGATCGCCGGTCCCATCACCAGCCGTATCGGATACCGCTGGGCTACTATCTCTGGTCTCATGCTTCTCAACGCCTTCATCTTCATCTTTTACTTTGCCGACTCTCTTGCCGTCATGCTTGTCGCTCAGCTTCTTGAGGGTATCCCTTGGGGTATTTTCATCGCCAACTCTCCTGCTTATTGTTCCGAGATCGTGCCTCTTCAGCTGAGAGCTCCTGCTACGCAGATGCTTCAGATGTTCTGGGCTATTGGAGCCATTATTGTCGGAGCCGTTGCTTACCACTACAACGAACTTCACGAGCAGGCTGCTTTCCGGTATGTTTTATCCCCATTGATCCGCGCTCCACTTCCCCACTAACAACATACTAGAGTGCCTATCGCTCTTCAGTGGATGTTCCCCACTCCTCTCGCCATCCTCATCTACCTCTCTCCCGAGTCTCCATGGTGGCTCGTTCGAAAGGGACGTCTTGAGGAAGCCGCCAAGTCTGTGCGACGTCTTGGACGTTCCACTCACGTCGATAACACCCAAGAGGCTATTTCCATGATGAAGCGTACCATTGATCTGGAGAAGACTGTCAAGGAGCCCAGCTTTATTGAGCTGTTCCAGGGCACTGATCTCTACCGTACTCTCATTGTGTGCTGCGTTTATGCTGCTCAGAACTTGACTGGTAACTTGATTGCCAACCAGGCTGTCTACTTCTTTGAGCAGGCTGGTATGCCTACTAAGACTGCCTTCGCTATGGGTCTCATTACCTCTGCTCTCCAGACTGTCTTTGTCATGCTTTCTTGGATTCTTACCAGCTACTTCGGTCGACGAAGTATTTATCTTTGGGGATCTCTCGGAAACACTGTTCTCCTTGTTGCCCTCGGTATTGCTGCCACTGTTGGTGATGTCGGATCTACCATCAACTCCAACACTCAGGCCGCTCTTGGTCTCATTGTCTCCGTCCTCTTCACCCTCGGACCTGCTCCCGCTTCTTGGGTCATTATCGGAGAGACCTCTGCCATTCGTCTTCGACCTCTTACCACTGGTATCGGCCGTGGATGCTACTACCTCATCAACATCCCCTGTATCTTCCTCTCCAGTTGGATGCTTAACCCTACTGTAAGTCTTCATTTTGAAAACCTCCTGTCAACAGCTACTAACGTTTTCATAGGGTGCCAACCTCGGTGGCAAGTGCGGTTACGTCTGGGCTGGTACCGGTTTCGTCTGTCTGGTTATGGCCTTCATCTGGCTTCCTGAGATGAAGAACCGATCTTACCGAGAAATCGATATTCTCTTCAAGCGCAAGGTTCCCGCCCGCAAGTGGAAGAAGACCGTCATCGATGTCCACGACGACGAGTAGATGTGGATACTATCAAGGTTACATCTGGGGAAAGCCAGACTGGACTTCCCATATTGCTCTGTTTATTCAAGCGGCTGGATCATCTGACATGGTTGTATATCATAAATTGACCTATGTAATCATCCAGTAGTAAGACAAGATTGACTTGTCTTGTTGCCTACCAGGCTTTCTATGACTATTTCATCGTTATATCATCTGCTACGCGTTCCTTGTGATTCGTACTGTAGTATTCGGAAGAGTCTTTGCTGCGGGTCAACAGTGCCAAGAGACTCGGTGGAAATAATCAACCCCCCTAATGCTCCATATACTTTAGGCGACTTCCCCTCACCCTTAGGAAGCCTTTACCTAAGTCTTACCTGATTCTTCACTTGCCTGCAGCCCAACCGTAAGGTCATCCACTAAAACAAGCATGCATGTCGCGTCTGCCACACGACGTGTCAGCCCACCTCCTCAGAGAGAATAAGGACTAGTCAAAATCGTCTGATCGATAAATGAAACCTAGATTAGCCGTTATTAGATCTTTTCCTTTTTTAGAAACCACCTTTCCCTCTTGGCAATGATACAGCTCCCAACAGCCAAGGCGGCTCAGTCCCCATTTACTCACACCCTAATAACGGGCGACATCAGCCCCTATATTCCGCATGTCTAGATCAGAATAGAAGCCGACTATACTTATTCGCAAACTCCAACCATCCAACAATGAGTCGCACTAGTCTTTCTTCATCCCAGAAGAATCTTCCAGTAATCCAGGGCTCACACTCAATCCCCATACCTTTACAGAGTACTCTGAGCTCCTGATCCAGATCATCGATTGCCAGTAGTGAGCAATTGTCACGAATTCATTGATTGTTTGAGAGGAAACAAATGTCAGATGCGATGGAGCGGGGTTAAGTGCGGCTGAAGAGAAGGTGAAGCAGGCGCCGTGTTCCCAAGGCGTTGGTTGGGCGGCCAAGGTGGTGCTGACTTGTAATTAAGCCTATGTGCATATGCGTTGGGAAGCTTTTACATCTGGGGACTTTCTATTTATTTTGCACAACTCCACGAAGAAGGTAAGAATTAGGTACGGTTTTCATAATCTTAGAGCCCAAACGCCTGATTATTTATGTCAATAGACTCTTACTTTGTTTAATCAGCGCAAGTTGGGCTTACTTGCGAACGGGGCTGTGTGTATTTGCGTGTTTCCATGTTATCGGAATATCATTCGGTCTCATTGCTTGGTTCGGTCAGATTTATATCTCTATCCATTCAAGGTCATAATATCTCGGTCGAATGGTTCAAAGCCTTTAATATTTTAGTCATAGCTTAACAGTCTATAGCAAGGCCTCTGCGTTTCCCCATTTGGAAGCCCTTATCAGTCCTAGCTCTCATCTCTTTGCATGTCCTTCTAACCCTTTGCATCCCGACCGATCGCCCACCAACCCAGCCTGGATCCATGCTTCAGAGCCTCCTTACCTATAGCCTTCAATGCCTCCTTGGTCACTGACTTGGCCGATTCCTTCGCTGAAAACCCCAAAAGCTTGGTGAAAGAACTCCATTCGTTCTTCAAAGTCCCGCCTATATCCTTGCCTCCCAAATACCCCGCCGCTCCTCCGGCAATCGCGCCATAAACAAACGTTTTCCCTAAATCGGCGGTATAGCTGTAGTTTGTGCTGTAGAACTCATTTGAAACAGCTCTCTCGTTAAGTTCATTCAAAACTGCTGCTGCGCCTCCAAAGGCAGCCTTGCCGAGAACAGAAAGAGCTGTTGTTGATAGGCCTATCTTTGAAGCAACGCGAGCAGTTGCCGCTACAGCGCGTGCTGTTCCTGCACCTCCACCAATAGCACCAGTGACAGCGCCAATGGCTGCGTTGATGGCAACAGTTGTTCCAAAGCCTCCCCAGAACTTTCCCGCGTCATTCTCATCTTTGTGATCAACTGAATACTTTATCCCGGCTATGCCGCCTGCCGCAAGAGCTCCAACTACTGCTCCAATAACAACGCCCGCGGCACCTCCAGTGGCTACCGTGACGGCAATAGCTGCGACAACGAGAACGGCTCCAATGACGACACCAAGTATGGACGACCAACTCCAGTGACCAGTGGGATCAATGAGATTTATTGGATCGTTGTTTTCGAAGGCGTAACGATTGAGACCATCTGTCTTGATCATGTAGTCCATTTCAAGGATATCATCAGGAGTGGTGAAGCGGCCAACTAATGGATCGTACCGCCTTCCACCAAAGTCAATCAAGCCTGACAAGCTGTCGAGAGAGTGACCCTCATAGGTGGAGGAGTTCGCCTCATTAGATTCATCGCCACCTAATCCTGGTAGGAGCATTCCGAATTCATCATATGTGTATTTATGCTGGATCTCAGCAGTTTCAGCTTTGAACAAGTGCGTGATATTTCCTTTGGTGTCAGTGAAAGGAACATTGAATGATGTGTGGCCGTTTCCGAGTGGACGCGTAGAATTCGATGATTCATACACATTGGAAACTGTCCCAACCAACAGTCCTTCATAAAGAAGCTTTTGATGCGCTCTGCAAGTTCCATCTGCTGCTGTATAAATACTGAAGCCATCATCAACAGTAAGCTCAGATGACCCATCCGAGTAACGCTTCTGGAGGGTTACGGCGGTGAAGTCCGAGAGTACGTCAACAGCCACTCCCTTCTTCTCATCACGGTAGGACTTCAAACGACCGAAACTGTCATAGTCAAACATCAAGCAGCTATCACCGTTGATCCTGTTGAGCATTCGGCCTGCAGCATCATATGAGACGTCAAAGGAGGTTGAGTTGGTCATGGTTCCCTTGACGTGACCAGTAGAATGTACCATAGAGGTGTTGGCTTTGCGGGTTATGATGCCAGCCGTGTCAAAATCATAAACCTTTTTCATACCGTCTGCTCCTACTGAATATTGTAGTCGCCTTCCATTGTAGGAATATTCTGTCGTAGCTCCTGACACAAACTCATGTTTGGATGACATCTGGTCAAGATCACTAGGGGAATATATCAAGCTATTGAGCCTCTATTCTTAATGAGGGATTTCAAGAGAAGTCTGATGGAACACGCTGACAAGGCTATGATCCTGGCAGATAGATAATCTATGGAGAAGGAACTAGTACTAAAAGGATAATCGTGGAGATAGGAACCAGCCTTGATTTACAGCACCATTGTGCTCTTGATTGAACTAGGGGAACATTCTCGGACCTGGTCAGGCAACTGAAACCTGCATTGAACTCTTGAACATGCATTATACAACCAAGCTTTCCACAAAGATACCCCGCACTGTTGGTGCAAGACACAGGTGCAAGAAAATTTTGCATCCTGCAGCTCCTGAATCTCTGTTTTCATCTCCAGACACTTCTCCCTCCCAACGCCTTACTACCCATTGATCTTGTTTATTACTTGACCAAGCAAAACATCTCTTCCACCTCCAAGCTAATCACAAACAGTTTACAAAGTTCAAAGGTATCTTCCTTCTATATCCCGATCGAAATGAGTGAGGAAGGGCTTGTTCTGTTCAAAATCACGCTCGAGAATGTTCAATTGCACTTCGCAACCATACCAGCCGAAGGTGCTCAGAGGATTCTGGTCATGCGTGGCCCAATCCACTTTCCAATCGAACATCTAGAACGGGAGGCTGGAATCCCGATATTTGATAAAGACGAGGAACAAATTCTTTGGCTGACCGCCGGCAAGAAAATGAGCAGGCAAGGAAATGTCCGGCTGTGGTCTCTGGACCCTCACTTTTGCCTGAAATCATCTCAAAGAGATCATAATAGGGGTCTATGAACTATCACTTCCTTCTGTCATCCTTCAACGTACCAGAAACATCAGCGATGGATACGACGACACCATGGCTATGGCCATGTCTAGGCGAGGATAGGAGAACGAATGGAGCTCTCTACCCTTCAACTCTACGCTCAAAGTGGACCAAAAGGTTGCCCGAGGCGTTGTTGTTTACAAACCACCAGGAAAGACAGGTTCTCGATATATTTTTATATTGCGAGTTTATACAGAGTTAATCCTCTTACCATGGGATACTCAACCTTTGGTGACCTTAGCCAAGACCCAACCATTCGTTGGCAGCACTTCCAGCTGGATCTTCAGTTCCCAATCACAACAAATGTGCACGCTATTATTTCCATTCATGATAATATCACAAGTCAGAATCGATTGTACCTCTTCAGTCTTGTTGAGCATGATACTGTGTATGGAATCTGCTACACATATATTCCACTCCAACAGCATGGCTCAGTGGATAGCTACGACTTACATCCGAGCCCAGAACAAGCAGATGCTGTCGACAGAATTTCTCCCCTATGGATAGAGGCTAAAAGTCCATGAATCTGGTGGACTACTATTACTCTTTATCGAGACCGGAAAGGGGAAGGAACCTCTAATTGTCTATGCGGGTCTGATTACAAGCGACGATCTAGCACTGGCGCAGGATGAGTGGACGAAGATCGCGATATCATTTGAGAGACTAGATATAAATGAAGATCGCTATTTTAGCTTTTCAAGCGTCATTACGCCTATCAATCATTTGTAGGAAATGAATTTTTGTTGAGGATTGTCAGTATAGCATGAATATTACGCATTCTTTTAGATCCTATCTTTCCTCAAAGAGGGCCTGCTCAATCTCTGCCCTACCACTTAGATCGTCTCCTAAATCGATCTCACGATCCACTTTCCGAGTATCCAGCCACCATCTGAAAAGAGGGATAAAATCCCCCTTCCTTGCATCCTCAATGATCCTCTTAGTGCAGCGGATAGCATCCTCTCTCAATTTCTCCAAATCGACTGCCATCTTTCCATCCTGTTTCTTGATCTTACCATCGATTATAACTGTATCAATGTCCCTCAATGAAGAATTAAAAACAACGAAATTGACAGGATCTATCTTCTCAATGTCGTCATGACGAAAGATAACAACATCAGCCTTTTTACCAACCGTGATAGAACCGATTAGGTTTTCCAATCCCATAGCCTCACCATTTCCCATGGTTAAGAATCGAAGAATTTCAGCCATCTTTCTCAGAACATCAGGAGGATGTTTCTCATCGGCGGTCAAAAAGCTGCCCATTGACTTTTCAGGGATACCCGCCTGCTCCAAGAGCTCAGCGGCCTTCAATTGCCCGGTGCTTTTGAAAAGAAGACGTAGGGCTCCTAGGATTCCAGAATCTGCCCACCCCTGTACATTTTTGTGGTAATCGGGGCTCTGCGGCCCAAGGCTGAAGTGTGAAGTCATGATTTGTGCTCCAAGCTCTCGGGATAGTTTTATGTTTGCGACAGTTTCTTCTGGGCCTTGTGATTTTATATCAATAACGGTGCCAAGCGTAAGCAGCTGCTGAGTTGCATCATTCTGGTCAAAGTACTCGTTTTTGATTCGTAGAATGTCTTTTGAGCGGGCCGCATGACTAAACTCTTTTTCTTCCTCATTGCTTTGTCCAACACGATCAGGAAAAAACGGATAGTGAAACGCTCCCCTGACTCCAGCATCCCGAAGAGCTCGTACAACAGCATCCGCGTGATCTGGGGAGCCAATGTGGGAAGTCTCAAGGACTGAGGTGACACCATTGTCTATCAATAGCAATGCAGCGACGTAAGTGCATAAATAGAGATCTTCAGGAGTGTAAAAGCTTGCGTGCGTGCTTCTCATGCCGACGATGCCATCAAAAACTTCCCAGTCGGCTTTGCCAACTCGAAAGAATTGTTGCCACATATGATTGTGACCATCGACGAAGCCTGGGGTGACAATACATCCTTGAGCTTTGATAAGGGTGACATGGCCTTCATTGGGCTCCGGAAGGTCTTTCCCGATGGCGGCGATGCGGTCATCTTTGATCAGAATATCGCAACCCTCCAGATTGCCCTTTTCAGGATCCACAGTTAAGACAGTGGCATTTTTGATAAGAAGGTAGTCAAAGGAGTCCCGATTTTCACTGCCTCGTGAGTCAAATGGCCGTAGATCCATCATGAAGGTGAACTGCTTGACCCAATAGGCACAGATAGCTAGAAAGCCAATACAAACTATGAGTCGATGGTAACCAGAAAGCAATGGAATCATCATTTGAAAACAAAGTTATTGTTTGATTTTAGCTGCTAGTGGCAGTGTTAGAATAAGCTTGTTTCTCGCTTTTTAAATTTCTTGAAGAAGGGGTCCTGATGTCACCGCCCCCAAACTGAACACATCACCAGCAGGCTGCAGTCTTGGCAGTCAGAGAGGATTCTTGCAAAGAGCGTCCAATTCTGGAAATGTGACATCATGTTTAATTACTTTTAGGCAAATGGACCGCAATTGTAATTTCCAATGTTCCAATGGTTTTCATCCGCCCTGGGGGCAATGTAGCCAAGTACATGATCTCAATCACGGCAACTCAAAACCTGTTTGCTACAGCTTAGACTTTTACCTATCTCGGCTTATAACCCCTCTGATATAAGTGATGGCCGGTTCCGTCTCTGACCACGAGTACCACGAATTCCGAAACGCAAGGACTGCCTCCTCTTTTGTACCGAGCGAATAGGTAGTCGGCACACTATAAGCGTACAAGCTCGGATTGGCAATACCAGGCCAGAAATGAGCATTGCCCTCCTTAACCTTCTTGTAACACCACATCACCTGACGTTTTAGCTCAGCGATGATCTCCTCATGGTTCTGTTGTACAACAATATCAGGACGCGAAAGAAGAATATCGCTCATAGCTTCCTCCTGCAGGTGATCATTTCGAGCTTCTGCTGTCGCGGAGGGAGTCTTCTGGACGAATTTGTGAAGGGACTCCATGTCTAGGAGTAAACGAGTTTTGAGAAGCGTCAAGGCCACAGAATGGGATAAGTCATGGTGGTAAGGCTTCTCTGGAGGAGCTTCAAACGCATCCTCTCCTTTCATATCGAGATACGGCAGGCTCGTGTCTCGAATACTTTGGTTGGGGTCGCGTGGGACAGCCCACCACTTCATGAAATCGTATGCCTCCTGATCCCTTCCAAGACGGAGATACAGCGCAGGGACTTGTGAACGAACACCTTGGCTGTCGCCTCTGTTAAGTCGAAGCATGTCGAGAGATTCGTTGAGTGCTGTCTCAACAGCTTCACCGGTCCGGACGTTCAGAAGGGCCATGATGTGATCAAAGCGAGCCTGCATGTAAGGACGAGTGCTCTTGAAAAAGTAGAAGTTGCCGACAGCACTGAGGAAGGGATCCCCGATAGTATCATCACCAGGACTGGTCTGCAGCTTTTGCTCTTCTTCTGCGACCTTTTCCCTCTGCTCTTTAATTGGGTTGCATTGAACCTTGTGTCTAGGCCGGTCTTTTTTTTGGTGAGCCTGGCCGCAATACTTGACGACTTTACAACCGCTGCAGCGCAAGAGCTTGGTGCTCATAAAGCCATCGCGGCATGGATCACAGCTGCAATGGCCGAATGGGAGACCAAGATTGATTTGCGGCATTTTGGCGGGTTACAGCAACTAGACCTTAGCGTGAATGTCGACTTTTTGGATGAGGGTAGACGCGATGCGGGGCTGTGATATTCGCAATAAGTTGTGTTATCGATTAGATGCTCACGATAAGAGATGGATGCATAATAAAGGGGGCGCTAGCTCTGACAGGTGGGTCAGAGAATAACCAACACTGGCATAAATCGTTAAGTAGCTGGACATTGAATCTTTGGGTAAAGCTATCTTAGCATTTATGACAGCCCTACCTTACTGCCGCTTTTTTTTTTTCGATTCGCCTAATATGGCTATAAGGATAATATTTTTCTAAGACAGCAATTACAAAATGGCCGACCAGTCGGCGATTTGCTTTTGATCTTCAGCCTCCCTTGTTCGCTGGAATTTCCATTTTGAGATGTGCGTCTAACGCAACATGTTATCAGCATCTTGAACTCGAGAATGTTATTATTTCTTACCCTAGATCCTTCACTCGAGAGGGCTCTCTTTGTGTAGGATAGTCTTATTGGTTTATCGATGCCAACAGATAACAATCCCATATGACTCAAGCTGCCAGTGAATGTTTGCACCATCTGCTTCGATAACATCCTGAACATCAGGCATGACGTCAATATTGTTATATCTGATAATCATCGCTTTTTTCTCCGATGTTTTGAACGTAAAAGGCAAGTCGTATAACGGCTCTAATACAAATCAAGATTAAAACAAGACAAAATACCCTGGAGCCCCAGCCATCATTTCAGGCTGAGGAATCCGCCCTACAACATTTCGAGACAGGGATGAAACGCCCTGACCCGCCAATGAGCGGCAATACAGGCGCCGCATTCGCCGCAATGTTGAAAATCTCCCGCGGTTTCTTTCCGCAAGCCTCTAGCTCGAACGTGGTTGGATCGCTAAAGGCGGAATTATTCCAGATCAAGCCAGCACACGGATGCCAACAACATCTTGGCGTTCGCAATTAATTCTCCAATTTCACTTTGCCATGTCTGTTGCGTGGCTCAGTAGATATATATACGTAATATCCAGCTGGGCTAGGTTCAAGACACAAGAGGCCGCCGTGGTAGATCGTCTTGGCTGTATCCGCTCGGAACTTTTGTTTGGTATGGATACATTGGTGTTTTCGTATATTTAGGAAACATAGGGCTGGATATTCTAGAATGTAGCTCAATCTATCGACATCTATCACTACTTCTATCTTATTTCTCAATCCAGTACGGCGTCTGTCAGCCTCCATATTTCCTAAAAACATTTTCCCTTCAACGAAAAGAGCATCAGTCATTCAATATGTCTAAAGTCAACACAACCATACCAACTTATGAAAACTGCAAAGAAGTGACTGCCTTCTGTAAGGTAGAGTTCACAGTGTTTGGCGACTACCTATCAACCGGAGCATCGGCTTTCTTTGCGATCACTTTTGCCATATTTCTCGTACTCCAATTATGGTACGGGTTCCGCGGACGAATGTGGTCCTTCATGCTATGGCTTGGCGTCGGAACATTCTTTGAATTCATTGGCTACGCCGCTCGATTTGCGCTTTCCAAAAATCCTTGGCTTATGAAAGCATTCCTTATCCAATATCTCACTCTCCTCCTGGCCCCGACTTTAGTGGCTGCAGCAATCTCCATCACCTTCAAACACATCGTCCTATGGTATGGTCCGCAATGGTCCGTCCTTAAACCAAGCCTCTATCCGCTCGTATTCGTCGGTAGCGATTTCGTATCCATCTTTGTCCAAATCGTTGGCGGTGGTATAACCGCTGCAAACACAACAGGAAATGGAAGCAAGAGCTCGCAGAAGCTGGGTGAAGGACTTGTCATTGGCGGAGTCGTTTTTCAAGTCGTTAATATGCTTTGTTGTGCGGCGCTTATGCTAGTCTACGCCAAGAAGCGCAAGGCAAGTCTGCGCGGCGGTTTCGAGCAGATGGGCCACGATCCACTTGCTACATCGTCACATAACAACTCAAAGGCTACAAAGAATGCCAAAATATTTGTGTATGCCGTTGGAATCGCGTACAGCACTATTATCATTCGATGCATTTATCGGTAAGTCTTTCGTGACTTCGTTCAGTAAAATTATCTCACACCATCTAGTATATTCGAAACCGTGCCAGCAACTTCGGCAAAACTTATGCGAAACGAGACTCTGTTTTATATATTTGATGGAGCGATGGTTTTGTTGTCTGTTGGTATTGTCACAGTGCTTCATCCTTACAAGATGTTTCCATTTTTGAGTAAAAAGGTCAAGCAACAAGAGAGCTATAGCATGCAGTAAAGAGGATTTTAGATATAGCTTTCATAGCGTTTAACAGAGAATTGCTAATTATCGGCCGAATATTTCACATCCCCTAACTACGCACCTGCAAGGAATAGACTGAGCATCGTAATTCAAGTTTAAGATCCACTTCTGATAGAACATGTGACAACAAGTGTCTAACTTATTTCCTACAGCTAGTTAGTCTCTAAACATGTCCCTCACTGAATCATGTTAAATACCTTCTCAACAGGCATTATGATCTAAACAGTGCATATGGTCAATTTTACGTTTCACTGCATTCACATCAATGCTGTATAACAGGAAATACTAACAGCATAAGCGACTCTTTGGTATAAATACTCCCGATCGCCGTTTCTCACAAAGAGGCCATTAAAAGCATCGAAATACGTTATCGAATCAAAATCTCAGTTCTCTGCAAATCTTGCTATACCCAGTGTTCGACAGATACACGTGTAGACACATGCAACCTTCTTCCAGTTGGGAAGCTATGGGGACGCTGTGTAGCAGGAGTCTCTGATGTGGCTGGGAAAAAGACGGGAGACGACGAATGTCCCGAGTGTTGACGGAAGCGAGAGGAGAAGGAGCGTGAAGAGAATGGGCGCAAAGATCAAGAGCGAGAGGTTTTCGATACATTACTAGTGGATGACAAGAAGCTATGGAATGACAGGGCTAAAAGTGTCACATATCCTTGTGAAGGCTGCCTTAAGAATAACTAATCATTAAATCATTTACTTCGTTTACTTGCTACCTATATGCTTGATATCCCAAACTCATAACTCAGTATGTAACACTGAAAACTTTCCAGAAAGTAGGTTCTTTCTGTGAACCCAACTTCTCTGTTCTTGTTGTAGCCAAGTACTGACCAGCAGTCTGGTCGTTGAAGGAATGACCCTTGCTAGCTTGGAAGTCAACTGTGTAAACAGTAGCTGACTTGGCATCCTTGCAGAGCTTAAGGCTCTTGCAGATGTACTGCCCGTTGGAGGCAGAGCTGATAGTAAATTGGTTTCCACCAACCTGCACGGCATGAAGAACCCATCCCTGTTGGACGTTGTCGTGGTTGGCGGTTGCCTTGCTGAGGGCAACCCTGCTACCATTAGCGCTGACAGCTCGGCCAGCAGTCTCAAGGACAAGTGTTCGACCCTCAGTGAGAAGACCACGAACAGGCTTGAAACCCTTCTCAGTAAGGCTAGCAGTGTCATTGTTGGCACCAGCACCAGTGTAAGGAACAGGAGGTCGTCCATTGCCATACTGGGAAGAGCAATACGATGAGCCATCGTACTCTCCCTTGCTGTTGGTATGAGGCTGAGGAGCATCAGGGATGTTGGGAATACTGTAATCAGGGTTCTTGAAGTCAAAAGCGTTGGTGAGATCAGCCATGTTCTCGCGACGCCATGGGACCATCTGATCAGTCTTGACATTACGGCCCTTGGCAGCTTGCCACTTCTCGATGAAAGAGATTTGAGATGTGTGATCGGCGTGTTCAGTGTAAACACCACCCTTGCGAGTGAAGGGGGAGATGATGTAGAAGGGAACACGGAAACCAGGGCCTGTAGCAGTACGGCCAGCCTTGCCATAGGGATCATCGATCCATTCACCGGCTGTTCCATCGGGGGATGTGTAAGGGCTGACGTGATCGGCCCAACCACCAGTCTCATCATAGGAGATCATGAGGACAGAACGAGAGTACTTGGGAGAGTTAATGACAGCTTCAGCAATCTTTCGTTGGAGCCAAGAGCCATCATGAGGGGAGTAGGGAGGATGCTCGGAGAGCTGCATAGGGCCAACGATGTATGAGACTTCGGGAAGGGTACCAGCAGCGGCCTGGGCATAGAAAGCGTCCAAGGTTTGACCCTTCATGCCCTTATCGTTCAACTTAGATCCCTTCTTAGAATCTTGGAACTGCTCGAACCAAGCATAAGGGTTATCATCAAAGTTGTCTGCATCTTGGAAGACACTCCATGAGACACCAGCAGCTTCATACTTCTCAGCAGCAGTGGTCCACTTGAGAGGGAAGCAGTTAATACCCTTGCTATCACAGCCAGGTGTCTCATTGTTGTCAATGTATGGGTAACCGCCCTCATCCTTGGTTTGAGGAGAGCCAGGGACATTGATGGATCCACTGATCCACATGACACGGTTGGGGTTGGTAGAAGCAATGACAGACTCTTGGTACATATCACCAACAGTGTACTCCTCAGCAAGAGAGAAGTGAACAGGAAGATCTTCCTTCTTGTAGTATCCAATACTGTATGGAGTGTTGTCAGTAGCCCAGTGGTCGTTGGCACCATGGTTCCAAGCAGCTTGGTTGGCATCCCAACCGTTAGACCCAGCACTCATGCACTGAGTAGCTTCGGGCCATGTTCCACCAAGGTAGTTGATGTACCAAGGAGTGATGTAATCAGTGTCCTTGCTTTGGATTGGTTGTTTCCAAACAGGAACACCATTGTTGTACTGGACATTTGGGTCTGCAAAACCACGAACACCAGCCATAGTACCAAAATAGTGATCAAAGGCACGGTTTTCTGGGAGTCATTAGAAGAATAATCATGTGAGACTTGGCAAAAATGTCCCACCTTGCATGAATAGGATGACATGATCGATATCAGCCAAAGAGCCAGTCAAAGCCGGCTTCGAAGTAGCCAGTAGAGCCGCAAGGGCCCAACGAAGTCGAGGAGAGAAAATCATGTCTGATAACCAGGGCCAGTCTTGAACAAGCTGGTAAAACCAGAGAATCCAAGCTTCCAAAAACTCCCACATCTTGGCAACTTATATATCGTTTTTTTCCCCTGTTTCTCCTCTTTCTCTTTTTCTTTTCTGTCGGGATTTATCGTTGAGGAAAAAAAGGTCCCTCCCTCGGTGGAGCAGCGTAGCATACAAGATCTAAGGATGTTGCGACGATCAGTTGACTTTTTCGACTGCACGTTTCAAATCAGATTCGTCTGATTAGCAAGTTGTATTGATCATGCAGATGGATGTAAATTGCAACCTTGAATATCTTTCCTAAAGTGGGAGGACATGTTTTAATACTAACCGACTCGTTCACCGATCACGTTGTGACCCCACGGACCAATCAGATTGTGGGGATGTATCTCGTGGGAGATCTATGCACCACCTACGCCCCAACTGATCACAAGCGTATTTCGGAACATTTCTTATCAGTGGCGGATATCGGCACGAAAATTGGAGAGTCTATGGTTTCATATTCCAAGCTCCTATGCCTCACAAAAGTTCTTGGTTTTTGATTTAATGCACGAGCAATATGGTCACCCACGATGAAGAAGCAGACGCTTTGTTGGAGGAATTTGAGCAAGACAACGTGGAGGTCCCGGATAAGCGGCCACCGCCTAAGGCCTGGCGCCTCTGTAGCTTGAGATGGATAGTGGCTCTCATAGTGGTCACATTACTCTCCGCATTGGTGGTGACTGTTACACTACGTCGGAGAGGCAAGATCCCTTACTATGAGAGACATCTTGGGTATCGACTTCGGCCTCAAGATCATGTGTTGTATCCCCCGGAGACATTATTTTACGACTGGACTATCACGACTGGGATCAGATCTCCAGATGGGGTAGAGAAGAGAGTATATCTTGTCAACGGTAAGGCCTCATTCCTTGCATAATAGATATCCGGCTAACCTTGGCAGATCAGTTTCCAGGACCCCTCATTGAGGCTAAGTCTGGTGATAGACTTGTCATTAGGGTTCACAACCATCTTGAAGATGAAGGTGTATCACTTCACTGGCATGGACTGCGTATGAAGGATCAAAATCATATGGACGGAGCCGTAGGATTCACACAATGCCCAATCTCACCCGGAAGCAACTTCGTCTACAATTTCACCATTGGAGAGGAGGAACGAGGAACATATTGGTGGCATAGCCATTCTGACGTTCAGCGTGCCGATGGACTATGGGGTGGATTGATTGTTCACTCTCCGGAAGAGAAAGCTGCACCGCCTGAAGATTACCTTCTAATGGTCGGGGACTGGTTTCATCAAAATCAAACCGAGGTGCTGAGCTGGTATGCGGATGCAAGAAGTCGAGGAAATGAGCCCGTTCCAGATTCATTACTGGTCAACGGACAGGGACGCTTCAACTGCTCCATGGCTGTTCCTGCGAGACCAGTTGTCTGCTCTCAGATTGCGTTGAAGGACATGAAACCACTTCTAATGCCGTCAAATCAAAAGACAACAAGAATCAGATTTGTCAATACTGGAACCATTGCTGGTTTCTCGATCAAGATTGATGGGGCCAAAATCAGGCCAATGCGCGTGGATGGAGGGTTTGAAGTCAAGGCTGAGGCTTCTGAGACCGTTGGCATTGTATATCCCGGTGAAAGGGTTGACCTTGATATCGAGTGGGAGACAAAGTCTCCAAAAGATCGGTGGCTTACCATATATATGGATGACGAGTAAGATGCAATCTATTTGAGTTTTGAGGAATTTTATACTGACTGACATTTACAGAAACTTTGGTTACCCCAATCTCGCATTGAATCCTATCCAAAGCTTCCCAGTCTTCGACCAGAGTTCAAGGGAGCTTGTCACGCAAGAACTGGAACCAAATGAAATCCAAGCTCTCAACTCCCAAAGCCTCAAAGCTGCCACCAAGGTCTCAGACTTACCAGCAAAAGCAGAGCAGACAATCTCTTTTTACGCTAAAGTTGAGAAGCTCTCACACCTGGACTACGCTCCAGTTGGTTTCATCAATCATACATCCTGGAAGCCACAAAATCCACCTCTCCTCGCTCAAAATCGATCAAGTTGGGATGAAAACCAACTTATCCCCTTCATCGGCATATCACCAAACAAAACTACAAGAGTTGATATCATCATTAACAACTTAGATGACGGTGCCCATCCGTTCCATCTTCATGGACATTCCTTCTATGTCCTATCATCATACAGAAATCCCGGTCGTGGAAGTTGGGGAAGTTTCAACCCATATACCGGTGAAGAGCCTCCAAATGGATTAAACCTTGACTTTCCGCTCAAGAAAGATACTGTTAGTGTGCCTCGGCGAGGCCATGTGGTGTTGGCGCTAGTCGCTGATAACCCTGGAATATGGGCGATGCATTGTCATATGCTCGTTCATATGGCGCAAGGTATGGCGATGGGGTTACATATTGATGATGTTAACGATGAAGAGCATGTGAGCTCACTGGATGATAGGGCTAGTGAGATTTGCAGATAATGGATGAATGAGCATAATATGAATTTAAGTATTTATTTGACAAGTTGGATAATCGCTTTCCCACGTGAGATTCGAGATGGTGGCGTCTGCCGGTAGATGTCTTGAATATTAGCCCAATTCGGTGCTACATCCGAGGTCAGAAGCCCCACCAACATCATCCAAGTCGAGTCAGAACCTTGATCAATGCGACATCTAGAGCTTGCTTTTTATCGACTTCGAACTGATATCAAGTTACAAACGTAGAGTGCTCCTTTTGCCTAGATTCCAGATTGGCAGAATATCTCATAGACTGCTGAGATACTCTTTTGCGCTCTGAAACTGTAAAACCACCAAAGTCTAGCCCGGAGCCATGTCCCATTAAAGAAGCTCTCACAACTTCACCACCCAATCCCAACAGCTACATAGGCAGGGTTCAGCGGAGTCAGGCCTTAGTTCGTACCAACCTCCCCGCCAAACAATCAGTCCATTCTGTCCCTCCATTGCTACAGTAAGCAGCCTTTAATGCCTCAAATGTCCACCTGACGCTTTGACTTTCTTTCCCTCTTACTTGCTGCAAGATTTACAGTCGCAATTTTGCTTATGCCACTAGGGTTCCTTCTTTTGAAAGAAAAGGGAAAAAATGTCTGAGACACCTGAGCCTACGCGCCAAGCTTCGGCTGCTCCCGAGGCTACGACTAAGGCTACCTCCGAGGCCCCCGAGGTTGCTTCCGCTTCGGAGACATCTCCACCCACCGCTCCAGGTCTTGACCCGCAACATTGGGCGCAGATCAATCAGGTTTGTTGATCAAGCTAGTTTGATGTCACGGTAATGCTGATTGGGTTCGAAGCAAGAAGAAGCGGCTGAGAGAGAAAACGATGATAACACAGATGCCGACTCGACTCTTGAGTCAGATGCTGCTTCTTCTACGGCATCCATCACCTCCAGCATTCTTGAATACCGAACTATTCATGGACGCACCTACCATAGCGAACAGGGTAATGCTCAGTACTGGTACAGTTGTAGAACTCTTGGGATATGGATGACTCCACTAACAGTGCGCAAGGGGCTCCAACGATGAGCAGCAGAACGAGTTGATGGATCTCACGTAAGTTACCCTACCACCTCATGAGGTCATACTAACATTCACTGTAGCCACCACATTCTCACTATTGGAATGGGAGACAAGATTCACCTGGCTCCTCTGAAGGAAGATAAACTTCAGGTATTTCATTTCACTTGCTCGCTCTCTGATTTCGTACTGACTTTTCTGTAGCAAGTTATCGACCTCGGATGCGGCACTGGTATCTGGGCTATGTAAGTGATCCTGCCTTATACAGCATAAAGTAAAAGCTAACCAAGGTTACAGTGATTTGGCGGACCTATACCCCGGTGCTGAGATCGTTGGAACCGATCTATCTCCCATCCAGCCATCATGGGTTCCTCCAAACGTCCAATTGTATGTCTTTTCTTCCCCTCGAAAACTCTACTAACCCAAACGCCAGTGAGATCGAAGACTTTACCCGGGATTGGACTTTCAAGTCTGACTACGCTGATTATCTCCACGGAAGATGGCTAATGGGCAGTGTTAAAGATTGGAGCCATTTCGTCTCTGAAGCCTATAGGGTCTGCAAGCCTGGAGGTTGGTTTGAAAGTCACGAAGCTTCCTGCAATGTCGCTAGTGATGATGATACTGTTCCTCCTGACTCGGCTATGGGACACTGGGGAAAGTTCTTCGCTGAGGGAGGTAAAAAGATGGGCGTGAGCTTTAGTGGTGTTGAAGATGGAACTCAGCGCAAGGCTATGGAGGAAGCTGGTTTTGTCAACATCCAAGAATTTGACTTCAGAGTAAGCTCTTCCCCTCGATGTTGAGATATAGTGTTAACGAGGCTTTCAGAACCCTATTGGCACCTGGCCCAAAGACCCCGTTGAGAAGCGAATGGGCGCTTATACGAAGTACGGTCTTGAGACTGATAGTGAGGGATTTATTCTCTTCATCGCACACACTCTTGGATGGACTAGAGAAGAGATCTTGGTTTACATCGCCCAGTTCCGAAGGGAGATCAAGGCTGGAAAGCAGCATGGTTATTTTGCGCAGAAAGTTGTTTGGGGACAAAAGCCCGAGACTGCTTAAACGATTCGACCATACATATCGGTCAGTACATACGGAGAGGCTCTTTTGATATTTTAAAAGCTCTAGCAATGAACTGAAACTCTACTTGGAAATGGATACATCCGTCTTTTTACCAGCTACAATTTGAGATTACCATGTGCTTGTCACGTACCCTATAGCAGACATCATGACGTGACCGTTTACCTGTATCCTCTTCTAGCCACTATTAAAGAATTAAGCTGAGTCCTACAGAATAGAATAGACTTCAAGAACGCTGTTGAGGAGAACATCCAGCCAAGAGTTGTAATAAGCGGGCAAATCAGGAGCTCACGCCTAATAAGGATCGACACGAGATAATCCATCCACAAAATGTGTCTTCATCCTTCTCAGGGAAAAGCTCCGAGTGGCCACTGTATCTCTTTTCGTCCATTCTCGCTATCATCTGTTCCGAAGAAAACGATATCCCTTTCTAGCGTCCCAATGCCGAGGATCGTTCGTTTTAAACAGACTCGTGATAACTCCCCCGCATCATCCACAAGGGTTTTGCGGGGTCGGGGATGCCGGAGCCGAAGCGCACAGGCCAAAGTTGAGTCGTATCGACAGCGAAGGTCAATTATGCGGGGAAGACAGGCATCTGCATAGCGTCAAGATCGACAGGTTGTTTCTCTGCATTGGGGGAAGAATTAACTTCCCCAGGTTTAAGGTGGTCGTATACGTCAGGTGTTATTGACTCTCCAAGTCGTGCCAAGATGCTCGGTCCGCTCCGGAGCGTATGCCCTTCTTGAGTCCAGAATGATACTCTTTGGAAGTGGTATAAAGACTCCAGTGTTTGCGCATGTAGTGTAACTTGAAGTAGCACCGAAACATCCAGTTTTCCCTGCTTCTGCATCATGAAGCTGTTCAGTCCTCTTCTGGCACTTAGTTTCCTTATTGGCAATGCCGCTGCAGCATGGCCAAATGGTCCCTTCAAAACATCTGGCCGATGGATCGTCAACGCCAATGGAGAGAAAGTTAGCCTTGCTGGAGCTAACTGGCCCGGCCACGGAGAAGTTATGATCCCTGAAGGCCTTCAGTACCAATCCGTCAAGGGCGTTCTATCGGACATCAAGAGCATTGGCATGAACGCTATTCGTCTGACCTTCGCCACTGAGATGGTTGATCAGATCTATGCCAATAATGGCAAGGATATTGACATCAAGACTGCTTTTGAGCAGGGTCTTGGAAAGGAGAATGGTACAAAGGTTCTTGAGAAGGTGTTGAGGAACAACCCTTCTTTCACTGCTAAGACAACACGTCTCCAGGTAAGATGCACTGCAATATGACTTTGCACATCGAGTTGTGCTAACGGTACAATAGGTCTACGATGCCATTGCTGCTGAGTGTCTCCGCCAACAAATCTACATCAACCTTGACAATCATATCAGCGAAGGTAAATGGTGCTGCGGTGGCGATGACGCCAACACCTGGTGGGGAGATACCCAATTCGACGTCGCCAAGTGGGTACGAGGTGGCAAATACATGGCAGCTCACGTATGTGTCTCTATTCCGAGATTTGAGATCTATACTAACCCATAACAGGCCAAGAACTGGCCCGCCAAGGTCACTCAATCTCTCCGTAACGAGCCTCGTGAGCCAACAAACAACCCGACGCTCAAACAGAACTCTTACAACTGGAGTGACCTGTATAAATTCATGCGCCAAGGTGCCGATGCAGTCCACGAGGCTGATCCCAATGCCGTTATCATCATCTCTGGCATGAACTATGACACTTATGTCACCCCTCTGTACGATGGAAGCAAGCTTCAGCCCAGAGGTGAAGTCTTCAACCGAAATGACTTCAAGGGCTATGGAAAGGACAAACTCGTTCTTGAGATTCACAACTACGAAAACAAGGGAACCAGCTGCTCTTCCCTACGCTATAACCTCTACAACAAGGGTTTCCAAGCCATGAACGCGTCCGATCCTAATGTGAAGGAGGTCTTCCCAGTCATGCTGACTGAGTTCGGCCAAGCTATGAACGGTGCCGATTACAACACCGCTAACCAATATGTCAGCTGCTTGTCTGAGTATCTTCCTGAGATGCAGGCAAGTTGGTTTATTTGGGTTGTTGTTGGACGTTACTATACTCGCCAGGGCATTCAAGAATTTGATGATTCTTGGGGAATGAAGAAGCCTGATTGGTCTGGATGGAGGAATGACCAGTATATTGAGAAGTATCTGAAGCCACAGATCAAGGGAACACTGCGAAAGTAAATAGCATCGAAGGTTTCATAACCTCAACATAAATCTCGCTTCTAGTCTTCAAATGTCAGTATTTAGTATGTGCCTTGTGATCATCTTCTTGAGAAACGGTAATCTAATTTATGCCTAAGGACTTCTACTATCTATTGCCATCTAAGTCGTTAAAAAATGGTATATCCACTTCGTTCTTGTAATCTATGTTTAATCTCTTTGTCTCAACTCTTTCACCAGAGGTACCAAACAACCTATCCCAAACCTTCGTCTGTTTACCATAGTTCTTAGAAATCCTCCACCCATACCGATGATGCAAATCATGATCCTCTATCGATAGCTCCGCGTCGAAGTATCGTAGTATTGGGTTGAAAGTTAAAGGAGGAATATAGTGCATCCTAAGTCCACTATGGCCTGCGATTTCTGTAGAGGCGATATAATGAAGACATATCCACCACGAGAAGAAGTCGAATGGTATACCGATAACACGAAAGGTCAGGTATGCCAGGACTGGTGCTCCGAACATATCCCAAAACTCTTGTTCTGTATCAGAGTACGCTGTGAGGCGAATATTTGGGTGTTTGGCGGTGTGATGTGTTCGATGAAACTTCCATAAAAAGGGAACTTCATGTGCGGCTCGATGAACGAGGTAATACCAAAAGTCCAGAATGATACTGTACATGCTGATATTGATGAAAAGCCATATCCACCAGTCTCCTGTTGTAAGTGATTGTACTGGTGCTTGACTTGAGTCGAAGGCTATAAGAATGGGCATAGCTGTACGTGCTACTCCTGCCCTTACCAATGCCCACTTAAGCTTTCCAGAGGCTTTGCTATCATTTTTGAAATTATCCCTTTCGTGTTCATCGCCGTCCAAGTATCCAACTTGAAGCGCTAGTTTTCGAAAGCTGTATCCCTGATGTCGGGCAGCGAGCTGATATGTGTAGAGGTAGAGAAGAAAGGCGAATGGGGCCGTAAAAGCTTGGACTTTCGTAGCACCCATCAAGATTTGCTGTATAACTATTGGCATGAAGGCGTAGAAGAGATTCATCCGATGTTGTGATAACGTGTTGACGTATGGTACTTTGTCGGTCTTGGAGAAGACAGGTGATGATTTTGGTAAACGTGGATACGATGCGGTAATAGTTCTCCAGATAGTTCCTACCAGCTGGAAATAAAGTGAAAGGCATCTTCGGGAATAATGCATGAGTCTACAGTAATAAAGATGTATATCTTGAGTCATTTTCAGAATTAGAGATTTTGTTTCGAACATTTTGACGTGTAAGACAAACATATTTACAGCATCTGAAAGATCTTGTATGTTTATAGCCAACAAGGCATTTTCAGCTGACACAAGATCTAAGCCTCATTCAGGGTCTACTCATTACGACATTGTGCTTTTAGATAGGATCCCACATTGATTACGCTAGGATGCCTTGTTTTTGCCTCTGGGGAATAACCCGGTCTGAAACATCGCATTTACGAATTGCCTTATCTGATATCCCCAGTTCCCCTTGACTAGTCATTGCCCTTATTACGGGGAAGGGCGCTCTCTATAAGGGTCAGGGCTCAAGAATTGTTTCCCCATACCATCAGACCCAGTTCCCCATATTCTTTCGCTTGCTTCAAGACCTACTCCTTCTATAGTCGTCCAACCTCAAATTCGGCATGTCAGGCCCAACAATCTTGCCCGGAGCTCAGGAAGAGCTGGAACACTTCATGAATATTCCATGGTGCCGAGAACAACTTCAACAAGATAATGCACTCATCGTGCCCCGGCTAGACGAAATGAATGACGGCCATGGTAGCTCAGGAAAACTATTCAGCGAGATCCTCAATACACCGGCTACGATCGCCCATCGCATCGTCCTTGGCCACGACCCATCCACGAAATCGAATATGAACCCCGAATCGAAGAAAAGTTGGTTACCTATCGAGTCATGCAGTGTGTTCTACGCACTGGGCGAAAAGGTCGCCGGGTTTGGGAATATATGCCATGGTGGAATCCAGGCTACTCTACTGGACGATGTGATGGGTGTTATTTGTGTATTCAACGCTCGATTGCAGGGCGATATCTATCCAATCAAGGTGCCCGGGAAGTGCGCGCCAGACAATAATCCTGGAATGATCAACTTGGTCAAGAATATGATTGCGACGCAAGGGATGCAGGTCGAGTATCTCCGACCTTTACGAGTTCCTGCTGTGATCCAAATTACGGTGCATGTGGGCGAGGTATCAGAGGATTGACGTTCTTTTGTGATGCATGGCGTAATCAAAGACGGGAAAGGGAAAGAATATGCCAAGGCGAAGGCAATATGGGTAGTGTTTCGCCCAAGGGGAAAGCTTTGAGTAAATAGATTACATTATTCACAGGGCTGGCTACTCCAACTCGACAAGCCTTCCTCGCGCAATCTCCAACGCTGCCTCTAAAAGGTCTATTTCACGATCCCAAACTCCAAAATACCTGAGCGATTTAAATGCTCGAGTAAAAGATAACGGCGAATCCTCACCCATAGACCACGTGAAGATTCCAGTGTCCATCTGTTGAATCCACGTACCAACGTCATTCAACCATCCACTATTACCCTGAACATGCACTGCGAAAGCAACTTCGGCTTCAGGGCCAACAAAAGCAGCCTCAAGAGCCACAGGCATAACTCCATGGTGGTAAATAGGTTCACCCTCATAGTCCTTGCATGAGCTCAGAGCTCCACGTAATATTTCATTCATATGACCCATTTCCATCAGGACCTCTTTTGAAATTTTGACTTCTTGTAACATTCCTTTCGCGAACATGATCCCTAGAGTTCTAAGCCATTGAATACGTATACTCATGTAAGCGAAGTCGAAACCAAACACTCTAATGGAGGATCGATATTCATAGTAGCAGCTTGGCAATTGTAGTTGATGAACTGGAAGCTGTGGAAAGGGGTCAGCGGTCGAGCTGACGAAAGCGTGGAGATATGATCTGTGTGGCAAGTTGAGTAAGAGAGTCAAGTATCTGCTGGTTGTATGTATAGCCAACTGGAAACTGGCCAAGACTGAAAGAAGCATAGTATGCTTGTACCGGCATTGGAGTATTTGTTCTCGGCGCTCATTCATAGTCTGCACTGATGCTGGGAGATACCAGCTATCCAACCCACGCCAAGAAGGAGGGCGATCCCCATCATCCTGTTCTGGAGGATAATCATTTTCGCAACACAGTTGGCCGCTAAACAATGAGATCCAAGCGAGGGAAATTTCTTTGATCACGAAAAAAGTATTCGGGATCGTAACCCTTAGGCAGGGCAGCATGTATGGTTCCGGATTCCCTGTCCGAAGTGGTATATAAGCAAGATCCATTCGATGTTCATATCGTGTGATGTATTCAGGCTCACGATCCCATAGAGGCATGTTGTAAACATCGCGGCACTGCGCTTCAGCCTCATAAATACGTTTCCACTCGGTGGGGTCCCAGTGTTGTCTGGCGACAAAATAGATTTTCCAGTCAACCCAATCGTTGGTTTGAACTATAGGCAGCTGTTCCAACGTGGGGATTGGAGCCAGAGCAATATACTGTTTCCTCTTAATGTGTGAGAGCAAGGAATCTATGTCATAGGCAGCTTCAACGTTGACAACATTGAGGGCACCTGATACGTGGCTCAAACTGTCAACTGGGGCTAGCTTTGACATAAAACATAATGCAAACGCCCACTGCCGAAGGAGTATTGCTCGATCAACTGTTGCCTCGGTTGGCTGCGCCCCGCGGGCGAGAAGACCGGCTACAAGGGCGATTCTATCTTTGGATATTCCGTATAGCGCCACGTCAAGGCGAGAGGCCTGATCTGTAGGCTCAGGCTGGTCGCTCCACAGAATTGTTGCCACTTGGAGTTCTCCTCTCAAACATGCCAGGTTTAATAGGTCCTCATAAATTCGCTCATGCCTCGTGAAAATTCGAAGTGTGTGCACCGTTTTGTGGAAGCCTGCATGTTCAAGCAGCAATATTGTCACCTGGTACACTGTATTGACCCCAAGAGCGGCGACGTCGATCTCAGCGAGGGAAAGATTATGAAGAAGACGTACTATAACTGCGTCGGGCAAATCGAGGGATAACGCAGTGGAGATGTGTCGAGCATTGGCTTGGATATCGCTCGCTAGGCCTTTAAGTCTTGCAAGGCGTATCAGACGAGGATGAGCAGATGATATAGCCCACTCTACAACTTCCTTAAAGACTGGAGAATGAAGGTCTTGGCCGATGGGGACGCGCCTTATGAGTATGGATATAGCCTCCTCATCAAAGCAATCCATGGCTTCTCTGAGAAAGTCGGGGTAACACACATCGAATGTCGATATTCGGTTCAAAAGGTGATGTTTTGCGGGATGCCTCACACGCAAACGGATTAACATCAATCCTAGCCATTTCACCAGTTCGTAATCCAAATCTGGATCAACACCCTCCACATGAATGGTTTTGAGGAGGAACCAAAGATCCAAAAAGCTTTTAATTGCCCTCTTTCGGTCTTTTGTCACCTCATGTTTCAATAGGAGGATGTGGCCACTAAAGAAAGCCCAGATCATATGGTCGGAAGGTAACCTCCAACGCGTTCGGAGCGACATCAGAGGCTGATGGTAGGTCGTAAGAATGGTTCGGCAATCGATGCCGAAAGTCGGATGATCGAGGAGACAATGCCATTGAGGGAGTGAATAGAGCTCTCGTAGGTGCGAGGTGTGTTGGATCCAGTTATTTTGAGCATAAGGGAGAAAGAAGAATTCCTGTGAGTCAGGATTGGAGTGACTCCAACTTGCTTCTGCAAGAAAAGGTCCAATATCATGTCTCGTTTGAGATCTTAACCTCAATAGCTTTCCAGCAAAGCTAGCTCCGGCTTTATGACCAACAGTGCTTAGAGCGACCCGCTCTGGCATTGCGTTCGCGTCTATCTTTGGTACGACGTTCCCTGAAACTCTTGTGTCGAAGACGTTGTAACTCAGATAAGTCACCACCGTCTCCGCCATAGCCACGTCGGCCTCATATTGAGTAAAAGTCCACTCTGCGGCATTACGAGGTGAATTGAGACAAAAGTTCCGTGCGCTGTGATGAATGAATCGAACTGTGTCATCTTCTTCATCAACCATAACTAGACTTCCACAAAACCTGAGTGCGGCATGAATGCTGCCAATGTGGTGGCTCGGACTCCAGATAGACTGTCCTACCATCACACTAGCAGCTTCCCGAAGTTCCTCTGTTGTCAGAAGCCCTCTGGCGCCCACCAATAACTTGAATATTCGAATATGATAGCCTTTGGTGTCTTTTAGGCAGGCTTTTGCAAGGTTTCGCTCGAATGTCTCTGTTAGATTCCGTGGCAGATCATGGATTGTCTCACGAATAGCTGCGTCAGATAGCTCAGCGCATATGGAGTCAAGCTGAAGTGATACCCAAAGAAACCTATCTCAAGTAAGTTTAAAGTGATGGGTGAGTAAGTGCCAATCTTACATCCCGCAGGCTCCATCTGTAAGCTCATTTTTGATATCTTCGACAAGGCGAGGGTCGCGAGTCACAAGAGTTCCACTTTTTACACGTTTTTCGACCTCAACCTGAATGTAATCTGAGATGTCTGGATTGTCTTCTGGGATCGGTACCTCGAATTGAAAAGATTGTCGCCTCCAGACAGAATGGTTTTCGGGGGTCCTGACAGATAAGCAGATCTTGTAGGCATGAGGCTGTATTAAGGACAACGACCGCAGCACCTCCTGTTGCTCCTCTATGGGGCATTCATCAAGACCATCCAGGACAATGTAGACCAAAGTATCATGAGGTGGGACTTTGGCAAAGATGTCAAGGATATCATCTAGATCGAGACCCGACACGGTTTCCTCAAAGATGTGTTCAAACTCGGCTCGAGTGATAAAGTGCTCCAAGAGCTGCCTCAGGAGACTTCCTAGAACAGTTCTACACTTCAGACTTTCGGGGCTATCATGCCTAGCGAAGAAGTATAGAGTAAAGCTGTTGTTCTTTAGATTGAGGTCATCCACCATGTTTGCCAAAAGAACAGACTTTCCAGCACCAAGCTTGCCGCGAATGAGAATTGAATCATCCGTAACCTTACCAGTTTTCCATTGCTGATAGTCGTTATAGGATTCCAGGATGCGTGTTGTACCGTATTTGCGCGTCTGTTTCCATGTAGTCTTGTAGTCGTATTGAGAGCAAGCCTCAAGAAAACGAGTGCATATCCTGATTCTTCGCTGGTAAGAAGAAGATTGAGATCGAAATGCTGCGAGAGATCTGAATTTTGCGTTTTCTTTTGCTTCTTCCTCGACCCTCTGGTTTAGCAAGAGGTCGGTCTCTTCCTTGATAGAGGTAGACCATACGTCGAGATCGGTCTGAAAGGTCTTCATTTCTGAGTCACCCATAGTCGAGCCCAGCCGGCTCAGACTCGACTTCTTTGTCCAGTTGATTGACCCAAGACAAATCTGTGTCACGATGATAAAATACTCGCAAAGATACCGTTGCAGGTTTTTTGACTTGGGATAAAGAGCAGCCATGGCCTGATACCTCGGTGCGTTCCGGCCAATAGCCATGAAGAGGAATGAAAGCTTCTCAAGGTATGTGAAGTAGCCCGTTATTACCTATGCATAAATATGAGTAAGAAAGAAGGGCTTAAGATAGATATTGACAGAGTACTCACATGAACTGTCATTCGTGCAGCAGCCCAGACTCCACAAGCAATGAGGTTCTGAGATCCCCCAACCACCACATCACCTATAGCTGCAAAGGTCTGGATAGCCTCTAGAATATTCGTCATTCTCGGACCAAAGCAGCGGCCGCGCCCATGTTTGCTTGTAGCTTTCAGATCAATCTCGGCAGTCAATCTCATGACATCTGACATAGTGGGCGGTTTGCTAGCAGCCAAACTGCGCGAGGCTTTGAACGAAGTCTTCTGTTCTGAGGTTAAAGCGGCCTCAAACTCGGATACTGCCTGGGCTAGGCGGATATCCGGCTTGAGACGACCAGCGTCCCGCAAAGAAAGCGCCATTTATCAATCTTGGCCGACTTCCTGATGCTGTAGGTAATATGCCAAGGATGACGAAGTTGTTGAGGGGTAGTATGTGCGGCTGACTTTTTACTGCCTGCTGTGTAAAGTCAGGCTGCGCAATATGTACCTCTCATTCGCTGAAATGTAGATCCGCATGATAGTATTTGACGTGATAAGATAAGCTGGGGTTTGTTGTCTTTTTCCTTTTTTTTAATAACTAAGAAAAAAAGATTCATTTAACTAAGCCTTGGCCGCATTTTCCAACGCTTGGTCGAGAAGCATCTTGGATTGTGACTGAATACCAGCCTTCTTTAAACCCGTCAATCGATCAACCCAGACCTTCCATCTCTCATCGCAGAATCCCTTCCATCCAGCTTCAGACAAACTAGCACCAGGCTCACCCACTCTGCCATCAAGTTGCTCTCCGTCTCTGCTGATCTTAGCCAAAGCATCAGATGCATACACCATCCAGACCAAAGAAGCATTTAGTAGCATGGGTGAAGTCTTTTGCGCGATTTTATCGGCGTCAGGCTCTTCAAGAGCGTCGCGCATAGCCCAGAGGCCGAAAAGGCTCAGGTCATTGATACCGGCGCCTGTGACACGAGCGAAGAAGCCGTGAGTATTGACGTAGGCATCGTGAGACTTTTCTTGAGCTATTCACAGTAAGTAATCATTCAGAGACGTGAGTGTCAGAACATACTAATGTCGAGCTGTTCGCGTGCCAAACCACCGAACATGGGAAGCTCATTCCACTGCGTCTCATTACCCCAAATTTCCATTTTCTTGGCTGTTTCATTCGCTTCCTGATTATCCTTTATCGCCTGCAGGGTTTCAACTAGCTTCCCTTGCTGCGCGTGGGGGGTCTCTTGAGCAGCGGTGAAGACATCCATCCATAGATTATAAAGCTTGTCTTCATAATCTTGACCAGTCTTTACAGCTTCAAGAGCAGGGCCGGCAAGTCTTTGCGCTGCGTCTTGAGCGGAAAGAGAGTTGTCGCTCAATAATTTCTTGATGTCTGACATTTTTCGTGCGAGGATGAATGGGGTGAGTGAGAAGCGTGAGATGCGTGAAATTTGAGAAATGCAAACACGAGAAATCATAAAGTGGTAGTAGCGTGGCTGACTGAGTATGGAGGTAGGTAGTAGCATGAAAATCCTCTACTACGCGAAACGGAGATGTCAGATAGATGATTTGCACTAGAGCGGCATTGACATCCGATTCGATAAAGCTGAAATACAAAAGGACACGACTAAACGCGAATCATTCGAGATAAATGTAACACGAGGCCCGTGAGTGAAACAGCATATGCCGATCACGATCCACTTTCACTGCGGGGTTTGTTGCTTACTGGTTCGAATATCCTCAGCTACAAAAGCTCCATCTACCGGACCAAGCTCCGAAATAAGCAGGTGCTGATACTATCCAAAACTCAATGGATCATACAGCCAATAGAACTCATGAGGTTAATCACCTGCTTGAAGTTTTGAAGATCGATATGTTTTGGGACACCGAAGCTCGGCGACCTGGGATGAACTGACAGATCGATATCCCGAGGTAATATAGGTATGGGTGAGATTCGATTGAGTATAAAACAGATGAGATAACTACTAGTCTGATGAAATGATTCTGACACGCTCATCTCATACTTCGCTGGTCGTATAACTCTTGACAAGATGCTCTTCTTCAAGGTCAGCATCCCATCCCTCTCCAACTCATCAACCCTAAGACTAACCTTGGCAGTCCGTCGCTTCTCTCGCTGCTCTTGTCAGCCTGGCTGTCGCCAGCCCCATCCAGAGCCGTCAGTCCGCCACCACATGTGGCAGCCGTAACTACTCCGCTGCTCAGGTCCAAGCCGCTGCCGACGCTGCTTGCCAGTACTACCAGAACGACGACACTGCTGGTAGCTCCACTTACCCCCACCAGTACAACAACCGTGAGGGCTTCAACTTCATTGTTGATGGTCCCTACCAGGAGTTCCCCATTAAGACTAACGGTGTCTACTCTGGTGGTAAGTTATATAAACTTGATACGTAGTTTGGCTATTAATGTGTTTTAGGCTCTCCCGGTGCTGATCGTGTCGTTATCAACACCAACTGCGAGTATGCTGGTGCTATCACTCACACCGGTGCTTCCGGTAACAACTTTGTTGGCTGCAGTGGCACCGACTAAGCTGTCACGATAGATGACTCTGAATGATCCGTTATACGTACATAGTTAGCGTTATGTCTTGATGACAGCAAATTACATATATTAACTCACTATACCTGCTATTATCTGAACTGATTTAAGCTCTTCATGAATATTTAACAACATTAAACCGTACTCCTAAAAACCAACCATCCCTCGCTATGAAGACTCTTCCTCTTCTAGCAGTACATCACCCACTTATTCAAGCTCATCTCCTTGATAACCTTGCTAAATCCCTCTGAATCTGCCGCGGGGCCCGTAGTAGAGCAAATTCGGCGCTTTTGCTTCGCTGTCACCTTTGGTGCGCCGCTGGGGTACTCAATGTTGAAAACTGGTTTGCCGGCTTCGATGTAGGGTGCATATAGGTCGCACTCTGAGTACTCAATACAGGACTCGTTGATGGAGAAGGCGACATAGTCAATCACATCTTCTGTGATGTCTCCGGCATTCTTCATACCCATGGACATGTTATACTTCGCGGCTTCGGAGGATAAGAATTGAACGTAGTTGATCGTGTCGTTTTGGGTAAGACCCAATCCGTTGTCGTTGCCCTTCACCATCGTCAGTTAAATGTCGATAATATTGTATGTCAGACTCACATAACCATCCATGTTATCAGGATCAATAGCATGACATCCCTTGTTGGCAGCCATTCTAATCCTCTGAGCCATGATAGCTCGGACCGCAACACTACTAATATTAAGCCATCTTTCACCCGGCCATCCATCAAGAGCCTTTCCAAGATCCTTTTTGGGGAAGCTTCTCGCATCAGGACGCCAGTTCTCATAAGTACCGGCACTGAAGTAACAGATAACCTTCTTGCCGGCCTTTGATAATGCAGTCATTGTGCTCTTGGGATTATCGAAGACATCAAAGTCCCAGACGGGAACATTGGGGGTTAGCTTGGAGACACCGCCTTTAGGGATGGTAACTGTCTCGGAGAGCATGATCTGCCATTGAAGACCGGGTTCTGGCTGCCACATATCTTTGCGTTTGGGGGTTGCGAGACCACGAGGCAGGTATGGATTAGCATGTGAGAGGTCGCAAAATGACACTGCGAGAAGTGCGGTTGATTGGAATAAGGTAGTCAGCTTCATTTTGACTTTTGATCGTGGTAATCGTGTTCTGGCAATCTGATATAATGGGTCAATTCAGTTGTCATTTGGCCAGAAGTGGTGCTGAGTTTATATATGACAAGAAGCTTGCCACTAGTTGATGATTCCGCTCCGACCCGGTGTTTGGGCCCATTCCAGTGATGCTAGGTGAGGGGAACGGCGTTAATTCGAGACCACTGAGATCATTCTTAGGATATTCTTGGTTAGTGCGAGGCACGGATCTTGACTATGGCCTTATATGGAATGGTAAATCGGTTGGTTATTAAAGATCATTCATAGTATTGATAACTTATGGAAATTCTTTTCACTATTGATGTAATTAAAAATCCAGAAGTCTTTGTTCATGACAAAAACCGACCTGTTTGGCTCGGGAACTTTCCTGGGACATGTTAGGTGGACAGGGGCAGGAATGCATCACAGCCTAAGTAGCATACGCATGCGGCCAAAAATTCCAAACCTCGTTCCGCTGCGCTCCACCATCGTCAAAGAGAGTTCAATTTCAACACGGGAGGACCCGATCCTGTTCTAAGCTGGATCATAATTGCCAAGATAGTGACAAATCCAATCAAAAAGTGGACTCCACATACAGAATAATCGCGAGAGATGGGAAATAGGATGAAATCAATAGACTCAAACAACTACAAATAATTTCATTTATCTTATGATAATTATTTACCCTCCTTTTGAGGGGTCTTCATCACTTGATGTCCCAACTTAACAGACCACCGCATCAGCTCCTCATCATACTCAGCAGTATGCTCACCTTTTCCATTACCAAACCACGATGCCTTCAACGCCTCTCTCCTATCGTTATCATTCATATGAATAAGCCATCTTACCAAACTTCCATACCCGCTATCCAAGGCTCCCGAAATCCAGGCGTGGTGAGGGCTAAGCGCCTCGCCGCAGATTGCAAACTTTCCTCCGCAGAAGAGAGTTTGGAATTGAGGGTAGATATACTTGAACTGGCCGGGACCGAAGAGGGCGAAGGCGCCGCTGGTGTAAGGATCATGTGACCAGGCGTAGGCGTGGTGGGTGACATACTGATCCCTGAGGAATTTGTTGGTGATCTGGATGTCTGCGTTTGCTTTAGGGCCTTCAGGCTCGGCCCAGAGTTTAACGAGGTTTTCGAAGCAGGCAGTCACGACAGCATCGTCGATACAAGGTTTCTGCTTCGAATAGTCGGGAATTAGAGATCCCATGCGAGTTGCGTCTTGAGCCCAGGTGTATGACACCATGAGAACAGCGGACTTATCCCCGTCATCCCAAGATGGGTAAACAACATTGCTGATGGGGAGATCGGATCCTGAGACACCTCCAATTTTAATGCCGTTCTTGGAGTTCTTGTACATTCCCTTCCACCATCGGGTCTTGAACTTGATAGCGACCTTGCAAGATCGATCATAACTGAGAGCTCTAATACCTGTTAAGACGTTCTCGCGAATAGGTGTAGGACCAAACCCGCTGATGAGTCCTTGGAGGTCCATTCGCTGTAGAGGTCCCATGGCCGTCGTGTTGAATACCATGTCATATGACTCCGTTTTAGGGCCATGAGTACCAGAGATAGAGACTTCGATCTTGCTGTCTTGGACATTATCTCTCATGGCAGTGACTGGAGTGTTCTTCTTAACCTTGAAGGAGACTTTGTTGTGAGCAATCCAGTCAGGATCTTCGATGCACTCGTTCATCTTGTCGGCGACGAGTGACATGCCACCTTCGATGCGATGCCATGGCTTTCCAGTCGTGGCCTGGAAGTCACTGTAATCGCACAGAGATTCTACGATGGACTGGTCAAAGAGACCTGTAGATGTCGCAGCTGACTCAGCTTCCTCAGTCTGGTCGTAGTCCCACCTTGCAGGCCATGTTAGTAATGCAGAGTCAGAAGGTCAATTTCTATTACTTACTTTGGATCCGTGAACATGAGGAATGCTCTAGTGGAATAAACGTCCTTGGTATTTACCCATTCTTCAAACTCCTTGTTCCAATTGGACCCAAGGCCGGCAATGAGCTTGTTCATCCTGTCATAATAGGGTGTTCCGCTATTATTTGTAAGTATTGATCCTGCCTAGGAATACTGGTTTCTTACTTGGGGGCTTCAGTATGAGAGTACCAATGCATTGAAGGCTCACAGCCAGCATCCAGGACATACTCCTTCTTTGGAAGGTCCAGTTCCTTGATAAGGTTGAGTGTCCTGTAAGAGATATCAGCTATCTGCCAACTTGGAGGGGTAAAATACTGACGATTGCATAGCATCAATTTCCGGAATACGCATTGCTCCAATATCATAGTAGTCATGAGGGTTCGGATACTCATTATCCTCAGGGAATTTATAGGTAAAGATTCTTCCACCAATTCTGTCTGAAGCCTCATAGATATCCACGTTGTTGATCTTGAGATACTTGAGCATCATGGCGAGATATAGACCGGTAGCACCAGCTCCGACAATAGCAACACGACCCTTGTACTCTTTCATATGCGACAGAGGGTCATCATGTTCGTGAGAAGGCAAGGCGCCGAGTCGAGGTAAACCCTCATCAGGACTAACGCCCTCGTTCATCTCATAGTTCAGATTGCTGAGATGCTTGTAAAGGATATGCTTCGCGTAAGCGACTCTCAGATCAGTTGGAGGGGGTACCCCAGGATCCATGGGCGGCATGGCCGGGAGATGCTCAGCACGTTTAGCCATCTTGTCTCGTTGGGAGTTCAGCAGATTGATAGAGTGTACAGAAAGAGGAAATTAGAGTCGTCTCAAATTTCGATAAGAGAACAGTTCCATATACTACAAGAGACGAACTAACAAGCTCTTCTTATAATTGTCTGCCAGGCCCAGATGAGTCTATTGAGAGCAATGTTTGCTGCAGACGGCCAGAGCTGAAAACATCACATTCCTCTCATTGGCGTCCCCTCACTTTGGCGTATCAATATTGGCATATTGTGGCGAGCTGAACTTGGATTTTGGCTGAGACATTGGTGGGAACAGCTCCGCGTGCCGTTAGATGCGTGAGCTAAACGGGCCGTAGCTAGCCCGTCCCTAAGCAGCCGCTATGCAGATTTGGGTGATCATTGCATGAGAACTTTCCCTTGTATAGTCTGTCTGCCTGGGGGCTTTTAGCAGTCAATGGAATAAAATTCAGGGTCTAGATTTTTTTTCTAAGGCAATTACTTTTTATAAAAAATAAAAATAAAAATTCTACTGGAAGATACGATAATGATAAAATATTATCTCTCGAGTCAATCGGGCGATTTAGCGTGACCTCATACATTCTTTTTGGGAGACAACACTATGAACTTACATATAATAACTTTTGACATAAATATCCTTAAGTGTAATGTTGTACTTGGATCAATAGATAGAGGCTAATTGAGAAATTCATTTTATTTATTTATGTAATTTATCTTCTTTCCCTTTTCCGATTATGGCTCAATTGATGCTGACACTTTGGTCTGTATAGGGTACAACGTACGCCAAAACTCCCCATGTCAAGCAAATCTCGGTCAATTTTGATGACGTATTGATCTATGCAAAGTACCCTGATTCGCTTAAACAAACCCCGCATTCGTGGCAGCTGGCTGTGCCTGGATCACAGTCAACCAGTCTGCCTAGAATGCTACATACTGCACATCCTGCACCTCTGATCACACACCAAAATGTCGCCCAATCACCTCTTTCAATATTCTGTTGTCTCAGCTCTCATGGATGGAGTAGCTGAGACAGGAATCACTCTTTTGGATCTCCTCACACATGGAGATCACGGCCTTGGCACCTTTCGACGCATGGTTGGTGAGATGATCATCCTCGATGGGACCATTTACGACATGAAGCCTGATGGTTCTGTTATCGCGCTCGATAGTGACGCATGTGCAAACCAAACAGCGCCTTTTGCCATGATCACCAAGTTCAAGTCAACAACAAACGTCTCGAAACAAATACAAAGCAAAGAGTCTTTTACCGAAACATTGTCGCAGCTACTTCCGGCGACTAAAAACCACTATCTCGCCTATAGAGTTGAAGGCACCTTTAAGTCGGTTACTGTTCGAACAGTCGGAGGACAGCAATCACCAGGCGAAAGTCTTGCCGAGCTTGGAAAGCGACAAGCTTCTCACACCTTCAATAATATTAGGGGCACTATCATCGGGTTTCGCTCACCAGCTTTTATGCAGGGCATCAGTGTTGCTGGCGACCATCTTCACTTTCTCGCCGCGGACAGACAATTCGGAGGCCATGTACTCGCACTGGAGGGTGACGGCGATCTAGAGATTCGAGCGTCGCAAATGGGAGCATTTAATCTTCAGTTTCCTTCGGGGGACAATGCATTCAATGAGGCCAAGTTGGTGAAGGATCATGAGGGTATAGCTGCCGTTGAGGGATAGTTTTAGCAAAAGAAAGGCCATCAAGTCATTACCTTTAGAGTAGCCAGCTCTCTTAACTATATCCAGCCTGTTTGGTGATACAGAGGCTGTGCGAGCAAAGAATACCCCGCTTACTGAGGCGAAGTAACATTAGTAATATGCAGCTTGTCTGCTTGTGTGCAGGGCTGACCCAAGATGAGTGGATGGAACATCATAATCAGTCCACTATGTCCAATGAAAACTCTGAGAAAATATCCGTCAGCATTTATTTGCAGAGAGCCTCACCGGCTATCAGGCAGCAAGGCGTTATGGTCAATTAGGATGGTATTTAGATAATCTCACCACCATAATGTCGCACATATGATATTTTCTGCAGCTCTTCAACATCAAAACACTTTCTACTCAAAATGCTAGTTGCTGTGCCTCCAAGCCCTCGATTCAAGACGACAGAGCCTACGTTGTACGGGCGCACCTTGTCTGCCAAAGAGACGCGTCTGGCACTAATACGCGCTGGGAGATGGCATGACCCTATCTCTTGCAACTTCAGATACATCGAGATTGGAAGCGAGACAAAGCAGCGCTACTCGGCACTCTCATACGTCTGGGGTTCATCCAAGGTCGTGGAGACTATCACTATCGACAGACATAATCACAAGATCAGCTTGAACCTTGCTTGCGCTATTCGCCATTTGAGGGATGAAAGCAATGATATTCTCATCTGGATTGATGCATTAGTAGGCTTTTTCCAGATCCTCTATACTATCCGAGAGACTAAGACTTGTCCGCAGTGCATAGACCAACAGAATGTTCGCGAAAGGAGTTCCCAGGTCGCCATGATGCGAGATATCTACGCCTGTGCTCAGCGAGTGATTGTGTTTTTGGGCGATGGATCTTATCATCGAATCCCTAAAGACTATGCAAAATCTCAACCTCTTCCCGGTGTAGTATTCTCCAACGATGATCAAGATGACACCTTAATCACTCGGTTTCATAACTGTTGGGAAACAATGTGTAGACGGCCGGAATGGCACTCCTTCTGCACGATCTCTCTCATCCGGGTACTATCAGATGTGGACAGGTACAGAACTACAGTTCAATCCATTACAGATGGAAAGCCAACATCAAGATTGAAGCTTTTTGAACTCCTACGACAGTTCATCAATAGCCAATGGTGGCAGCGTGTGTGGGTCATCCAAGAGGCTACGGTTTCTCCAGAAATCGCTGTTCAATACGGAAACGTTCAAGTGTCATGGGACGTATTTGAGAGATCAGCAATTGGTTGTGAAAGCCTAGGCTGGGGCCGATATGATAGCGGGTCTGACACGTTACTGGGAATCGAACGAGAGCACGCCAAGGTCCTACCGGTGTTTTCAAAACAAGTCTTTGAGATTGAGCGACTACGTATGGAGTGGAACGAAACGAAAGGGGCTTCTCTTCTATCACTACTACAAGAATTCTCAAGTCGGAAGGCCACTGATGATCGAGATAAAGTGTTCGCTTTACTCGGTCTCGCACGGGATGTCAACACCATCAACCCCGACTACTCTCTGAGCACAATCGAAGTTTATCGATCTGCTGTTATCGATCTGATGAAGCATAATCGCTCACTCGCAGCGCTCTCCGGTGATATGAAACGAAAGAACAGTCAGGGTATGCCTTCTTGGATACCTGACTGGAGTGTTGCCATGGAAGAGCCAGATCGCCGACGCATGCAACTTCAAGACGTGTATAAGGCTTCTGCTCCCTGGCGGATAGTCGTTGTTGATCGTGAGCATGAATACTGGGAATACGTGGCAAAGAACATGAGACACCTTCACGCGGAAATTGAGACTGGCAAACGGAGTCCGTTACCAAAGGATATGGTTTCTGCTCTCGTTAGTTACGAAGAGATACTGAGCAACAAAGCCTACGGCGGCAGGGAGTGGATACGAATGGAAAATCTGGATTCCTCCCAGCAAAAGAACATCCAATGGTGTAAAAAAGCGTACAGCAACATTGCTGGGAAGGGGAAGCTGGGTTTGATCGGACAGTCCATTGGAAAGTTCATCGCGGCACACTTATCCCTGCCATGTGTTCCATCATCAGGAGAGTGGTATCGAATAGATATAATCGACTGCTGCTCGGAGCTATATTGTTTGCACGTTCTCAACATATGGGTTTATAGGTTTCGTCAACTCGAAAGACAGCGGTTCGGTACAAATCATTTATCCATATCGGCTGATGAGAAGCAAGAAGTGGTTTCGAGGACTTCTTGGCATTCCAACCATATGATCATGCTGCACGGAGACCACACTTTAAGCTACAGTCACAACATTCACTTAGCGATGCGCTCCACGTTTGAAGCTATGACCAAGCATATCATAGAGAGGGCTTTGGCCGAGAACCTCCTGGACGAGTCACTCACAGAGGAGAATCTACGATCGATGGCATCAGAAGTGACTGCTTTCGTAGACAAGCGACAATTCGATGTGGATTCCATGGCCTTCCTCGATACCCGAGAAACAATTATTGACGAAAAACTATTCGAAAAGCTTTCTGACCTTACCCACCTGGCTGCACAGGTTCTGGACCTCTGGATACACCCGGAAACATTGCAAGCAGTGCAACAGACAAAACAAGCTTGCAAAGATCTAGTGAGCTTACATCAAGACAGTCCCAGTGCCATTGATAGCCAGTGTTACGAGATTCTATCAACCGGTGTTGTTTTCCGTGGCTCCGCCGCATGGATGCGGCACCTCAGAGACCCAAACCCGCACAGTTCATACCTTCAATATTCAGGGTTCTTAGAATTCAGGAGGAACAAGCAGAATGAAGGACTTAAAGAAGGTAAAAACACTTTGGCGATAAGTTCGAGACATATTGCTACGGTGGACAAATGTGCTGACAGGCTACTGACGTGGGTTGATGCGCCATCACGACTCTTCACGATCAGTCAGTGGATGCTAGGCGTTAAAAGTCTAACACGCCATGACTTTTCTTCATTGTTCATTAGGACTCTTGTTGGTAATCTGTATGAAGAATCGCCCGGAACGTTTCGCCGCCTTGGTCCATCGGAGGATATTATGTTGTTGTCCAAGTGGTTCACACATTCTCTCCTACCCCAGCTTGGTAATATGAATCCGTCAATTGAGGTTGAGCTGTGGAGACATTCTCTAGGTTGGTCTAAAAGACCCAGGCTAGACATGAGCCAAGAGTTCAAGTCATTTGAAACGGAGATGAGGTTGGCAACTGAAGGGAGGGTGTTTTTTCTCACGGAGGATGGAGGAATGGGACTTGGGCCAGGATCTATGGCAGCAGGTGATGAGATTCATCTTCTACCAGGTGGAAACAGCGCCTTTGTGCTGAGGCCGGCGGACAAGATTGGAGATGTGCCAGAACGTCCATTTGAAGTTATCGGTGATTGCTTGTTTCTGGACGGTACTGAAAGAGAACCGGGAGACCATGATTCATTGCAAGGATGCCTCCCTGTGGAAATCTTAGGGGGTCTTCTACCGGAAGGCCATATCCCCAACACTATCGCTTTATTATGATGCATCATGGGCGCAGATTATAGAAACAGAAACATTATTGGCTAGTGCTATTAGTCGAGGAAGTGATATTTTAGTTAATTCTGCATTAATTCTCCAAAATCTCCTTGACCTCGTAGTTCTTATTCGCATAAAGGAACCACAGCCCCGCGGTAAGGATAGCGATAGCTGCAAGAACAGCAGACGCATAGTTCATCTGATTAGCCACCACGGGCAAGTAATAAGGGAAGCAATAAAACACGAGAGCAACGGCCGACCAAGCTAGCATGATAATATTGGCGAGAAGACCAAGCTTGGGATACCAAAAGGGACCGTGTTTGAAGTTGGATCGACCCTGTACAAGGACCAGGATAACAGGAATACTGTAACTGATGTACTGTAGCAGAAGACCGGTGGAGATGAGCGAGTTGAAAGCTAACTCGGAACCGAGATAAAGACACCCGAAGATGGCAGTTCCTGAGGCGGACCAGATGAGAGACCAAACTGGAGTCTGAAATGGTGAAGGCGCGAGCTTGCTGAGATGACGGTGCAGTGGGAAGCCACCCTCACGACTAATTGTCCACGCGAGGCGGGATTGCCAAGTCTGGATAGACCAAACAGCGCCAGCTGTTGTGATAAGGACTGGGACCCAGAGACCAACCGCCGCGGCTTTGCTGTTTGTGATTCGAAAGAAGAGCGCGAGGGCAGAGTTATCCTCAGCACCATCAATGCCAGTAACATTGAGAAGAACTGAGGTAATGACGAGAAGACCAGAGGAGAAACCAACAATGATAGTCCACATCAAGGCCTTGGGGATATCGGTGCTGGGCGAAGGCATTTCCTCAGCAAGATGTGTAGCAACATCCAGACATGAAAAACTCCAATTGGCTCCATTCATACCAATAATGAATGCAATACCCTTCTGCCATCCAGTGACATTAACCGAAGTGGTGAAGAAGTCTTTGGCAGACATGTGATTGTTCTTATCAGACATAGCGAATAATGTGATAAAGATAGTGGCAATGGTCAGACAGCTGAATAGCAGCATGACTTTGGAGACTTTCGGGAGGATATGTTCGAAGCTGGCAAAAAACACAGTCAAGATGTTCAGTAGTTGGAAACCAACAAAGCCCATCCATCGCTTGTAAACAAAATTGGGATCGAGGAAAGAGATGATAGCGCAGACGCCTGTGGGTACAGATAGACACGCTGAGGAGCCCGTTGCAACGGCGGCTAGCCAGCTGATGACTGCAGTGATATATGATAGTGAACGACGATATCGAGCTGGGGCTAGTCGGTTAACCCATACGTATTGACCTCCGGGGTGAGGCATCGCTGATGCGAGTTCGGCGAGGGTTGTTGCTGTTGCGAGACCGACGATGGCCATGATGAGGAAGCCCCAGAAGAAGAGAGGTGTACCGCCCATAGGTAAGGTACTTCCTAATACGAGAAGGAGACCGACTGCTGTGTTGGTAGTCCCATAGCCGATTCCGAGGGCGGATAAGGTTGTGAAAGGTTTGACAGATTGGACAGTGATATCTCCATGTTGAACTGAACCAGTTTCATTGTCGTGTTCAGATTTTGATGGCATGATTGAGACGTTATTCTTTTCAGAAACAGAAGATGCTTGTGCCTCCATCTTGCAATTGATATATCTCTGTTGTAAGATGATTATTGTCTCGATTGTGGGGAACTTGCCATGTCTTTATGACCAGCATTTAATATGGAGTTGATCCGTCCTACCGGAGCCGTTATCTCGGACCCCGACATCGAGGCTCTGAAACCATAACATATCCGGCAGTGCGCTGCGATATCTATTCACCTGCTAGTGGTTGCGGAAGCGAAGCTAGGTTGAATTTGGAAGGTTTGTGCGAGTCTTCCCCCGCTGTTATCTGGGGAGACGCGGGGAAATTATGGAGAGGTTGGACAGGTCAGTTATCGGATGTTTGTTTGCATCCTTGTCTTGCATTCCATGATCTAAAGAGATCAAGTTGAGCGGAGCTGTGCTGTTCTAACGAGAGAAGAGTTACAGTCGAAATGAACTTCTCAGCCAAGACAGCTCACCTCAAGTCTCGAGGCGGGTGCGCACGATGTAAAAAGAGAAAGGTAAACAGATCTGCCAATTGACTTAGATCATGACTGACACTACTCAGATAAAATGTGACGAAAGAAAGCCAGCTTGCGATCGCTGTGAGAGTCGTGGGCTTCAATGCCCTGGCTACACTCTCAACGTGCGATGGTCCAAGAAACATGAAATGCGAGCTGAAAGACTCTCGCCTCAGACCCCCGTACAACAACCGGGGAGAGCCTCATCCACTCAAACTCTGGAATTAGAACGATCCGGCGAGGATACACAACCGGCGTTAGACTGGCTAAATTCTCCATCTCAATGGGAGTATATGATCGGTGAAACCAGTGCTGCCTTGATTCTGGACGAGGAGTTCACAGGATCCACTGGTCCAAGTTGGGAGGGGCCTGACTTGAACGGTATGGCTTGGACTGAAACTGAAGAGAGTCTGTCCTCGCCATTTAGTACTTCTGAGCCATCAAATGCGCTTCATGAGTTACTCAATCGAGATGCCAACGTTGAAGGGCAAATGGTTCCAGCAGGCCAGCCCCAAAACATACCACGACAACTGGTAAACATACCCACTGCCCTTTCGCAATACTTCTTCAGTGAAGTGATACCACTATATTGTGCCTGGGACAGCAAATCGAACATGATGCGCAATATTGCTGAAAGCACATGGCAATCCTCGGGTGCTCTCTATCATACCATTCAAAGCATGGCAGCAGCATGTCTATCGGAAGGCTTTCCCCATTTGTTACCAGTTGCTCGTCAGGAACATCTGAAAGCTCTGGACATTATTAAGGACAAGGTTTCAATCTCCACGCAGAAGCAGGCCATGGTACTTGCTGCCACGTTTCTTGGCCACACATCAAGTTGGCTCAGCCCACAAAACCTCGATACAAGCATGTTCAAAGCCAGTTGCGATATGCTTGAAGACATGGCAACCGAGACGGGCGATAACTCTAAAGAGAGCCTGTCCTTTTTTGACGACACTCTGGACTATTGGTCTATGCTACTCGCATACCTGACAGATAGCCAGCAGCTGGGCTACCGTCGAAGCAGCCGTATAGCCCCAACAGCTCAGGCGAAATTAGTTGAACCACATCCATATTGCGGTATATCTCATGAGGTCATCAAGTTACTCAGAGATACTGGAATCCTCATATTCCGATACCGAAAGCTCATGTCAAAAGTCAAGTTCATGTCAGAGAATGACGTTGATGTATTCCGAATTTCTCTGCGCGAAGCAAGACGACTGGAGCGTACTTTCCTTTCACTTCGAAGCCCAGATCTGTCACAGATCAAAGATCCGGGAGACCCTCAGACACCACTGAAGCATCTTGAAATCATGAATGAGGCGTATCGATACACCGGGCTTTTGCAACTTTATCGTGTATTCCCTGATCTTCTCAATGAGCGGTATGCTCCATGGGATAAGGAGAGCATACTACGGCCCATACCAGATGGAAACATCCCAAAGGCTGAAGAGAGATCGAGGTGGTTGACACAACTAGCCTTGCACATTGTTTCTCTGTTGAAGGATATTCCATTTGAGTCGGGGACCCGAAGTGCTCAGCCTTTTATTATGGTCGCGGTATCAAGCGAGTTAAGACGCAATGTTGGGCAACTAACAACACTGTCATGGGCCTCTACTGGTGTTGTTATTGATGAAACATCAACGGAGGTTGTTCAAGCGCGCAAGTTCTTGGCATCTCGACTGGCGGCATATACCCATATCTTACCTATCAAGAAGACTCGAGTTATTTTTGAACTAATCAACCACATCTGGACGACGTTGGATTCTGGAGAAGAGGATGTTTTCTGGCTAGATATTGCGTACGAGAAAAAGCTTGGGACACTATTTGGATAGACAGATCAGAACGAAGACACAATTTTACATTATGCTATGAACGTGCTATGTCTGTTAGAACTCATAGCTTTGCACTCCTGGCGTTCTCAAGTGTAGCTAAGCTTGCAAACTTATTTACTGTTGCCTCGGCAGTTAACTTGCTTCGCAGTCGATCCTCAGTGACCACAAAGCACTGCGGAAACCATTCACTTACGTCCTCACCAAACATCATCTTGACCAAGGCTTCTCCAGTAAGCCAGCACTTATCCATTCCATACCCATTGAAGCCTGCCGCTATCCACTGTCCTTGATCTTCAGGATTTCCCGTAATACCAGTGGGTACTTGTCCGACAATGGGAAGCCCGTCTGCAGTATGGCCTTGAATGCCAGACCATATTGATTCAATCTCCGCAGTTGACTGTGAACCCCAACCTTTGAGAAAGAGTTTCGGCAGGACTGTTGAAAGAGCTTGGATGGCTTCTTCAGGCACGTACGTGTCATCTGAAGTCAGGATATCTTTCATATAAGCTGTCTCATTTCCAATCCAGACCCTTCCGGTCACAGCGTTCTGCTGAAGGTAGTAGAGACCTGTGATGTATAGCCCCGTCTTCACATCTAGTGTTGGTTTGTGAGATAGACTCCAAGATCTGGATCCTCCCAGGCTTGGCAGTTCCGGTCCTGGCTTTTGAACTGACATTGTTCCGCGAAATGGATAGATTCGGCCAGCGAGTTTGGGGAGTAAATGCGACGCATGTCCGTTGGTGCAGTGGATGACCTTTCTCGCGCGGATGGCTCCTCGAGGCGTTATGATAAGGTAAGGATATTCAGCATCGGTGGCTGGCGAGAACTCTATGCGAGTGACCGGAGTGTTGGTTTCTATGGCAAGACGGCTCGGAAAGTGGGATAACAAGCTCTCATAGACCCTGGTCAAGAGACGGTATGGCCAGATAGCTCCAGCGTCATGCTCCACTGCCCCAGACGCGTTTTTGATGTTCCATCTCTCCGGTACCTCATCCTTGTTCACAATACGGTGGTAAGTGTTGTGTTCAGGGACGTTTTTCTGAAAGTCAAGAACAGAGTTCCTCGCTGCAGCCCATGTCTCATCGTCTCCGACAGCCATGACTTTGCGAACGTCTCTGATTTCACACTCCTCCTGTGTCTCTTTGTCCATGGACCTGACCATCTTCATCATATGATCAATGTTCATGATGCTGAAGCGTGTCACTTGCTTAGCGGCTTCGACTCCATGCTGCTTTGCGAGAGGACCATATGTATGCCCGGAAGCGGTTACGAGATGACCTCCATTTCGTCCCGTAGCACCGCTCACTAGTGTTCGCGCTTCCAGGACTGTGACATGAGAGTCTCCAGAGGCTGAGTGCTCTAGTAATGTCTTGGTGATGCTGCAACCTGTGATTCCAGAGCCAATGACAACAAAGTCGGTCCTCTCTAGGAGTTTTGATGACTGGATAGATGCCATGGTTGGGTGCTCTGGAACCTGCCAGGCCGCTACCGTTGGGTTTGGCCGTGGCAAACCAGGATCCTTCACAATGGCTTTACATACGTTAGCCACGAATTGAGACATGGCTTGGCCTGTAATGATGATCAGCATTGGTGATTTCTGTGAAACGATACCATAAAACATACTCGAATAACCAGAGAGATCATTCTCACGAACTGAACGATACTGGCTTGAATCACCACTTCTCCCGTTGGAACTCATTTTTTATCTTTGAGACAGGTAATTCCGTGGGATATCTTGATGCACTATAGACTAGAACCCGAGGTCATTCCCTTTAAACAGATAACAGTACCCTTGTACCATCCAGAGCCGAGTGGTCATCCGATTCCGCTTTCTGAACCGCCCTCGCAGCGGAGTATCATAACATTCGTTCCAGCTTGCTGCATTTGGGAGCCGTGTGCGAGGAGGGGAAGTCTGGGGATCTGGGCACGCGAGTTAGCGATTTCACTAGTCCGAATAGGCAAGTTTTTGCGCTGGCGATAGGCGAACTTGTCACCCCGCACGCTCTGAAATTCTTATCGGCATCGGCTATCTTTAGTGTTTAGCGTATCAGCACGACAAGGTCTGGGGTCCCCGCATATAACACTGAACATCAACATATCACCATTTTTCCTATTGTCAAGTACTCAACTGTTGTTACACATTCAATATGGGCATTTACGTCACTGATCTTAAGGAGGAAGATATTCCTGGAGCTGTGAAAGCTGTACAGTAAGCTTTCCCAATTATGTCAGAACACTCTTGGATATCCAGCTAACATTCTCTCCAGGGAAGCCTTCGTTGGAGATCCTTATAACGTATGGGTTTATGACCACACAAATGTGAGTAAAGAGTCATTGATATATCAGTTTTCTCTTTCAAATTCTTTCATGTTCAAAGAGACTAATACGGCAAAATGCAGTTCAATCCTGAAAGAAACTCGGTATCTTTGGGCATTCGAATGAGATGGGGCATGCGTAATGGCATCTTTCATGTGGCAAAAGAAGAAGGAAGCGATAAAGTCCTTGGTGTAGCCATGTGGTTACGCCCCCAACCAGCAGGTCAAACTTCGACGTGGAATGACTGGCTTGAGGGATGGCGCCTCTACTTTGGTCAAGTTGGAATGAACTTGGTCTACGGGCGTGGAGGACTCAATGTCAAGGTAAGAAAGCCTCGATATCCTGGTTTCTTGATATCCACCCAGTTCACTGAAGCTGACTTCACATCCTACAGAGATATTACATCTGGAAAGACGCACAAGCGAAAGCTCAGTCCGAAATATGGACAGATCCACGAGGATACTACTTCCTGAATATTATGGTCGTTCATCCAGAAGCTCAAGGCAAGGGTATTGGGGCCAAGATGATGAAGGCCGTAACTGAACAAGCCGATGCTGAGAACATGAGGTGCTATCTCGAGTCCAGTAGGGATGTACCGAACGTTGCTATTTACGGACGTTTTGGATTTAAACTACAGAAGGAGATGGTTTGCGATGATGATGGGGATGCGATCACGTTATTTACTATGATTAGAGAGCCTAATGCCGAACCCAGCGATGGGAGGTAGCAAGGCGTTCAGGGTGATATTTAATTCCGGGATCAAAATGGCTCATCGTTTGTTCGTCACAAATCACATTATTCTTTCGTCTTCTCTCCAAAAAATCATTTTTTGTCATTATTCTAATATCATACTTCCTCCCCCCTCTCAGCGGTCCACCGTCATCGAGTATCCAAGGCTAGGCACCCGAATAGCTAGTTTTAATCCATCTCAAATTTTCCCAAATAGATACCAATAACTCCATGAACGCCAATGTCAATTCACCTTAACTGTCATACTTAGCGAGTGTGAACGGCTTGCTACCATCCATGTCCGAGAACATGTGGCAAATCAGGCGTCCATAGCGATCCATCCACCCAATGTTTGAAGTGTCCAAGACGGGCATACATAGAACAACGATATACCCACACTGCTCAACAACTCGAAAGTTAGGTCTCAACTCGTTGAAGTATTGACAAGGCAAAGTGTTAGGGTGATTGGCTTCTGCCTTGGATCTCTCGACGCAGCCACTGCACATCTTATACGGTGCGCAGAAGTCCTCGTCATCGTCTCTTCCATTGGCATCCTGAGTTCTGACACAAACCAGCTGCAACTCGATACCACCACGAGGTTTGTGGGAGTATGTCCAGTGATTACATTTTTCGTAGACGTAGCATTCAACCTGGGGGTGCTGGAGATAGATGACGGGATAATCATCCGAGGCAATCTCATACATGGCTCCAATGTGAACAAGCATGAAAGGGGAGGGTGCAGGTACTGGGGCAGGTATGATCCAGCGACCAGGAACCTTGTAGTTTAGTTTGATATTCCCTTTCATTGGTGGAACCTCGATGGGAACCCCGATGGCAGGCTCGATGGGAGGGCTGACGGGAGGGCTGGGGGAAAGGTTGGTGAAAGGGTCGACGTAATAGGCAACTTCACGGTTTGGCGCTGACATGTTAAGCTATTGGTTGATGATCGCAAAGCTTGTTATTGAAGGGTGGTAGGTGAAGGGTGGTAGGGGAAGATTTTTAGGCTACCTAAAGGTTAGAGAGGATCAAGGGAGTGAGGAGGTATGGGTTGATAGTTTTGGTTACGTTGAAGGTTAGCTGTATTTAGCAAGTAGTTGGTAGTTGTTTGAGAGTCAAGAAAGTTGATGGTCTGAAGTTGAGCGGGATTTGGCACTTCTTATGTATCTTGTCTGAACAGTGTCGTTCGCTGTATTGTCAGAGTCTCGAAGTCACTCACATCCCTTTCAGTGGCATTAGTCTGTTCATGTACCTGTGAGGGGAGAGAAGAAACGAATGGCGGATTATTGTCTGGATCTGCATTGGGGTGCACTTGTGCAACAATATACACCTGAATAATAACTGAATCACTTCACTAGTCTAACGAATGGCTGGTTTTTCTAGAGTACCCCTTCTTCCTACATGGTCATTATGCTTTAATGCATTTGTTCTTTTTTCTGTTCAGTCTAGCTTCTTTGGTCAAATCGGTTTTTTCTCGTCGGATTTCTGACCGTATATTCTGAAAGATGACTGAACAGTGACTCTTGAGAGCTCATGAAATCATGATATTGGTTGTGTTCAATTCTCTGCTTCTAAGTCTATTCTGTTAACCTGTGCAATAAGGCCATTACTATCGGTTCCTCATACCAGGCGGCTTGGGGCTTGGACAGCAACAACAAAGCGTAGCTACAGCCACATCAACTAACTCAGGCCGATTTATTTCTATATACGGAGGAGTCTTGCGACTGAATCTTGGAAAGCGGCGTATTGTGAATCCTCGGGATCAGCCAGCTTGAACTCCTGGATCGATACACAATCGGTAACCCTCATGAAATCCACCTCAGGCCGTTTTAAGACATCATTAACCCAAGACACGGGCATCTCCTTGTTCCGTTCTCGTATATCAGCAGCGAAATGCTTCTCCGTTGTTTCATGCATCACGAGGCTCGTGATATATAACCGAGAAATGTTAGGCTGCTGTATGAGCAGCAACCCCATGTCGGGGTAAACATATTTATCGAACTCCCCGTCCCTTTCCGTTACTCTAATTGAAAAGATTTTGTAATCAAGCCAACGATCGTGTCAATCATATTCACTGTTTCCCGTTTGAAGATACAAGATATCGCATTTCGGATTAAGATACCCGAGCGGTGCAGCTTGGTCACGTTCATAGCGAAGAAACTGGGTGAGAACTGACCTTGGAACAGTCCGGGACTCGTGATAGACGTGGAGTGCAGTAGGAAGAGGCGGCGAGAGGACATGTGTTGCTATGGCGCGGCTTGAGAGGAAGCAGGGTCTCTCGATTGCCTTGTGAATCTGGGGACCAGGTAGGGTGAGTTGCCATTCAGCATAACCAACAAAAAGCATACGCAACTGGACAGGTCCACGTAATCCAGCCATAAGGGAACCCTAGGCATATAAGATGTAACAGTCACTCATTTCTTTTTTTCTTCCTTCGCTCATAAAGTAGCTTAATATCAGCCTTACCGTTGCTCTCACCATGCCCAAAACAGCTAAACCCTCCGCTCGTACTCCGTATGGGCTTACCCCATGTTCATGGCGGTGCTTCGTACTGCGTATAGAAGTCTAGTGGGTCCCTGCGCCTGGGCAACTAAGACGAAATAGTGCTCCAATGCTACTGTAAGTTGCTGGCATATAGCACTCATTGGCTACATCCTCATTCTCCATGGTCGGCATCGGTCTTTACGTGGACCGTGTATGGGAAGCACGATGTTGGAAATTGGCATCAGGAATTTTCTATATATACTGGATGAAGTTCATTGAAAAATATAATCTGCAATCTACTTCAAACCATTATCCATCGAGTACAGTTTCTCATCATGTTGTTTCTTCAGTGCGTCTCTTTTATTCTTCTCTCCCCGCTAGTGGGAGCAGCTTCGTTGAAGCCCAAGGGCTTGAAATGGGGCAAATGCAACGGCATCACTGCCAGCAGCTCCTTGCCCTACAAATGTGCGAGCCATGAGGTCCCTTTGGATTGGACCTCACCAAAAAGCGATAAGATCAATCTTCAGTTGATCAAAGTTCCAGCAGCCCATCAGCCTTCAAAGGGAACCATTCAGTTCAACTTTGGCGGGCCGGGACATGAGAATCGCAATAACCTCATTCTCTTTGCCAATCAACTACTCAAGTATGCCTTATCCATCCTATTACTTTCTTATGTGTACTGATTGCTCTTCCAGGTCGACGGGCGGGGTCTACGATTTAGTCGCATTCGATCCTCGAGGAACTGGGAACACAATTCCCTTTAACTGTTCAGATCAGCCCATCGATCTGTTGGGCTTGGTGGCTAATGCCAAGCCAACAGACTCGGATGAATACGCCGCAGCAGAAGATTGGGCTGCTGTTGGGGCTATCGCAAGCCGCTGTTACTATCATGATAAAGAAATCGGCGAGATGATTGGTACAGCATTTGGAGCTAGGGACTTGATGAGCGTCGCTCAGACGCTTGACAGAGACGGCAAGCTTCGCTACTGGGGTGAGATATGGCGACTTGATTTAACGGGAATTTTACTAACAAATGTTCTAGGCTTTTCTTATGGCACGACCCTAGGAGCAACAGTTTCCGCCATGTTTCCAGACCGAATTGACAAGGTTGTTCTTGATGGAGCCCAGAACATGCACGAGTACTACTATGGACACGGGTGAGCCTTATTCGACGCACTGACTTCACATTTATTACAGACCAGACTAACATTTAATGAAAGTGAAATCGAACAATGGATCGATGCCGATGAAATGTTCTCGACTGTTTGGTCCTCCTGTATCAAGGCCGGACCTGATCGCTGTTCCTTGGCTGCAAAGTATAACAACAGCACCGAACTCGAAGACGACATCTGGCAAGCCATCGAAGACCTCCGAAAGAATCCAATCGCCGTCAATACGCCCAAGACATCTTTTATTCTGAACCACATTACATTCAAAGGTCTGCTAACAGCTTCGTTTGGAGGCATCACTGTATGGCCCCTGTTAGCGACAGCTGTTCATCTAGTTCTCGAGAAGAAGACAGACACTGAGCAATTTACAACTCTTGTTGCTGTACTTGCAGATAGTGATCTAGCTACGAATGCTCTTCTGACTGCTCGAACAATGGGTATCCGTGGATCAGACCGCTTTGACCGCGCCAAAAGCCTCGAAGAAATGCGACTTACTGTCGCAGCACAAGAGAAGGCCAGTCGAATGATCGGTGGATCTGCTGCGATGGTAGCTCTTGCGACCGCACAGTGGAAGTTTGAAGCTAAGGAACGGTTTGAAGGAGCCTGGGAAAACATCAAGACAGCGCATCCTCTTCTGATCATCGGAAACACTCTTGACCCTCAGACTTCTTTGGCGTGTTCGCGGAACACCAGTGCTATCTTTAAGGATAGTGTTTTGATGGAGGTGGAAGCTTATGGACATACGACTCTGGCTGGTGTATCCAACTGCTCCGACTCGGCCATCGCGGCCTACTTTGTCAACGGGACTCTGCCAGCAAAGGGTAAGGTTTGTCCGGTTGATGTTCATCCTTATGAGGTAGCGACTTGAACAGGGAGCAGCTGAACTTTTGACAAGGACCAGGACTCCCAACTGTACTGTTTCAAAGACGGTTTTGGCCAGCAATGTGTTATTCGCTTCATAGACTTGTACTTCTACGTAAATATACTTATCTTGCTATAACTTTACCTTCGCACCAACCGGATTTACTCTCCACAATGCCTATAATATCTTGGTGTTGCTATAAAACGTGGACAGAATGAATATCGTATTTGCTGAAATACGATAATTCTGGGTCCGGCTATCGTCCTCTTTGAGGCAGGTGCCTAACTATAACCCCTGTGAATGCAGCCCTAGAACAATGGTTATGCTAAATAGATATGGGAGGACCATAGAACTTCACAGGGCCCTGTGAGTGTACTTCGTCACACTAAATATTACATAGACATTTCAACTACTTGACACCAAATGAAGACCTCAAAGATCTTGCCTTTCTACCCAAAAGTCGCATTGGTAAGATGGAAATGCTTACTGACCCTTGCCACCTCCAAGACAATTCTCCACCCCGGCTGGATGCTTGGCAGACGGCGACAACCAAAGAATGAGGAGATTGTGGGGGAGTACCTGCAGATCTGAGTAAGACGAGCATTAAATAAATACTTACCGCCCATCGAACCAAGAGCTTAAATCCTTCTGTCAACATTTCTCCAGCACATCTCACAATGCGCGGCATTGTCTCTTCCTTATGGCTCATGGCCGTTGGCTGCAGCGCGGCAATCTCCCCGAAGGCCAACTGCAAATGCTTCCCCGGAGACTCATGCTGGCCGTCTAGCCATGACTGGAATCACCTCAACAAAACCGTCAGTGGCCGTTTGGTGGCTACTGTTCCTCTCGGAAGTCCCTGTCATGACCCCAACTACAATGAGGAGGCGTGCAAGCGTTTGCAGGGGGAATGGCTCTACTCATCGGTTCAGTAAGCTTATCCTCGACTACCGCGGGATTTCTTCCATTGGGCCAGACTTGACTAACATATCTCAGCACCGAGTCATCCTCATCTATGATGGCCCCCTTGTTCGCCAACCAATCTTGTGATCCTTTCCAACCAAGAGACAAGCCCTGTACTCTCGGCAACTACGTCAGATACGCCGTCAATGCCACATCTTCTGACGATGTTGTCGCTGCTCTCAAGTTTGCCAGGGAGAAGAACCTGCGCTTCGTCATTCGAAACACAGGTCATGATTACCTTGGTCGATCAACCGGCTCTGGATCCCTAGCCGTATGGACTCATTACCTAAAGGGCACTAAAGTCATCGACTGGAAGGATGATCACTACCAAGGCAAAGCTCTCAAGGTTGGGGCTGGTATTCAAGGCTTTGAAGCGCTTGCAGCCGCTCATGCCGAGAACCTCGTTGTCGTCACTGGAGAATGTCCCTCTGTTGGTCTCGCTGGAGGATATACCCAAGGAGGCGGTCACTCAGCCCTAAGCACCAATTTCGGTCTTGCAGCAGACAATACCCTCGAATTTGAAGTTGTAACTGCTGATGGAAAGCTCGCTAAGGCAAACAGGAAAGAGAATGAGGCTTTGTACTGGGCATTGAGTGGTGGTGGAACAGGCAACTACGGGGTCGTTATCTCAGCTACAGTGCAAGCTCATCCAGAAGCTAAAGTCAGCGGTGCCAAGTTTCTTGTAACAGCGCTTGAAGGTCAGCCTGAGATGATATATGATGCTATCGATGCTTTCCATGCTGCCCTTCCCAAGATCGTTGACTCTGGGGTCATGATTATCTACTTCTTCTCGGACTCGTTTCTGCAGATTCCTGCTATGACTGCGTATAACAAGACGGAGGCTGAAATGAAGAAGATCCTCCAGCCGCTTGCAGACTCGTTGGCCAAACTGGGTATGAAGTTGGAGCCAACTTTCACCAGCTTCAAAAGCTATTATGAGCACTATGATCACTACTGGGGTCCCCTTCCTGCAGGAAACATCCAAGTCGGCACGCAACTCTTTGGTGGCCGTTTATTGCCGCGCAACAAACTCGAGGATTTCGGACCCACTGCACGAAAGCTGGCTGAGATGGGTGTCATCTACATCGGTGTTGGACACAACGTATCCAGATTCGGAGGTGACAGCGCTAACTCAGTCCTCCCTCAGTGGCGAGACTCCATTGTTCAAGTATCTTTGACTCTTCCTTGGGATAACGAAGCTCCTTGGGAAGAAATGATAGCAGCTCAGAAGAAGATGACAGATGAGATTCAGCCTGTCATCGAAGCTGCTACACCTGGTGCTGGAGCATATATCAATGAAGCTGATTTCCAGCAGAAAGACTGGCAAGAGAATTTCTATGGTAAGAACTATGGCAAGTTGTTGGATATCAAGAAGAAGTATGATCCTGAGAGCTTTTTCTATGCGTCTGTGGCGGTTGGTAGTGAGGATTGGACAGTTGCAGCTGATGGGCGTATGTGCAGAGCATAGGATTGAGATATGTCGATATACTCTGTTTCGGGGTGCTGAAAATAAGAAGAGCGGCGTATAATTATTTATTAAGAAATCTATAGTATTGCGCATCCCTTCATGGGCCAGTCTTCCTTAAGTGACCGTCACCTCGGTTGTCTTTCTGATCACATATCCCTCAACATCCATGTCTTCCAGCTCCACTTCAGAAACGGCTGAACGGGATGATGCATTGACTGGAACAATCTGCTCTTCTGAAGCATTTCTGTCACTGGGGGAATCGGCACCGTACATCTTTGTTCCATAATTGGACTTCGTCGTGGTATAGCATCTTGTTTGTGTACTCGTGCCGTAACGAGCATTTCCAACTTGGTCGCTATGCGTGTATAGCGATCGATCTTCGCTGAATCGGAGCTTTGAGGCAAGTGTGTCGAAGCTGAAAGGCAGACTTTTAGCATTTCACAGTAAATTATATCAGAAAACTCACTATAGAACAATCGGATAGAGACAGAAGAGGCAATAGAGGAAGCGATCGAGCTGACTGGCGATGTTGACTGCCTTTTGACCAGGTGTCTGAAAGGGATGAATGATAGTTCGAACGACTCCCAGAACAGCCAAGAAAGCGACTCGCATTTCCGTACTTCGTGTCAAATACCGCAGCAGGCCAACTTTTAGAGCCGCGCTCATACTCGCAGTTTTAGCCGAGGCGAAAATGACGACGAGGAAATACGCGCTGAGGCACTCGGATGTAGCCATGAAAGTGAAGTAACCGATATGAAGATAATTGATGATAACTTCGTACTCAGTGACACTCTCGATGAGAAACTTGGCGCGATATACGGCGATGCAGACTCTAGTAATCCCCGTGAGAACCATGAGAGACCAGAAGATGGTCGTAAAAATGCGCCATTGTTTCGGTCGAAGAACTCGTTGGAGGATGATATAGCTGTACAATAGCAAGCTCGCTTCTTGCAACTATTTTCCAGTCAGTAAGAGCCCACGCTCATGGGTTAGTGAGGTATCTTACCAGCCAGAAGAAGTCGGAAAACACAGCTGCCACCACCTCAGCAGTCACAGAATGCTTCTCATAGTAAACATAATAGCAAAGCCCATTGGCAATAGCTCCCGCAGCAGATGAAAAGATCGGAACAGCAGCTAAAACCGTAAACGAAGTGATTTCACAGACCAAAATACCAAAAACAACATTAACCAAACAAATAGTACTGAAGATTGACCAGCACACCTCGAAGTAATCCATGGCGAGGGTATGCCTGCCAAGACTTTTGGAATCGCAGGTTGCAAAGAAAGAAAACGGGGAGATGCAACCCTGAAGATCAGCGGCATTGTCTTACACATGTGTGTGCAGACGGTATTAGGTTCAGGCTAGGAGGAAAAGCCAAGCATTGCGGCTGGCCCCCGGATATTGAAGGCTTCCTCGTGGAGGGGGGGACTAATACTCTGAAAGGTTAGGGTGGGCTAAGTGACATGCGCTACTAACGATTCTGGGGAGGAGACAATTGCTGGAGAGTTTTGAGGGCTAAGGAATTAAATGGCCATTGGTATGTGTACGTCGTTCTCGAACATGATCTGCCCATGGCTGGAGTTTATCGGCGATGATCGTCACTTCACACCCAGCATCCCAATCCTTCATCAGAAATATCGAGAACAAAACGTAAAAGGCCCGTATATTTCCTCTTCAGTTGCCTAATTCTTCATCTCAACTACAGGGTCTTTTGAACAAGGATGTCATATCATTCAATAAAGTTTGACCAGAGTTTTATCTCCTGGCATATTTGTTCTAGTCTACGGGGTATGCCTCAAAGGGCTACAAGCGGACTGGTTTCCGATCGAGAATGACTCGCTTTATAGCAGCCGTTTGCGGTAGGGAGAAAACGGTTGGTTGGTAAAATCAGGGATGCGTTCAGCTCCAACTCCATTTTGGGGGGCTAAAGATGGGGCTCCTCGGGGAGGACGACAGATGATTGATAATATAGTGGTTCGAAAATGTCACCGGGGATTTGGTTTGCTATCCAATAGCTAATAATTACTTGATTTTCAGACCATCCCAAGTCCATTGAGTTTTGCAATCTTTTTTGCTTTCAAGGGTTGTTATCTCCCTCATTCCATACGAGAAAACGTGCTGTTTGCAGGTATTACTGGGATTGAATAACCAACAGTCAAGCATTGACAGCCAAGACAACCAACGCAGCTGAATATGTTTCATACAAACTTAAATAACATAATAGCCAACCAACATTTCTGAAAGGAACAACATGGTTTTCGTATTCTTCGTAACGAGGTCGGATGGTTCCGCAGCTGTTCCGCCATCATGAGATTTCGGGTCGCGTACCGAATCAGAGGCGATAACAATCGGGTAACTCGTATCGAACTAGCTACAGTTGAATAAGAAAATCCACGTGCGCCAAGAAAGGGGTCTTTTTCTTCTCTTTCTCCACGCGTGCATTCCTCCGATGCGTATGGCACGATAGTTAAACTATCGCGTACTTAAGTGACCGCCCAGATTAAGGAGGGCGACGGCTAGCTTTAGTATGCGTTAGCCAGGAACTACCATTCATTTGCCCGGCACTTGATATCGGGGTGTTGTCCGATGTCCTGGAAGTTTGCCGACTCTAAAATCTGATGAGCGATCTATTGTCTTCGGTTCGGGTCAGTGCGAAGCGAGCCGAAGAGGTTCTCTAGAAATGGCACAGGCCATGCTTTAAGCTGTCCTCAAATTGAGACAGCAAATAGTTTACAGTGATTATGAATGAACTCTCCTCTGTAGAATTGCTGAATGATTTACAGAAACAACAACGCAAAAGTGGGGCTTAGATTCAAAGCCCTGTATGAGATGAAAAAGAGGCTCGGAAAAACATCGCAATAAAGCAGCTTGGCGCAGTGGAAGCGCGGTATGTTTCTTCTCCCCAACTCAAATCTCTTCAACTGAACTAACTCCCTCCAGCCGGGCTCATAACCCGGAGGTCACTGGATCGAAACCAGTAGCTGCTAGCTATATCTTTTTGAGTTACTTGTACTGATGTCTTTTTTTGTAGTTATTGTACTTCTTTTTTTCTTTTCGTTTTGCTTTCTGTTTTCTGGTTGTTCGATAAAGAAATCTAGGCTTGATAGGTGCTTCATGCTGTCACAGTGGACTACTACTTCGTCTAGTGGGCAAGTGTTCGCTTCAGCTTTCGCGTATTCATAATGTTCACTTGCCTTGGTCAGATTGCAATACGACTGTTGTAGAACAGTGTGCGCTGTGTCAATATAGGTTACAGTTTGAACCCTCAGCTCTCACCAATAGCTATTCCTCTGGCTTCAGAGATCTTCCCCGAATAGCTCAGCTGGAAGAGCGTTCGACTGTAATTGTATAAGGTCATCGAAAGGTCACTTGTTCGATCCAGGTTTCGGGGAACTCATTTTTTGCGTTTTTGACGCTTGGTGCAGATCTTATCACAAGTCTTATCAAGACGCTTAACAATAGCACGTCAGGGTGGGGGTTGATGCTTCCTGAAAGATCACCGCAGAAGTACCTTGCTGTGTGACCGAATATTAGCCGTTATCTTATCTGAGAGACGCGTTTTCGCGTGATGTTCGTGCGTCTGCTCATATTTTCGATACCTATTGACAGCGTTTTTGTGTGATTATTTTACTCACAATTCGCGAATATCGCATGCATAACTCTCTTATTCTCGCAGAAAGTGGTTTCAACAGAAAAAAAAAACTTGCTCAGTAAATTCATTCTTTTTAACAGCGCTCATGTCTCTCAACAGTTCTCTGGGACGAATAGTCCAACATTGTGATTCCTCAAGCATAGGGTAAGCGCACGACTCAAATCATGCCAGTACCTCAAATCCAACCAAATCAGGTGCCCAACCGCTCGTCGCCGTGAGAGTAACAGTATTCTTCTTCCCCTTCGTGAACCCATCAACCAGGATTGTCAATCTGTCGCTCTCAAACCAATCCCCACCAGCATTTGGGAATGCCCAGCGCTTCGTGTCCTTTCCGTTGACTGAAATCGACATGTTTCGTGAATTTGTCTCCCAATCGCCAATCGTGTGATGATATTCATGGTTGATGTAATCCACGCCGATATACAGCGGTCCATCCTTGGGCGCATTGACTGACTTGAAGGTAGCTTTAGCGCCCTTGCCGAGCTCCTTGATCTTCTTGTTTGCTGGTAAACATTCGCTCTTCTTGCAATCGACGATGGATGCAGAACCCTCGAGAGACGCGTCGGAAGCTGAGTAATAGCCTGCGGACTTGGGTCGCGAAGCTGCGCTGATGTCTGACAAAACAAGCTGTCGCAGTTTATGAGGTGCAAGCTTAAACTCCTGGATCCCCGAGATGCTAAGATCCTTATGAGCCCAAACATCACGCGCCTTCGCCTTTCCAACCCCAATAAGCGACAAATCGACCTTGACAGTCTGAGTCTCATTCTTCCAATTCGCAACGCCGAGAACCTTGCGGTCACCCGAGAGATCTCCAGCCCAGACATCCCACTCCTCTTCAGTGTATCGGATAATCAACTCCGCGGCTTTCGCTAGTGGATCTTGGTTGATGGCGATGACTTCCTTGTTGGACATGATCTCAAGTGATTCAGCGGGGATTTGCTTGGCGTCCATTACGCCTCCAATAATAAGAGGGGACTTCATCATGGACCAGAAACCGAAGTGGAAACGTTCTTCTTGGTGAGAGAGGGCACCAAGTCCGATACTGTGACGGTCAGCAGATGAACCGAGTATAGGATAAGAAGACTTACATCAACATGTCCATGTCAGCAAAAGCTCCAGGCCCATTGTATTTGGCATGGGCTACGACCTGGTTCGTGATGCGCCAGATAGCTCTCCACGCGTTAAAGATATCATTGCTCATTCTCCAGGAATTTCCCAAAGGAGCAGCCCTTGTCCGAGTTAGAAAAGAGATCAAAGTCAGCTATGACGACTCACCATTGAGGAACATCCTCACCAATACCCCATTGGCATAGGAAGTATTGGATATCGCGGTCAGTCTCGTTAATGGCCGCAGCCATCTTGATGAATCGATCAGGACTCTTTGCCTCGGCAGAACTGGAGTCTACCATATTGGTTTTGGAGGTTGCGTAACAGTTGTCGTATCTACGAGATATCAGTTGACCCGAATGCGATCAATGGAGGTTATCTTACTTGAGGGTATCACCTCCCCACTCAGCAAATGACTTTGCGTCGATTTCCTCGTAGCCTATCATCCAGTCAATCACGCTCCTATATTGGTTAGATAGATGAACCTACCGAGAGAGGCAGGAATATCCGTGGAACCGCATTGCCAATATCCGGCTCCAGAGTAAAGACCAAACTCCAAACCTAAGTCATGGATATATTTTCCGAGAGCTTTAGGACCAGAAGGGAACAGAGTCTCGTTCCACTGGAGTCTTCCCTTACTGTCTCGATCTCTCGATGGCCATCCGCAGTCGACGGTAACGACGCTATAACCGAGATCCAAAAACCCAAGATCAACCAAACCTTTGGCGTTAATCTTGATAATATCCTCTGAAGGCCGGCAGTTGTAGTGATTGTAACTATTCCATCCCATTGGCGGAGTGGGAGACTTGACTGTCTTCCCAGACACACTGGAAAGAAGCGCGGCAAACACGAGTGAAAGCATGGTAGCGAGGCTAAGATACTTCAATAATCTACGGGTTTGGTATTGAGTGGGTGCATCATACAGCTTTATACTCATCGCAACACATAGTCGGAACATTCTTGGCAATGAACCAGGTATACGAGCACAGAATGATATCGAGAGAGTCACGACACCATTTCCAAGCTTCGATAGGAGCGGTTAGGTAACCCAAGCCCCATATGATCATTAACCCATTCTTTCATAGGTGCGTATGTTAATCTTGGTTTAAGGTTACTTGCCGATCATGAACTGATGAGGTGTTTGTCTGCGGGGAACCCGGGGCCGAGCTCGTCACTCCCCTCGTTTGATGTTACATCCCGAAAAGACCATCGGATAAAGTACGAAGGGGAACAGCCAATTCGACTAACTCCAGGATTGAATTTCTAAAGAGTATACTTTGTTCCACCGAAAATTGGGGCCATTTGACCTGGCATTTCCTTCTCGATAAGACCCTTGAACCTCCATCCTGTACAATGACCTGGCATGAGTAGAGCGGGCTCCAGTTTCTTTAGGTCGTTCATGCTTTGCTGCATTTTTTCAGGTGAAGCATCTGCGAGGTGATATCCACCGACAATAGCGTAAATAGGGCTGTTGTCGATTTCTTTGGCGTGCCTGGCGATGTTGATCAAGCCGGCGTGGCTGCAGCCAGTGAAGATGACTAGACCTTTGCCTTTTCAAACGTCAGTAAAGAGAAATAAACGTGCAATGACGGTCAGAACTACCTTTAAGCTTGCACATGACGAACCGCTCCTCCATAATCAACTCATCCTTCACCCACTTATTTTCCGCAGGCTCGTATCGGACACCGCCTGGGATACCCCCTTCATACGCTGTCTGACGTGGAATCTCACCAGATATGAGAAACGAACCATCCAGAACAGTGCGTGCTTTTTCCAAGGTAGTTATAAGCCCGCCAGCACTTTTGATCTCGCTCATAGAAGGGTCTGCCTCCAGTGAAATCGGCTGATCAAACATAATTCCTCTGAATGCTGGCTTACCTGGAGGAAGTGCAACAATGACCTGACTGTCATCCTTCCGAGAACCACTGGCGAGTCGAATTGCTGAGAGAAGTCCACCCGAATGATCTCTGTGCCAGTGTGAAAGGACAATCGCGCCGATCTCGCCCATTGGTAGCCTGAGTCTCTGGGCGTTCCTCTCAAATACGTCTTCCTCAGGTCCAGCGTCGAAGAGCAATGTGTGTGATTTGTCACCCTGTTGGGCTGTCTACGAATCATCAGCCAATGGAGAACCACGGTAAAGGTCTTTGACTCACGATGAAGAGTGAGAGTCCGTGAGCGCCGCAGCATATGTTGCGCATTGGCATCTCCAGTCGAGCTCCCCCACGGGCGTTTGGGTCTGAGACAGGACTTAGAGGGACACCAGAGAAAGACTCTGCGTGTTGAACCCGAGGGTTTGGGCTTGGTGAGATGAGATCGATCTCATCGTTGATCAAGACTTGTATGTCAAGACTGTCGATCTCGACAAGCTGGGACAGGTTAACAGACATGGTGGGACGTGGAGGTCTTGTATTAAGTTTACAATTGAAGCGGATACACTCGTTGTTATAAGTGTTTTTCAAAACATCGTATCATGCCAAGCCAACTTGACTCATTATTGGCGAGTCACGATATTCGGCGACTGAAATGATTTGGAATATCTTCGATATCAACATAATCTGAAATCAGATATGTTTGGTAATTGATTCCGGAAAATAAAAAAATTCAGCGAAATAAAACATCCACGTTGCTTATCAATCTATCTCACAACGATGCTGGAACTGGGGATCACCACGATGGCTGAGTAAGCTTTACAGCGCACGAGATGCCGAGGCTAAAACCCCTCAGTGAAAGCCGAGCAAATTTCTATAGATCAAATCCCATTGAGTAAAACGCCTTTATTTTGCAAATCGATAAACTTCCACAAACAGATGCGATGTCTTCGCCGTCGTTAACACCGATTATTATTGGCGTGGGTGAAATCCGCCAAAAAGAATTCACTCTCGAAAACACACTTGAACCAGCAGAGCTTATCTTATCGGCCATTCACAATGCAGCAAAGGATACGACAGTTGATGCTATCAAACATGTAGATAGTATCTCTGTTGTCCCTCCATGGTCCTGGACGTATGATGATCTGCCAAAACATCTGGCTGGAAAGCTTGGCATTGAACCATCGCACCTTGAACTCTCAAGTCATGGAGGTCATACGCCTGCGTTACTGTGTGATAAAGCGGCTGCAAGGATTGCGGAGGGCAAAGCGAGGATGGCTGTTGTTACCGGAGGAGAGGCATTGGCGTCTTGTGAGTGAACTTGTCCAGAGAAATAAGTTAGCCAGACTGACGCAGTGATGTAGTGTTTGCTTGTCAAAAGGCAGGACGTCTTCCTCCCCCAGGTTGGACTGAGATGTCCCCTGACGCCAAACTATATGGCCCCAGCGATCCTGACCTCTTGAAAGGTGAGTTTCAAGTCAAGAAATAATTGAAAGACGAGCTAACAAAATATAGGCCCCGGCGCTCTACATTCAATTGGAATGCCGATTCAAGTTTATCCTCTATACGAAAACGCATACAGAAAACAATACCAGCAATCATTTGACGAAAATCACCATGAATCAGCTGCCCTGTACACTGACTTCGACAAGGTTGCGTGCCGACATCCTATTAGTTGGAGAGCGGGAGAAACTCCAAGACAGCTTGAGGCGATCAAGACGATATCAAACCAGAATCGAATGATTTGCACACCTTGTACGTCCAATTCTGTTCAAAGAGAAGAGAATCTGACTCTGTAGATCCCTTGTTGATGAATGCGTTCAACGGAGTGAACCTCGCCGCAGCTTGCATCATTACGTCCGTTGAGTGCGCTAAGAGGCTGGGAGTCCCTGAGAATAAATGGGTTTATATCGCGGGAGGCGCTGGTGCGAATGATAGTTCCCATTGTGAGTAAGATCTGTCATAGTCTCATTAGAGTGCACACTGACATAACATTATAGTCTGGGAACGACGAAACTACTTCTCCAGTCCGGCTATTGAGTATTCGATCGATAATGCACTCGCAGCTGCTGGTCTCGGCAAAAATGAGATTGATTGCTTCGACTTTTACTCGTAAGTTTGACGAATCTTTTGTTTGTGCAATACTTACATACCCATAGATGCTTTCCTATCGTACCAAAGCTTGCTTGCAGGCACGTTGGTCTAAACGTTAACAACCCAACAAAACCAATTACACTTCTCGGTGGCCTCACTTCATTTGGCGGTGCAGGCAATAATTATTCCTTGCATGTAGGTTACTGATACATGCATGATGGATAATCATGTTGACATATCGCGACAGGCCATCGCTGAGATGACAAGAGTCATACGCAGGCGTAAACACCAAAATGGTCTGGTGCTCGCCAACGGAGGAGTCTTATCGTGGCAGCATGCTCTTTGTTTATCTGCGCAACCACAACAAGATTCCTCTTCGTATTTGAGAAAGGAAGTACTCGACAATGGTGAAGTATCACAGGGCCCAGTCTTTGTTTCACAAGCGCAAGGCGAAGCCATTATCGAGGTGCGTTTCAGTTTCTTTCAGGTTGATTCGTCTAACATAAAAATAGACATATACCGTTGATTACGATCGAAATGGCCCAAAGTTAGGCCAAGTTGTTGGAAAGTTGATTGGGAATGGACATCGTTTCATCGCAAATCATGGCGATAATAATACTTTGGCGATTCTTGCGAGTACTCATGGGGATCCGATTGGCATGAAAGGTCTGGTAGAAGTGGCAGCTGACGGCAGAAATCTGTTTGCATTTTCACCAAATGTAAAACTGTAAATAAGCACAGACTGCACAGACTGCACAGATCATCTGATCTCAATAAAAGTCACACTGTCACAAGCGAATCAAATGTAACGTGAAACCATCACGAGCTATTTTTGCTCACTTTTTTAGCGTCGGAGCCAATACATTTCTCCACGTGGGGCTATCGGAATATTATATATTCCCTCCGATATTTTGGTTTATCTGTGACGATGATCCTTTCTTTTTGTCAAGTCTTGTTTGGTATTTTATGACGTCACATCATTCATTCTCTCGAAATGGCATTGGCATCGCGAATGCTCCTCGTCAGCCTCGTTTGCCTCCTCCTCTTTACCCGCAGCGCCTCAGCCTTTGGCGCAGGTGAAGTGGCTGGTAATAGCGAATTCAACGGCTACGTTTGGAGACATGGTGACATCGTTGAGGCGTTGCGATATTTACCTGCCAGTTTTGTCACGCATTATCGATTTTCGACTCTAGAGCGACGACAGATTTATTTTGGGAACTGGTTACGTGATTTTTCTCAGATCATCGATACCACTGGTCTTGAAAATGTTGCTGAACCGATACTCAGAGCTATCGTGAGCATAATGGGCTTTTTGGAGTTTGGGTTTGCCACGGATGAGTTCGAGGTTACGCGTGAGAGGTTGGGATGCTACACTCATGTTGAGCATATTGATAATCCGAAAGGATATCCGAGTAACGCCAAGACAGTCGATGAGAGACTACGAGGACCTGTTCATCCGAGAGAACTCGAATTTGATCCGAAAACAGGCATGAAGAATTATATCGCAAACTCGGGCAAAGGATGGGATACATCTGCTGATTACGTCACGCGACAACTACGCGAATGCATTCGACTCGGTCGCGAAAAGGATCCAAAGTCGAAAAAAGAAGCCTTCATTCTTCTCGGTGCTGCTCTTCATACTCTTGAAGACTTTTCAGCTCACAGCAATTTCACCGAGCTCTGTCTGCAGGAGCTCGGTGAAGACGATGTCTTTGCGTTTGTCGGTGACTCATGTCGCGTGAGAACACCAGGATGGAGAAGTCGCATGGTACCCCCCATCGTGACCGGAACGTTCGGAATGCTGGATATCTTTCACAGTCTTCTCGGTGAAGCTGATGATATGGCTATTCTGCAATGCAAAGGCTCACTTGAGAATCTGGAAAATGTACGTAAAATGCCTCACGCTATTATTGAACATGCACTGACAAAACACAGGAGTTGAACATTGGAGAAATCGCATTTCAGCACATCTTCGACATTCTCAAAGCTGCCATCCAAGCTATCAGCAAACTAACCTCCCGAACACAAGCCCACGACCCGATACTCCAACAACTCGAAACCGTCGGCGTACTCTTCGAAAAAGCCGAGAAGGAAGGGAAAGCTAGCACAACTTCCGACACCAACATCGATGCCAATCAACTGTGGCAAACGATCGAGCCGATCTTTTATCTTCACGATCGAATCAAGAAATGGATTCAAGAACGAACCGAGCAGCACAACGCTGAGCCCATTTCCGAAGAGTCAAGTACACAGCTGGGCAAATACACAGATCAACTTGTCTTCAAGTACCTGTCTCTCATGATTGAGAGTTCTATAATGCAACTCCGAAACGCCCTCAAAGCAGCAAAAGAGCGCGTCGACGCCGAAGCCGCAAAGTCTACATCCGCAGAAGTCTATCTCGACGGTATTGGTTCTGACCCGAGCCACTCCGACATCGCAAAAGATCACTTCAGCAACGTTCTCAATCAACCAGCCGGCCTTGTTTCATCTGTAACAACAAACTGGACAACCCAGCAAGTCGTAAAATGCTGGGATGATCCTTTCAGAAACGAAGAAGAAACAATCCGCGAAATCCTCACGATAATGCATCACCCTGCCTTTCCAGGACGTCACAAAACACCCATCCAGAAATACATGTTCAAAGCAGTAGAAGAATGGTGGAACCACAACAGCTCCTCCGAAAAAGAAACAATTCGCGGCATGCTCACCAAGGAGAGTGTTCGAAACCGCCAACACGAGAATCACACCCTCACTCTAAAAGATCTACAAAGCAAGAAAAAAGGCGTCGCAGATTTCCCCGGTTCAAGACCCAAGCTTCGAGAACGACCAGCCAAACCATCTCCCCTGTCATGGGCTGCTGCGGAGGTTAAGAAGGATGTGAAGTGGATGTTCGGAGCGGCTAAGAGAGCGGCGTGGGATCCGGTTTCGGCGGTTGCTTATGTTGGTGGAGGGTTGTATGTTATGTTTGCGCAGCTCTTTGTTGCGGTGCTTTGTGCTTTTGGGTTCAAGGGACGGGTTGGTGCGGTTGCTGCTTGAGGGATGGTGGAGAGTAGATGAAGTAGATGAGGTAGATATATACGAGATTCCCCATAGATTTGTATTTGATGGACTGGTGGTGTATGATACAAGGCATCAATGAGAACACAAATGATCGGTATATACAGGAAGCCTCAAGTTCTATGTCATAGTTTAAAACCACCAACCTTTCTCTGTAAAATCTGTGTAGGGTCGTACTTTTTGCTGATAGTCCTCAAGAAGTTGAGCTCATCGCTACCATATGACTCAAAGGGCTTTTGGTATGGTGCAGCGTAGTTGAGATACTGGAACTTCTGAAGAAGGCCCTTTGCACGAGCATTCTCTTCCCATGTAGTCAAAACTGACCGAGCTTTTGCTTCGACTTCTGAGTTAACTGCAGAGTTTGGCCACAAGGCCGAGATCAGAACGACTGGAGAGCTGTTAGGACGCATTTACACAATTATGCGCAACAACTTACTGAAACCGTCATGCGCTGACTCTAAGCCCAGAATATTTGCCTGCTTGGGCTTGACCATAGCTGCTACCAAGGGCTCAAAGGCGATACTCCAAGTTACGCCACCATCTGGGCTGAACGAGTATATGGTGCTGTTTAGAGTCTCAAACATGTGTTGCATGTTCTCAGCAGACGGTTTGAGAGTAGCTGTGGCGAAAAGCCAATTTCTAAGACGGTCAGTGCCATTCAACTTGCCTGTCAGAGGAGTGCTTACAGAGGCGGTGTATCCTTCTCATTAGCAAACTCAGGTAATGAAGTGATGTTATTGACCAGCTTTGTATGAGGAATCTTTGACAGATTCTTGAATACCGCCGGCTTAGCCACCGGCTTCGTGTAAACTGCAGAGGCTGTCAACGACCATGCTTTGGATGCTGAGCTGTAAAGAAGACCAGTGACCAGAGACGCCGCAGGGTCGTATGTTGATGAGTCAAGTAAGTCCGTAAAAGCATTGAAAACTTTTGCGCGTTCTGAAATATCATAAGCGATACTCGTGACAGAAATATCTCCCTGCGGGAACGTTTCCAGATCGAAGCGTGTGATAACTCCAAAGTTATTTCCTCCTCCTTTCAAAGCAAGAAACAAACCAGAGTTTTGATGCTTGTTAGCATTGACTAGCGTGCCGTTGGAGAGAACGACCTCATAGTTGACGACTTGATCACAAGCCCATCCGACTTTAGTCGTAAAGTGTGATATTCCTCCTCCGAGAAGCAAACCTCCCACGCCGACGTTTCCATTGCGACCACCTGAAACTTGGACACCAGACTTGTCGAGATGTTGATAGACATCGAGCCACTTTGCACCGGCACAAATGCTTGCAACTTTAGAATCTTTGCTCAAAGATACTGTTGAAAGAGTTGTCATGTCAATGGTGACACCACCATTGGTGTTTGCAAAACCAGCTGCAGGTGCATGACCATGGCCCTTGATAGCAAAAGGGTAGTTCTTGTGTTTGCTGATAATACTGAGAGCTGATGAAATATCTTCAGCCTTGGTAGGCTGCAGTACACATGATGGATGAAGCGCCGACTCTTGCTTTGACCAATAGCTCAAAACCGTCGCGTTGTAACTCTGCGTATCTGGAAAGCTGATAATATCACCAAGCTTCTGATTAAGTTCATGGCACTAGAACTGTCAGTTAATGACTCAATCTCACAGAGTCAGTCTTACACATGTTGACGCCACAACGTTGTCGTACAGCACCGCCAGTGCAACACAACTAAAAACACCTTTCATTTTGAAATGGCTGCTGTTAATAAGATTTTAGAGAAAGTCAAATCTGGGGTCCCCGGATTTTATTGAAAGACTCTTAATAATGTTACTATTCGGGCCGACTATACCACGTCATGGCACTAGAGCGATTTTGATGTTGATGATTTGGTCATGATATGCAGAGTTCGGCTTTTCGGCAGCGGGACCGGGGTGTTTTGAGATCATCGGCTGTTTAATTTTAAGGTAAAATAGAAAGAATAACCATATCACGACGACGATGAGAAATGGTATTGGGTGACAATGTTAATTGCTATATGTTCAGAATTCCCCATTCCTCCCCATCTCCGACCATAGTAAACAATCCTTCCTCCACCAATCCCCCACCATCCAGCCTGTCAATATCCCTTCAATTCCGATCAACAGAGAACAGAGTAAAGGTAAACCGCGTTGAAAGTTGAAGAATAATCAAGCCGAAGCCCTTTACTTCTTCTCGCACTTCTTGGCAAGGTGGTGCCACTTCTCGCCCTTGGGGCACTTGCACTTGTGGTGCTTCTTGTGGTAGACCTTGCCAGAGTCGTGGCACTCGCAAGCACTCTTGGTCTTGTCCCAAGAAGCGTGCTTGCCGCAGTGGTGAAGGATACTGCGGTCTTCGAGGTCGACCTCGTTGGGCTGGGCGTCGGGGTTGGGAATGGCAGAGACGGTGCCGATGGCGAGCATCATGCCGAGGAGAGCCTTGTTGAAGAGCATTGTGATGGCTTGAAGAGGTTTTTGGCTGGGTTTGTTTGTAAGAGTGTTCTTGTAGTGATGTGAGAGTGAGTGATTGTTGTCTGAATGATTGGGTTGAGTAACGGGAAGTTTGGGCCTCTTTTATATTAAAAAGTTGCCTGCAAGAAATATTTTGAAGATGATAGACTGCAGTAACTGGTCTAGTTCAAGATCGGTACCTCAATCCTCGCGGCACTTGGGGGCTATGCTTAACGTTTGGTTTACTTCCCATCCCGGATATCGGCCTCTCTGGGGTAGACGGCTGATCGGCAACACTGCTGACGCGCATCTGCAGAAAATGCCCGACAATACCCCACTTGATTAGTTCCTACGCTAGCTGTGCCTTTATGTCAACCTCTAGTGGTTTGGAATATGCCGTCACTAAAGTGGATTGTTCGTATCCAAGCGTCGACACTTTCCATTACAGGACTCTACTCCGTGGCTTGACATTGAGCTTACCCCAGATTATTTTGTTACGATGTGACGAATGAAATATCGGACGATTGAGACTTTCCTGACCGTTACAGACCGTGAGCTGTTTTGTTTCAGCCGTCTCAACAGTTCAGATGAGATGCCTTACTCTCCGGCTTCTTCGGATATTAGATGCGGCGACTTCATCTAAAGGACGATGATCATGCAGACCAAAGTGCATCATATTAATTAATGTAGTATTATTAAAGCAATGCAATCAATTCACTGTCGCACTTGTGTTCAACACTAACAGGATCCAACAAAGACATATCACAAGGCATAGCACAAGGCATAATCCGCCGAAAAGGAAAACGTTGACTTTCATTAACAAGGATCAACCAGGAAGGCCAAGAAAGACAAGCTTTGATCTTCACTAGGGAGCTGGCAGTAGGGCTGGAGATTGACATTCGAGCTGACGCGTCTCTTGTAAGCCGTCACTGCAGCTAAGCCGCATTTCCGGGACCTTTGACACTCTACAAACAGAGGTTAGAACAGTCCAGACCAAAGAGCAAACTTGAGTTACAGGGCGGGTAAAACGGAGCGGATATGGCTTGCCGAGAAAACACCAGGGCAGTGGGACTATCGGCACGTACCGAAAGTTAATGTTTAGAATAGTACTACAAACCTCAAGGTATTCATCATCATGAGGCTTAGGCGTCCAATGACCCCACTTATAACGGCCTTCACATGTGCTACTACTGGCCATACTCAATGCCAATAAGCAATTTTGGTACTGGGTTGTTTACCTCAGAATGATTAAAGGATCGATTTGCTTTTGGCTATTTCAATGCTAGTATCGGCATTAAACGCCGGTGAGACATGTCCTTGCCAATGAGGACTGTGCACGCGATCAATTACACAACCTTTGTGAAACGTGGCTATGATAGATAGGGCTATGCAAGGAGCTTTACAGGAATACTGCTTCTATATTATTGTTACTGAAAGTAGTGTCACTGCCACTCAATTGTTGGCCGAATTATCCGATAGCAAAGGCCTAGACGCCTCGCAATCCAACCCTTGACTTGAAGGGACTCAAGGGAGAGGATCGGAGTACAGAATCGCCCTCTTGAATGCAGAACATTAGGTTTTGTCTGTACACGAAAGCGAATAAGAGGGTATTTTGCTGACCGGTTGGCATCCCTTTGGTGACCAAATTGAGAGCAGACTGCAACTAAGATGCTGAGAGTGGCAAGTTGATCTAAGATTCTGAGATAATCTATAGGCGGAGTACACAAGACTCATGCTATGCGAGTAAGCATGCAACATTTCGGGGATTTATGCTAAAGTGCATCGGCTTATGCAGTTGATGTCAGGAGAGAGGATCTCGATATCATTGAGGTTCGAATTATGTGAAGTCAATGACTTGGACAGCCGTAGACGGATTTAATGAAGTCATGAGGCATTAAACAAGCCGTTCCTATGGTCCTTGGTGGCGACAAGTGAGCTTTGAAAGTGGCCGACTTACCAAGATGAGGATTGAGATGGTAACATCTGATCTGCCATTGACTTTCACTGCCCTTATCAAGGGTCTGAATACCGACCCGTTTTTGTCTTACCTATTCCACTTGTGTTACTGAGATTAAGGTATCACGGATGCAGGCACTGAACTCAAGGAAATCAAGCTTGATGTCCAAGCTTCTCGAGTATTTTAGTCATTAAATGTAGGGCCATCGGAAGAAATCACTGTCCGAGATAACAGGCGCATGATGTGATTGACTTTCGAATTCCGACAGGATCATGTAGCTTAGTAAGTATATCTTAACAAATTTCGGTGTGCTCTGTCAGTCCGAAAGGAAGCTGGCGTAGTTGTGCAGCTGTACGCGTAACCCGAAGGACGGAATAGCTGCTCCACCTCTCCCCTCGCAGCCTTCGCTATGACATGGTTGAGCCGAGTCATCCGTCCAACCACCATTCCAACGTTTCACAAACATTTCTCATCCAAGCTGATCGTCTATCGTCAATCTCCATAACAAATCACGGTACAGAAAATGGAATTCTCCTCAAAATTTGGCTCGAAGATCGCTGCATGCGAGTCCATCATCGGATACACGTTCAAATCCAAGGTCCTCTGTGCCGAGGCTCTCAATGCAGCCGCAGATACAAACTCCATCTGCGTCATGAACGGCTAGCTCAAGAGACTTTCAAAGAATGACCGCCTCGCTGTTTATGGCGATTCCGCTGCTTCCTTCCATTTGTGCGGGCTTTGGATTCAGCGAGGACTTGAAAAGCGTAAGTGATCAGCACACGATTGTAGGATGTACAGCTGACTGTTAAGATTGCTGGACTACCCTTCGGCGCGACTTGATTAGCAATGAGAACTTTGGTTCAGTGGGAATGGAGAATGGAATCGGCGCCTGTATCAATGTTAACGGCGGGACCACTCGTGTCACTCCTGGAATGCTCGCCACCGCGCTTGAGGCTATTCTTGGAGCTGTCGAGATGGACGGCGGCCATGATGCTCTCGCCAGTGTCATGGATAACCTCGGCTTTACGGAGCATCCACTCCTTTCATCGGTAACGCACAACCCCCTCCCCTTCTCCATCCACCCCTTTGAACGGGTTGTACATTACTCATTTGATCTTTCTAGGTGCCTTCGCAGCTACCATGGAATACCTCCATGATCCCAATCCTTGATCCCAGGTTCTGCCTGGGTAACCTTCTCATTGGAAAACTGGAACGGGGCTCTGTTTAGAGCTACTAGCCAGAAACTTGATCTTGCTTTCCTTTGAGAAGCTATTTAGGCGGGGCCTTTTGATTAAGGACTGGGATCATAGGTGCATCTCGTAATAGCTGCGGAGCTTAAAGCCTCCATTGCCAAAAATGGCAGCTGGAGATTACTCGTCATCGTGCCTACCGAGATCGGTATAAACGCCGACCACGAAATATGAGTCTCTGGGTCGGTCTCTAACCGGCAGTTGCAGGACTAAGCATCGACGAATCAACATATTGTCAACCAAATCACGCGAAGACGTGTAAGTATTTTGTGGACTTTCCCGCTTCGTTATTGGATATCCACTGACCAACACCGCAAACAGTCACTAAGGTTGTGATATGAAACTTCTTGTAACCCGTCTCGCGTCTGCTGCTGACATTTGTTATTTTTTTTTCTCTCCTCTCAAGATTGACTGGTCAGACAATCCAACCTCATCCGTACCAATTCACGACCTCATATACGCAGCTATGTCGCCAGAACAGGCCACCGGTTCCACGCCTGATGAAGACCCTCATTCTGATTCTGTGGAGACTGAGTCAAGTTCCATGTCTTCTGGACAGAAACGTGCTGCTACTATCGCTATCGACGCGTCTGCGCCCCAACGGGTCCAGACCAATGATAACCCCAGCAACTCGCGGAATAGCTGCCTGTTGAATCTTGGCTAATATTTGAATGTCCAGAAAATGTACCACTACCCGCATTACTGTCCGCTAGTGACCAGGAAGTCAACGATACCGCTCCATTCACCCTCGAAAGTTCAAATCACTTCGAAGGCCAGGTAGGTAACCTCAGCGAGCGCCAAGGGAATGATCTGACTCAAGACCATAGAGAGAATGGACTTGGAAGACACTGTGAATGCTATTCCCTTTGAACGAAGAAATATTGGTAAGAGTTCGGAGGGAACAACCCAGATCATTGCGTTGAAGACCATTGCGAAGGTTGCGGAGTAGATGAAGATGAAAGGAATACTAGTTCTGGCTCCATCCATGCTGTCCTCTCCAGCCTTGCCATAAGTGGCATTGAGAGCCATGCAGATCGAGATTGCTATGGACAAAGTAAGCGAACCCGGCCAGAGGGTACGGGCTCGTGGCCATTTTTCCACCACGAAGATCGGATAGATGACGGTTCCAAGGACCACCATGAACCCGTAAAGTCCGGAGACCAATAGGGATTGTCTACCAGTGATGCCTACAATAGCGTAAAATGTTTTTTGGCAGTTGTGCGAGGTCGGGCAATTGATACCCGAGATGCTACTCCGCATCTTGGCCGTTCACCTGCAACTTAAGTCACTTCGATTCCGATACGTTGGTGCAAAGGCAACCACAATCAATACTTGGTCAGAGTCCAGTTACATCCATTGATCTAGTTCAACATTCCAACGTCACCGCTCAAAGTGTCGAAACCAGCTTTCGAGTATCACCCCACTGGCTTATAGGCCACACAAAACCTCGCATATCGTGGCAATCTACCACGGATAATCTTAACTCTAACTGGTACCAAAAGCGATACGACATTGAAATTATATCTCGGGGTCATATCACCACTTACCATGTCGATAGCGAGCAGTGTGTTCTCGTCCCTTGTCCAGCGCCACCACTCCTCTCCCGAGAGATTGCCAACGTGAGAGTTCGTGCACACGGGGCATCTAGCTCCGATCCAACTGGATTGTTAGAACCTGCTCCTGTCGAAGCTGGCTTGCTGTCTCAAGGTGATTGGAAGGCTCCCTTTACTATTTCTGCTTCTCATCATGGACCAGAGGCTCCACTTCAGCCTATCCGGTTCCGAAAGGAATTCATTATACCCGACCACTTGTCCTAACAGCAAGTGCCAAAGTGCAGGCTGTACATAACTGCACTTGAAGTCTTCAACGTCTATATCAATGATCATCTTGCCAATGATGAGTAAGTGGCTCCCGGTTGGACAAGCTATGAGCACCGCCTTGCCTATCGCACAATAGATGTAATACCTTTCCTCAACCTTGAAGCTGGCGGTCGCAATATGATTGCGGCAGAAGTTGGTGAGGGATGGTACGCTGGCACTCGCTTCGACTATGGCGGCGAAGAAATTGCTTTACTTGCTCAACTGGAGATAACGGATAGCTCGAAGAACAACCTTGGAGACTTTAAACGGACGATAGTTGGAAGTGCAGTCCAAGTCCTATTGTCAGCAGCGAGATATACAATGGTGAGACTTACGACATGCGACTGGAGTGCAAGGACTGGAACAGTGTCACGCCGGAACAACCTACGGATGGCGTCTCTTTTTATCCCATATCCCACCGAGATACTCCCAATAACTGGCCAGGCTGTGGAACATCCATTTCACAAAAAAGCAAATGCAGATTAGTCTTGAAACAAATCAGAGAGGCGACGACCTATGCAGATATAACTATTAAATTGAGGCGAAAATGGAGTGGTTACTTGAGAATGGATCTCACCGTATGTTCTGTGAGAATGCTAGGAGATAATCAGGCCTAGGCTTGAGGAACATTGATGCATCGTGCCACAGTAGATGTTCGTCTGGGATCCCGATGGGGTAAATGGTCCGCAGCAGGAGGATCTGTAGATGAAGCGGTCGGGCAGTTCGTAGCAAGCCGGCGAGCTATAAGAAGAAATGGATTTTAGCTAGTCGGGGATTGTGTAGGTCTGTCTCGAGATACGCGTGAGTGTCCTTTCCTACGTCCAGGAATGGGGCAACTCGTCGAAAATCTTGCACAAGAGCATTCTCTTTTGAGAATATTGGCGTCAGTCGGCGACTCTGGAAGCATCAGTTCAGGCAACTGCCTCCAATACCTTGCCAGTACATTGCCTCTGCCTCATACTTTCCCGGTTCCACAGCACTGATCCAAGGTTCTTGACATTGATGAGCGTATCTGAGTGTTCTGACCCAAACACCTCCTATCTTCCTTCTAGTGCTCGCCGGAGCATCGCCCCCACGGTTCTAAGATCGCCATTCAAGTACAAGAACCAGCCAATTTTAGAAGCAAAATCTCTATTGAAGACGCCCTGTCAATGTAGAAATCGAAGGGACGTGCTAGCCATTCTTTTATTTATCGCTAGTGCCTAGCCACGAGGCCCCTAGCAGCTCATGACGTATTCCTTGGCCCTAGTCTAGACTTACCTCCTGCTAGACCGCGATTCGTACCTTCAGATCTGCTTCACCAAGCAAGACCCCTGGAGCCCCCTCTAACCAAGACCATTAAGACGGAGGACCCTTAACGCTTGGACTCTCATAAACGAACCCTATCGCTTTTCCACACGAGGTATGTACTGGGGCTGGTTTCCAGGGATACTCCCACAGATAGGAATTGATGCAAAAATGGAGTAGCCAGTCTGCGACGGTGCTACCGCACGCAGCCACTTACAGTATGAACCAACACAAGACACATTAAAGGATCCTTAGGGGATCAGTTTAGCGGTCCGTCCCAGAAAAAGTAATCCCATTACCACCAACCACAAGAAAGATTCGCCAGCGACTACCCTGTAGCATCATGGTATCGCATGCTCATGCGTACTACTAATATACTTATATTTATTTATTAATGCTATTTTTTTAGCTATAAATATAAACACATTTAGAGCTAAATCTGCTGTACAGCTAGGTAAGACAAGCATTAAGCCAGCTTTGCGTCTTGGAATAATGCAAATAGTGGCTTATGCATAATAGGCAGACAGCACGGATAAATAAGCAGTGTATAAAACACTGATCGGGCTGCGCATAACATCCAGGAAAGCCAATCAATCCCATGTCAACCCCTCCTTTGGATTGAGGTCTTGATTGGCAATTTTATTTGCCATCCAGTAATGTCTGGAGCTATAAAGATTGCCATTCGTTTACTTTTAGCTTCTTTCTTTCAGAACGCCCGTTTTAACTTTTGGACCACCCCGTTTAACAGACATAGCTTCGCTCTGCAGACATATACCTAGATATCAGACATATATTCCCTGAAGAATCTCACACTGTGTTAACCCGACATGAGCCACCGATCTCGCGAAGAGGATCTCAGAATGGCTGGGAATTCCCGTTGGCCGGAAACCAGTCGGTACTTCCTTGCTCAGATCATGGATGCTAGCACTGCAACTAGGTTGATCCGGGACAACACTAGATTTAATGATGTTGAGGCGGTTCCGCGCCTACTACATTATATCGATCTAACAGGCGATGGGGTCTTCCCCTTGAGCATCGACCTAGGAGAGCAGGAATCACTTCCCACTCTGAAGCTGTCAGTCATGCAAACTGACTCCTCGCGGATCTTATTCATCGATCAGCAACGGCGATACTCTTATAATTCAACCTACGTCCACATTAATACGACCCGGAGTGAGTGGTTAGACATACTAGATACGTGTATGATACCACCACCAGCTTTGGAGCTTGTATACGACAACAATGGTGGATCCTTCCAGCACCTATCGTACTGTAACGACAACCCCAAAGCCCCCTGCACCGCAGTCTTCCCGGATTCTGCACCTTGCGCATACCATATCTGCTTTAAGCTTTGCGTATGGCATTTCGAGCATTTCCTGTATGCTCGATATGATTTTCACGCTCGGACGGCTTTTTTCATGGTTGCTGGTGATTCAAATGAAGACCAATTACGTAAAATTGTTACACAATTCCAGGGTCAGCGCGACATTGGGCTCTTCGACATCCTCCTGGCACTTATTTGCCAGTGGGCTCAAGAGGTCGAAGAGATGCGATGGCTTTCCGACTTTGCCACGCAGACATATGAATCACAGACCGGGGTCTCTACATTGGTACATTTGAGCAGGACGCCACTCCCACCCGAGAAGCTTCGGCTCAGAACGGAGATGGTATCTACTCAAGATACTCTGCGTATAATTGCCCGTGCCTCGAATCATGTCGGTGAGCTCTTCGAGTTCCTTCAGAACTCGCTTTGGCGGTTCCACGGTGTCTGTACCGAACACACTGGGATTCAGACCTCGAAACGGTATTACCAACAACTCTGCGACACTATTGAGATGCGTATCAGCCAGCAGCGTAGTCAAGCGGCGCAGATCGGTAATCTAAAGCTCCGGATTACCTCGCAGTGGGATATTGTTAATGCCAGCTTGTCACACTACAACAACAATCTGACCGTCGACATGGCTCGTGACTCCCGTGCCGATAGCATACTGATGCGGCGCATTGCTTTCGTTACCATGATTTTCCTACCTGCGACTTTCCTAGCCACTTTTTTTAGCATGTCTTTCTTCCAAGTCAACGATGGTGGACTCGATCTAAAAGTAAGCCGATGGATTTGGCTCTATGTGGTCTGTACGATGCCGTTTACCGCGCTGTTAGCCTGGCAATATGCGCCATCAAGCAAGTTCCTAAGCCGGATTTTTATTTTAACAAGAAAAGAAAAGAAGCAGAAAGGGGAAAGTAATAGAGAGATATCTAAGGATAATTAGTAGTAAATGCAATTTAAAACTATATTAAGATTTAGATATAATAAATAGACTTAACTTGAAATTTAAAGCTATTAGTATATTCTTTTAGTTAAATTAAATTATAATAATTTTTAAAGTTATTTATTTATTAACTTTTTCAAACATCAATTCCTATATTATCATTCTAGCTGTCGCCGCTGGCCGTTGTACATAGTAAATAGCCTAGGGCGCGAAACTCGTCGGGGATGATAAGACTTGTTGTGTGGCAAACGTGGTCTAGTAAATTCGGGCTTTTTACCTAAGAATTAGCGACTGTTGAGTTGTGTTGTGGACAAGTCTAATTAATTCACCGGAGCGACTACTCTACGAAGCCGTTCAAGCTTATCGTGCCCAGGAGCCGAAGCTGGAGAGCACAATGGGGCCGTGCGTTGAATTTGTGTGGTACGGAAACCAAATCTCATTTGGCCAGTCTGTTTCGCCACTTGCCGTGCATTCAGCCCAGGAGGCCTCGCAAGACTGTTCCAGCTCGACCTAGATTGAGATTTGTAGGGTCTAGATTTTGGTATTGAAATAACCTTTGACGAATCGACGGGCTCGAACGTTGACGTTGCCACTTGGGTATTATCATTTTGTGATCACTGTCGCAAGGATTATTGGGCTAGATCGGTCTAGACCCAGCCCGGACAGAGAATCAGGGTCTCTAAACCCGAAATCCGTTGATTTGTTGGCAGAACCTTAACTATATTTGGTATAGTCTATTCATATGCACATAAGCACCCCGCCCGCGGAACACGGCACAGCACAAGTTGAAACTTCACTACTCCTTGCCGAGGCGTGACACTGGCTGCTTAAAATTCAGTCCAACCACCGGTTCTTAGCAAAATCCATGATTCCCCTGCGCTAGAGCCATCGCTGTGCCGTTGGCAGAAACCCTCCCCTCTCTCACTGATGTGGGCAGATGGTCTTGACTGCGAAAATGTCGATTTTCGCAACCCACGAGCCTTCAGAAATCGCCCGCGAGAGAGAGACCTTTAAGTAATTCACCCCTTGTTTTCGCTTCATCCTGAATGCACACTAACATGGATTTTTACGACTTGTCAGATATGACCGAACCCTCATCGAGAACGCGCTCGCCAACAATCTTGGCTACCCGATTCCCTCCAACCAGCTGAGGACTTCTAAAGACACAACCCTGACCGCATTCTGTCAACTAGCAGCGAATCGTCTCAATTGTGCAAGGGCTCTGATCTCTCTTTTCGATCGACATAGCCAATTCGTCGTTGCCGAATCTACTCAGGCATCTTCTTTAAAACCAGATGTTGCTACTCCGACCGAAAAAGAGAATCTCTGGTTATGTGGCACTTTCTTCCCTCGTGCCTCTACCATTTGCAATCATGTTCTTTTAGCGCCTACCCCAGCTTCCCCTGATCAGACTGATGGGGGGCCGTCCGCCTCTGCCGCGCCTGTCACTGTCATTGGCGACCTCGCCTCGCATAGGTCCCATGAAGATAGTCCTAACTGCTCCATCTGGCCCAATAATCGATTTTATGCCGGAGTGCCACTAGAGACACCTCGAGGCATCAGGATTGGAGTACTATGCGTTTTTGATAACCAACCGCGAGACAGTCTAGATGAATCATCAAAAGACGTCCTGAGGGAACTTGCGCTCGCCATCATGACCTATCTCGAAGGGAGACGAGCGGGGGATCGATATCGCCAGGGTGATCGGGTTACACGCGGTATTCGGACATTGTTCCATGGACGTGCAAATAATACAGGACCGCAATATGGCGATTGCCCGTCAACTGAGTCAACCATAGAGACTGGTACTCCGATAATGACGTCTGGCGATGATCAAGCCTCTCAGTGCGATGCTGATACTAAGAGGGAGTTCGACTCGGCGGCCCAGCCTGAACCTGGCCCTGGGGTCCAGGCTCAGTTCGAACCTTTTCGAGCTGCCTGCGGTACTCAATCACCCGCTTCTACCGAGCTCTTCACCCCTCATGCAAAAGGCCATAGTAGAGTTCAGCAGACACTGACAAGGGCCTGTATCATCTTCGGAAATGCTCTCGAGCTTGATGAACTTTTACTGTTGGATGCATCCCACTCTTTTTCACAACATCAGAAAACCGGGACGAGTCAGTTACGGACTTGCAGTAATGACCACTCTGGTTCTAGTGACGAAGAAGAAATGGTCCGGGAAAGTGATGGCGGAGGAGTAGGCCATGGTGCCATCTGTTCAGTTCTAGCTGCTGCTACCTCACGTGAGGTCAGGCGAGGCGGGGATTCATACTTCAGCCACTCCGTCCTTCATGAGCGCACACTCAAGAAGTTGTTACGTTACTTTCCGAACGGCACCATTTGGAACTTTGACGAGAACGGAGAGATGGACTCGAATGATCTATCCAGTGATGAGGCTAGCGAAAGCAACTGTGGCGACAGCTCGCTTAATCAGGACAACCATGACCCGAGTCCTTCTAGATCACTAACCCGAAAAGATCGCCTGAAAAAACTCCATGCCACCCACGAGCTTCGTCAAGAAATTCTCCAGCTTCTACCTAGGGCTAGGAGCGTGGCATTCTTCCCCATCTGGGACGCCCAAAAACAGCGCTGGTTCGCCGGTGGCTTCGCTTACACAACAAAGCCCAGCCGGACTCTATCGACCAAGGCTGAGTTGAGCTACCTCAGGGCTTTTGGGTCTGTTGTCATGACTGAAATCTCTGCTCTCAAGTACCATGACGTGGAACGCTCCAAGCTTGGTGTACTAAACTCTATATCCCACGAGCTCCGATCACCGCTGCACGGGATCATCCTCAATACGGAGCTTATGCAGGAGAGCTCGCTCAACTATTCGCAGGACGATGCTCTACGCTCAATAGAAGCTTGCAGTCGTACTTTGCTAGACACTATCGATCAGATTCTTGACTGGACAAAGATTAATAATTTCGTATTGGACGAAGATAAGCCTGCTCACGCAAGCGCAGCTCGTCATTCTCACAAGCGGGGATCTTCTCAAAACACCAACAAAGACACAGTCGGTATGATGAGTATCACATCTCAAGTCAATCTCGCCACTCTTGTCGAGGAGGTGATTGAGAGTGTACACACAGGCCACACATTCCAAGAACTATCAAAGTCACAAGCTACCGATATATCTAGCCGCTCTAGCGATAACCTGAAGATTATCTTTAACCCCATACCGAGCGCGTCCTGGTCGTTCCGCGTCCAAGCGGGTGCGATTCGGCGAATTGTTATGAATATTTTCGCCAACTCGCTTAAGTACACGAGTAGTGGCGCCATTTATGTCCAGCTTGAGCAGTTGAGTATTACGGATGATTCTTCCAGCTCAAAGTCTCGGCTGGTCAGGTTGATCATCGCTGATACAGGCTGTGGTATTGGTCAAGATTACCTCGCGCACGATGTCTTCACCCCTTTCTCCCAAGAAGATAGCATAGAACCTGGAACAGGGCTCGGGCTAAGCGTCGTCAAGCGACTTGTTCGGTCCCTCCGGGGGACAATTCAGATACAGAGTACGGTTGGCGTTGGCACTACCTTCCGCGTTGATCTACCTCTCGAAACTTGCGAAGAAGACGCGGATAACATCTCCGAGTCTGCGAGTACCTTTCTCCGAAGAAGCCTACTCAACGATCGTTCACACGCAATCAAAATCAACGATGTGATAGGGTTGAAAGCATTACTTGTTGGGTTCCAGAAGTCATACCATCAAGGTCTAAGCGGCACAATGCTCAAGTCGCCCCTGAGCGAGGAAGAGAGCCTTTCATCGACGTGTCAGGAATGGTTGGGACTCACGATCATCCCTGCATCTTTATACCATGCGATACAACCTGATATCGTTATATGCGACGAGAATTCTCTAGAGGAAGCTATTGCCCTCACAAAAGACCGCAAATCGACTCCATTAGTAGTCATATGTCGAAGTGTGGTGGTAGCGCGACAACTCGCTGCCAATAAGGGATTGAATAAGGCCTCAGGCTTCCAGTGGATCTATTTTACAAATCGTCCGTAAGTCCTTTCCCACCGTCGGTCTCTTGCTGTCGTTTTTGTCTAGCTAACCTTGCTCACTCTCAGGATTGGTCCAAACAAACTCGCAAGGGTCATCTCGCGTTGGCTACAGGGATCAGAGCTTCAGCAACAAGCTCAAGAAAGCACGTCAACTCCACCACATAATTCACTGGACGGGCTCTTTTTTTCTGCAAGACACCAGCCTATCACACCACCAGCGAATGAAGTAGAAAGAGCTTTTGGCGTTCAACATACTTCAACTCAGGGCAATGGGCTTTCCAGGCAGCCTTTTCCCATTAGGCTGCTACAATCCCCGAGCCCTACCCCTCTCGAAAAGTCCGACCCTTTTGAGGTCACTACGGAAACGGTCGGCGAAGCGTTCCTGCTCGTGGACGACAATGCCATCAACCTAAAGATGCTTGCCATGTTTATCAAGAAACTAGGCTACTCTTACGATACAGCTGTCAATGGACAGGAGGCCCTGCTGTGTTACGAAAGGGCCCCTGAGCGATACAAGTGTGTTTTTATGGACATTTCCATGCCAGTGATGAACGGGTTTGAAGCGACACGCGCCATTCGCGCAATCGAGGCAAAATCTGCTCTGCCGAAATGTCCAATTTTAGCCTTGACCGGCCTTGCTTCAAAAGAGTCACAGAGCGAAGCATTGATATGTGGCATCGATTTATTTCTTACGAAACCTATCAAGCTTGCAGAACTACGAGAGATATTGAGGGAAAGACGACTAATTTAATGATCTCATGATAAGAATACATAATAGGTGTTGAGGAGTTATGGTATATATCTAACTACCTGTAGCAGGTTGCTATGGCGAATCACTTGATGATCTTCTAAATCTCTAGGAACCTCAAAATAGCCACATACTAGCTGTGATTTCGTCAGTTAAAAAGAGATATCCTGAGGGTAAGGCTTGTAAATCCTTAATTTGAGCGGCGTAGGTTCGGGCCGGAATCAAGATACTGGAAGTATTGCCCGCATCGCCTCTACATTTATTTCTCGGTACAGCACATCTACTGTGTTCTTTTAAGTATGGTGTGTGGTAAAGAAATGGCAGAAAGATATGTTGCAACGAAACGTCTTCCTAGAGCAATATACACGATAAGCGATGCAACAAAAGATTCCGCAATGTACATTGTCTGAATTTAATCAACTTGCTTTCAATAACCGAATATGTCGAAAGGAGCTTCGCATAAAAATAATCACCAGAACTATTCCGCAGCGTACTTGACGCTTCTGGCATCGGCAGACGCCAGCCATGTTTAGAATTCTATAGGGTCTTAATTAACCCCATTGGCAATCAAGGCAGGATGCCGGTCCAGCTTTGACGTACTCCATGTGCTTACTCGAGTTTGAGTATGTCAGTGCATTGTTGAAGAAAGATCGAAATGAGACCAGGTGCCCTCACAAACTACTAGAATGAAAAGGCCTGATTAGACCACAATATCTACGGTCACCCATGTTGCAGATCTTGCGACTCCCACGGCAGGTGGAAACTAAATCAACACTGACCTAAGAGCCTTAAAGCATACTTATAATTAAATTCATAAGTAACTATGTTTTCAAGTCTCAGTCTTATCTATAGACTTAAAAACTTAGCACTTATTAATAGATAATATGCTATAATCTAAAAATAAAGAATTAATTATTATTATTAGACTTATATTTAAGTAACAAGTACATTTTATATGTTTATTGGAGGGAAATAGTGGGGCATCTATCTCACGTGCAATAAAATATATTAGGTCGTAACATCTATCCAATAAAATAATACTGGTTTCCCCACTCTTATAATCCTCCTTTCTTTCATCCCAACACCTATCTGCCACCAAAACAACAAACCATGGCCACTATACAAGACGAACGCCCGGTTGACATCGAAGCCATCAGGCAGAGTGTTGGCTCCTGGCTTCAGGAGACTGGAGCGCCTCAGCCACAGACTGCTGATAACCACGACTCTGATGATGATGATGAAGATGCAAGACCTGCGAAGAAGCCCAAAATAGCAGACAACTCAAAGGTTTTCTGTAGGTCTCGCCTATCCGAAGTCATCGAAAAGTCATGTTCAGAGTCGGATGATGATTCATGGATGTTCATAAACCCCTGGTCGCACTGTCATCTTAATGCTGACGACTTTCGCCCTTACAAACACTGGCTCGACTTCAAGAAGATAAACCGTAAGGGCAAAGATATGCCACCTAACTTGTTCAAGTTCCTAGCATCTTTGATTGAGTTGTCAATCAACAAAAGAGTAGTACCGGTTGAATTGAAGGTTAGTTGACCAGATTGTTGTGAATGTTGTTTACTGATATATTTCACAAGAGTACCATCGATTCTCGCCAGAAGATGGACTATCTTTCGTGCAGTTTAGAGGATGATTCTTATTATACAGCCAAGCTGTCAGAGCCGACTTGTGCAGATGGTCTACTTAGCACGGTGGATAAGCTTGTCGCAGCTGCGAAGAGGTGCCACCTTCTTCAGTACGATACGAATGGGTGGAATAACCTTGTCTATACACCCCTTATGACCACAGCACTTGAGAGCCGCGTTTCTTCGGAGGAACGATTTGTTAATGTTGCACCATGGTAAGCATCCATAACTCTCAAATTGATGAGTTACCAGTCCATGCTAACTGTTCATTGTGGTAGTGCTAATGCAACAGTTGATCCCTTCTATCAAGTCAAGTCTATCCCCAAAGGAAAGGTTGACTTTATGTTGACTATTAGCCCTTACGACGATCGAGAGGCCTGCAGAAAATTACGTGCCTGGAGAAAGGAGGATGGTTCAGTGAACCATACCAAGTACCTTCCCACCTCTGCTTATCCTATCCTTGCCAGCATCAAGTCCAAGGATCAACGTGCGAATGACATGAGTACGGAGGTGGAACTGGCATCCTGGCAAGCTGCCCATTGGGATGGGCTTGAACTAGCTGCAGGTGAGAACATATTCCAACTCGGCTTTCTACCATGTATCATCATTCAAGGTCATGAGTGGAGGCTACATGGAACTACTTACAAGGATGGTAAAATGGTATGTTTCTTTGCCTCGTTTGTTTTACAACGCAAACTTTCTAACATCAAAGAACAGACTCTTTGGTCAAGTATTATTCTTGGATCTACTATCAATGATATTGGTGTTTTACAAATCATGGCTGCCCTTCGAGAGCTCAATATTTGGAGCAGAGAAGTATTTTGGCCATTCTACAAACATCATCAGCTTGATTCGAGACCAGATCCCAAGGCGCATAGCTAGTAACCCATGATAATTGTGTTACTTAAATCGAATTTGGACACTCCTATAATCGATAGCGAGAATCAAACGATTTTACAGGAATGAGATACATATTTCCACAATAAATGAGATACAAATATATCGGTATTAAGTATGATCACAGATAGAATATTATAAACTAATTTCCAACAACAGATCCATCAGCCATCTAGTAAGGCTCACAGCTAATAGAATCCAGTCGGAACGCATTAGGTCTGTGAACCCAGTTCGCCTTACACTCATCCTCGCTAGTGTTGATCCATCCACCCTGGGGACTGCTAGCGATGAAGTAGATCGTCGCCTCACCAGAATCTGGCATCTGGAAGTAAATGTTGCCGGGGACCCATGTCTGAGTTTGAGCGTCGCTTGTAGGCCATCTACTACCAACGAGCTCGTCACCTATGTAAATATGAAGATAGTTCACCAAAATGTCACCATTATCCTGTTCAATCTCATAAAGCTTATCCCACCACCAAAGGTATGAGCAATGCCAGTAGGTACCAGGGCAGGCCTTGAGATCCTGCGTCAGCCACATGGACTTGTCGAAGTCGATGTTGGCAGTCTGGAATCTGTATGGTGATCCATCCGCACCACCTGGGACGACCTTGACGTCAACGGGTGTCTTTTGCGAATGGGGATCTATCTCCCAAGGCGAAAGCCTTCCAGTGTCAAAGTTACCGTTCTTGAGAATGTTGGTATATTCGCAAGTAGGAGCCTGTTCAACTCCAGTATCGCAGAAGCAGTCAATGTCATAGTAATCCCAGTCAGAGCACCCGTCATCCATTGACTTGATGGTACTTCGGTAAAGGTAACAGGAGTCGTTCTCTTGGAATCGGAATGTTTGACAGTTTTGCGTTTGCATGCAAGCTTTGTAACAGTTCATGAGGGTATCAACAGGGCCAGAGCCTATTTGTTGAAAACCGGTGTTGTAATCTTGGGGGTAACCGGTTTCGGCGCAGATCTTGCCCTGAGGAGGAGGGTTCTTGAGGTTATCCTGGCATTGGGCGTCGGAAGTGGCAGTGGATGTAGGAGCTGAAGTTGTGGTTGTAGCAGCGGGAAGCTCCTCAGAGGCAGAGTAGCTAGCATAGAATGGGTCGTCGTAGACGGGGTGAGGTTCGATGGAGCATGTCGATGCGGCGGAAGTAGTTTCAAGGCTGGTGGCAGTTGAAGAGCCACTCGCACTGGTGGCAGTGGTTTGAGCTGAAGAAGCACTTCCACTGGTGGTGGCGGTTTCGGTTGAAGAGCCGCTCGCACTGGTGGCAGTGGTTTGAGCTGAAGAAGCACTTCCACTGGTGGTGGCGGTTTCGGTTGAAGAGCCACTTTCGCTGATGCTGACGCTGACGCTGGTGGAGCCCGAAAGGGTAGCAGATCCAGACAAAGTTGTAGATCCAGACAGAGTAACAGATCCGGAGAGAGTAGAAGAGCCACTTGCAACACTAGACTCAGTAGTAGTCGTAGCCAGAGCAGCACTGGACTTGGTGGGAGATGGCTTGCATGGTCCAGCGTTAGCGAAAGGGCTAAGGACCGCAGTCAAAATGAACGAACGGACGAGATGACGAGCCATCTCTGCGATTGATGTCAATACGAAAAAAGCACGACAACCGAAAAGAAAAAGAAGATGGAGAAAATTGGGGGGAAATTCAGCATCTTAATCATTCTCGCTTCCCCCTGGCTCTAACCTTAACGGTCGCGTGTTGGCCGATTATCATACTTTATTGAAGATCATATGAAACTATTGATGAGTACTTTTCCCAAACAACAACAAGCGACTCATTAGTTTGGTGTTTTTAGAAAAGCGTTTTCAATAGTTTGGACGTTAGGGCAGCTGAAGTCGCTAGTTTGACAGGGATCACCAGGGGCAGCGCCACGGTTATTGGCTCCGAATTTTCAGCTTTGCAGAGGGAAATGAGTGGCGTTGTTAAGCTAAAATGGACCAACAGACGAAATCAGGCGAGATCCTGAATGCTACCCTAAATCTAGGATTTACAGAGTAATTCATCGGCAATCTATGATCATCAGGGCATTTTTCAAGATTTATTGAGGAAAAGAGGGTAATTTCCTCCTCTCATAATGTATTCAACGTAGGATTGCTTAGAAGACTCTTTTGAGGGAAGCTAATTGGTCCTTTGACAATGTTCGGTATTCCTCGGCAGATTTTACACAAGGACTGTCGTATCCTATAATAAACGTACTGGGAATTATGCATGTTCAGCCAACAGTGACTGTTTAGGATTAAGCTTTTGGCAAAGCCGTCTTATGCCCAACCGATTAAGTTCCCTATGCACTGCAACCGACTTCAACGTTCAAAGGACCGATTCATCGTTTGTTGTCGCTATATCCGAGGTATTTTTTCACATGATATTCGTCAACTGTTTCTTTTTTCAGATATGCGAAGGAAGTGTCAGCATCTAACAGTGACCAAATCAATACAGGAAGAACAGAAAGAATTGTCACATAACTCAAAGTATTCCAAGTCAACCAGCTAGACAATAACAATAGCTCCTTCCATTTTTGTCTATATCGACTGCCAAGATACATACACACGTCCTACCAGAGGAACTGCGTAGGGCGGATTTCCGACATACACCAAAGTGGATCTCTCAAAGTTGAAGGAATTACCTGCATCTATCAAAGATACGGTGAACGTCAGATCATGAACTTTGGATCCCGTATTCGCTTCCTTCCTAATTCCAACACTGCAAACCTCATTTACCTGTATTTGCAACTCTTCTAATCAAAAGTACCTTCCACGCTAGCTAAGTTAGCTTCATCTAGGACACCTATTCGCGAAACGATCTACAAGCTGAACTAGGAACCCGCCTCGTAAACAAGTTGCAACCTTAATCCTAATATCCCTCATCATTCGAGAACAAACGTTCCTCAAAACCCTAACCGATAGTCGGAGCTGGTTTCTTTCTTTGGAAGGTAAGCTAGTGAATTAGGTCCCCGAATGGCTATGCACTATCGTAAAGATTGTGTGTGTTTCATCCTATGAGAGTGAGAGAGAGTGCGTGCGTTATCGCAGGGCTGCTATTGCGTGGGTGGATGATTACAAAAGATCCTACTTTAGTTTCCAGTTTCAGAATATCGGGCGGATGTGATTGATGGCGCATGACCGCATTATAGCAGTGAACCCCGCCTAGAGTAGTAGTGCATCATGCGCTTTGATTCTTGGCGATGTCTTCGGGTTAAATAGCTCCGGCTGCTATACGATGCTTACATGTTGTTGAATACGAAGAAATAACTGCCGGACGATCGAAATAGGCTGGAATGATCTTTATTTGTACCTGCTTCAGTGCTTATTTCTTCATCAGAACTGGTGTTCTTGAGGCTACAGTAGCCCTCTTGATTACCATTTTCCAATTTATCCGTCTATCCCCACATTGTCAATGGTCGATAGAGTTATCGACTTTCCCCATCGGGTCATTGATCCTTGTTGCCAAGGGTCTTATATGCCGATCACTTTCACGGGAACATGATAAGGTTAATACTCTTTCTAAATGCCGAACTAGACTACGGAACAACGGAGTTTAGTACTAGAAAGGCAGGTCCGCGATTCGTATAGTCCCAAGATACTAACAAGTAAGCTTATCGCGGAATATCCACTAGACAGGCAGGTAAGGAACCCAATACAGGCTTCAACATGGCCTTTCTCGAATATAAAAGGATGAGATAGAGCTATTCGAATACATCATCAACTCCAACAATCTCTCTTCACTCTTCAACTCTCTTGGATAACCCTCACTATTCACCATGGTCAAGATCGCTTCTCTCGTTGCACTTGTTGCCCCCCTGGCTGCTGCCGCTCCTGCTCCTCAGGAGGTTCCCAACATCGTCGGTGGCTCATCTGCCAGTGCTGGTGATGTCCCCTTCATCGTCAGCTTGAGCCTCAACAACGGCCCTTGGTGTGGAGGTTCTCTTCTCAACGCCAACACTGTTCTCACTGCCGCTCACTGTGTTGATGGACGCTCTGCTAGCTCTTTCTCCATCCGTGCTGGTAGTTTGGTATGTCAGACGAAACAAACTGTTTTTGAATCTATCTAATAAGTCTTTAGTCTCGCACTTCTGGTGGTGTTACTTCTCGCGTCTCCTCCATCCGAGTTCACCCCCAGTACAACTCTGGTGCTGAGTCCAACAACGATGTTGCTATTCTGAAGCTGTCCACTTCCATTCCTGCCGGTGGAAACATTGCCTATGCCCGACTTGCTTCCGCTGGCTCCGACCCTGCTGCCGGAACTACCGTCACAGTCGCTGGCTGGTGAGTAATCCTCATCATATATCAAAACCTAACCAACACTAACTCTTTATACAGGGGCGCTACCTCCGAGGGTGCAGGCAACGCTCCCGTCAACCTACTCAAGGTTTCCGTCCCCGTTATCTCTCGTTCTTCTTGCCAGTCTCAGTACAGCCAGTACACCATCACCAACTCCATGTTCTGTGCTGGTTTGGCCGCTGGTGGAAAGGACTCTTGCCAGGGTGACAGTGGTGGTCCCATCATTGACTCTTCCAAGACTCTTCTCGGTGCTGTTTCCTGGGGAATTGGATGTGCTCGCCGCAACTCCCCTGGTGTCTACGCCAACGTCGGTGCTCTCCGATCTTTCATTGACGCCAACGCTTAAATCTAAAAAGTTGAGATACTTCTTGGATATGACTGATATGATTGTTGGAAGAGATTTCATGATGGAGAATGTGATGAGAAGTTGAAGGGATTTGAGGTATTGGTTGAGAGTTGTATTTACTTAAGATACTTGACGATCTTGCAGTACATAGCAGAATACCAATGAATATCTTGGTGGTAACTTTGGTCCAAACAACATGCAATCCAAGCCTTGTGATATGAAACTTATAAACTAGCTGCCTCATTTGTAATTGACATAATCCAACTATGTCCCTATCGGGAAGGTCTACTGTCAGTTCAACACTATTATCATAATCATGCAATCGATATAACTGCATAAAATACCGAAAGACCTTAGTGCCACGTAGAAATTGCTGTCTGCGAAGCTCCATGTAGATCATGAGTCGAGAACACTCTTGGCCCGCGATCTCTAGCTGTCACTCTTAAGAGCGCAGTTGTTGAACGCTCGTAGTTATGGATCGTACTTGATAACAAAAGCTATCCATGAGTTAATCCTCTTGTGCCAATTAAATGAATTCATAACTAGAGCAGACAGTTTGGACTACATAATTACCATATAACCGACTACCTGATAGAATATACCAATTCTGTCTTATATCACTGCATGCAACAACTTGGCCTCTTACAACTCTTGCTGAACATAATCCGAAACAATGACGCCTTTGACTTCTTTGAGTTTGTCAATAGCCTCCTGAGTCATGGGTCTGCAATAATCATGTTAGCTCAAGCTAATATCTCCAAACTAGCATTACTTACGGAGGATAGGAGGTTGGAGGCAAGGTTCGCGTCTGTCTCCAAGCTTCGGCTCCAGTGTCCTCTTTAACGATTCTGAAGAAAAATAAGCTTGAGCATCGGTTGAAGGTGATGAACAACTTACGCAACGACGGTTTGGTTTACCGTCTGATAATCCTCCAACCGTTCAAATTCATAAAAGATTGCCTTCAACCCTTTTCGTAAGCATTTCCTGAACCTCGAATTCATAATCCCTCTCTTACCTTTCTATCTGCCATTTTTGCTACAGCTGCTGGGACGAGTAAGATTGAAGCACAAGCAGCAAGAGTGATGGGTACAATATGATATATCGAGAAAAGCATCGGTACTGACAAGTTCCACTCAGAAACGTGCAGAACGTAAACGTGGTAGCTCGACCACCACTTAAATAACCTTTTAACATTCGACTATCTTCGGACATTATCGAATACGGAAGGTGATGATGCGATTATGACAGGGGTTATACGTAGAACAAAAGATCCCGGCAGTGATCGGCATTAAGAACCCACTTGCCTGATAAGTAGCGCCTATGTTCTTGGCTTGAGATCACGTTGGATAGTAAGGGACTAGGAGTTGGCTGTTTCTATTGGCGATTCTGGTGAGGGTTGCACACCAGGTGCGAATCGACTTTTGATTGGAGAATGGTATTCTAGTTGAGATGATGATGGTCAGATGAACGGAGCTTTGGAGTGAGACTCATCCCGACCGTAGATCGTGTGAGGTGAGACAAATTGCTGTTAAAAACGTTCTAGAATAACAGAAATTCTTCTATACTTTTTCTAAGATTGGAAAGTCGACAGCTGATGGAGCCAATCGCCGACCTTTTTGTCGAGCTGGCTTGGCGATGACGAGGCCAGCAAAAGGCTGTTGACATCAAGAGCTATCCGATGAGGACCCAAAGCTTAGGTAGAGAAAGATATCCTAATGCTTATGATATCTTTATCTAATATTAGCTTATTCCATACTTCTCGATGTGGCATCCAGTCCTCAAGGTATTTGTCCTACAACTTGCTCATTTTTGCCAAGAGCTGACTCGAATTTAGAAGCCCCCATCACCCCACAATCATCAACCCAATTCAGAATCACGGAGGAAATGGACTCGAATGATGTTTCAATTAATTCTTCCAGAAAGAGATTTTGTTTATGCCGTGGAAAATATAAACTCCAAGTGCTCGTTGTCACCTTTGGGGGAAGAGGAAGAGACGGAAGTTTTTGATGAGTTCTTCCACCAATCATCAAGACTCAACACAAGCATCTTCTTTCACTGAAACACAAATATGCTACACAAACTGACATACTAAGCATGGGATTAAGTGAAGAAGTAATGTTGTATAGATTGGGGGTTGCTTGAAAGCTGGGCTTTGAGTGATGAAATAGATGGTTCCTGTATGATTATTGCAAAGTAGTATTTAGGGGGCAGGACATCCCTCGGCAGTTCCGACTTGTTTGAATCATCAGCAGATTCAATAACAGCGCCTTTCAATATGAAATTTATCAATCTTCTCTTTTTATCAAGCCTTTTCATCGGGGCTCCTGGCTCAACCCTCCAGGCCAGAGCTGCAGTGAATGATCCGTGCCACATTCGTCACTGTACTCAAAATGGCGGGCAAGCCAATAAAGCCCAGTAATGTTCCGGAATTCATGCAATTAACTCTCTCAGCACCACTGGCGGCGGTAACGCTGCTCAAGCTACCGTGAGGACTCTCGCATAACTCACTGCAACCGCCAAAGCTCTCCGTCATCCTAGCCCAGTGCAGTACTTTCGGCGCAGCCAAGGTTCAGATTACCTCCAACAAGTCCATCATTGGCAGGTCGGGAAGTTGTAAGTCTACCCTATTCTAAAGAGGCAAACAGGCAATAATAGCTCTGATATAGCTCTAACTGGCATCGGCCTTACAATCAACGGACAAAAGAACGCCATCGTTAGAAACATGAAAACTTCCAAAGTTTAAGCTACATACGGCGATACTATCACTATTCGGAAGTCCACTAATCTTTGGGTTGACCATCATGATCTCTCTGCTGTGAGAGGTGATGGCAAGGACTTCTATGATGGCTTGATTGATTTGTCGCACGCTGCTGACTGGGTGACCATCTCTCATACCTATTTCCATGACCATGTAAGCAGATACTCTCCCGATATCTAATGGCGATAAGCGGCAGAAACTGACACATGTCCTCTAGTCTAAGGGGCCACTGGTAGGTCACTCCGACAAGAATGCTGCCGAGGGCGTTGGTACACTCCATGTTACATACGCTAACAACCATTGGAACAACGTCCGAAGTCGTGGCCCTCTTCTTCGCTTTGGGACTGCACACATTTACAAGTTGGTCTTTCATCTACCCCAAAGGCCATATAGCTAACAGCTCTGATAGCCAATACTATGATTACAATGGACACTGGCCTTAACAGCCGTATGAATGCCCAGGTCCTCATCCAATCCTCTATATGCCAAAGTTGGAAAGAAGGCTATCTTCAGTGAGTCTAGCTCGGAAGTTGGCTATGTCGTTGCAGAAGATGTTGTTCTTGGCGGCCAAAGCCAGAATACTGCTCCGAAAGGTACGATGAGCTCCAGCAAGATTCCTTACCAGTTTGGTTTGCTGGGACCTGGGAAGGTTGCTTCTACGGTTCCATGGCAGGCGGGCCAGAGACTTAGCTTTTAGAGTGTTGATGGAGTGAATACTGGACGCTCGCTTAATGACTGTATGTACTAATCTTACAACTCTATCTACTAATCTACGACCCTAAATAGGAGATAACTCCTTTCATCATTTTTGACAAGCGGTAAAATCCTTCAGTCCCGCATCGGGAACCTTATTCTTGGGCAGACAGAACTCGATATCTTCACCCTTCAGCTCATGACCGAATACCCGAACATGCTCACGCTATAGACAGTTCGTTAGCAACGTCTTACCTGGACCGGGTTGGAAACTTACCTCTGTGATCTTCAAGAACTCATTGTAGATACCATCCGACTTCATCCTCTGACGAACAAGGTCCGTGACACCGCCCATTAGAGCAAGTACTGTAGTAACCTTGCTGTCCCAAGTCACAAGCGCGGAAGCACCTTTGCCATCGACGCGAGTTGACTCTGTGCTGCCGTAGGGGTCTACAAATCCTAGTTAGCCCGAGACTCGCAATGGGAGAAGTCTATGTGTTTACTCTGCATCTTCTTTCCGACAATCATGTTTCTCCACCAAGCCAGTCCAATGGCCTTATCGAAAAGCACAACAGGGAAGACACCATACGGAGTAATGACGTCGAGTTCCTGCTTGGTCTGGTTGGCGATCGACGGAATACCGGCGGGTGAGATGTAGCCGATGATCTCGTCCGTCTTTGGATCGGTTGAGTTGTTAACTGAGGCGTATAGACCTGGTGTCTTCGTAACAACGGAGTTGCATGTACGGGCGCGTTCGCCATTTTTAAAGACGCGACTAAATAATGAGTCTTATGCCGGTTTAGACTTTGAGGGTACTCACCGAACAATGTCAACATCATAATATGGTAGCTCCATCTGGTTCCAGATCTCATGACTAGAGAACCAGAAACCTTGAGATATTGTCAGTATCGAGTAGACCCATGAACAGAGACATACTGACCTTTTCGGACGGTAATAGGGCCAACGCCACCCTTGTTGTACTCGGCCTTCTCCAGCTTGGCCCTCTTGTACTCCCAAAGAGTTTGCTTATCCTTCTTGGACAACTCAGTGAAGAATTGAAAGAAGTAAGTCAAGAGTTCTCCCTCATAAGGGTCATCCAGATAGGTGTTTGTTTCACACTTGTACGATTGCTTCTTGTCATTGACTGGGAGCTTCTGGTCACCAATTGCAGTGACGGCACAGACTTTGCCTTTACCAATGTAGAAGATCTTGGGAGCAGTTGAAGCGACGTAGTTGAGCCAATTCTGCCACCCGTCGGCAATTTTGTGGAACTTGGGGCTGGGTTGCTTTTGAAGGGCCTCAATACACGCGTAAACGGCCCAGATGAGCTCACTAAATGGAGGGTGTTAGCGTTGTTGGTACTTGGGGGTATTATCGCTTACCCATTGTCCAAGCCTGGGACACGATCATCCCAACCATCTTGTGGCGAGATCTTTTCGGTGTCCGTCTTGATCCAAGGCAAGAAACCACCGAAGCCTGGATAGGTCTGGTTGAACTGCTGGTATGTCTTGAGCTTTGTCTCCATGATCGATGCAGCAAACGCTGGTGAGGACTTTAAGTTATCTGGAGTCAAGAAACGGGCAGCTTCCTTGGACCCAGAAATAGCTTGAGCGTAGAGCATAATTTGCAGTGCCTAGACATCTTCTGTTAGAGCTTATTTTATCTGCTGGATTGATGGGCAACTTACTTCCTTGCTAGCTGCGCTGAACGTGTGCTTCTTGGTCTTCGTGCCAGTCCTCCAATCCAGTTGGGTTCCATCATAAGACATGCCATTCTTAGTATTGTAGGCTACATCGTTTTGATGGAATTTACCTTCCCAATAGAGAAGATCCCAGATGAAATCGTCGGGGCGTTCAAGAACGGCCTTTTGGGACCATTCAAGACCAAAGCGACAAGATGGAGCTTTGGGGTTGGAGTATTGTGGTGAGCCCTGTACCAGTGGCAAAGACAGGGCTAACAAGGTACTAGCATACGCTAGAACATGGCCTAACGAAGACTTCATGGCGACGGTGATTTCCAAGATTAATTGGTGTCTCAATGCTTATGAAAGGTTCATAACAGACGATGAAGCTGTCTTTATATAATTGGGAAATGACGATGCACAGCCGTTCCAAGTTTAATTTACTACCAACCAATGCCCAGACCAGTCCATTCCCAAGATTGCAAACAAGGTTTCTTTCCCCAGACTCAACCCCGCTCATCGGGTGCGAGTCGTGATAAAAGGGGAATAGATCAACACGGCGAATAGGGAAAACATCACACGACAAAAGATATTTTACCGCTCAATTCCCCGTCTCAAATCCTTCAGTCTCCTCTGCACTCGTTCTCTTTTGTCCATCTCTCACAAAATGACAAGCCCCACCCCAAATTCACCTCAATCCCCCGGCCCAAATACACCAGCTCCGAAGAGTCGAGCTTGTGACCGGTGCCGTCGGCGAAAAGCAAGGGTAAGACCCCCAAACACGGCGAAATACAAGTAAACTCACAAAATAGTGTGACTCTACAGATTTAGCAGAACGTTGCACCAGCTGTAGAGAATCAGGGACACAATGCACCTTCAATCTCCCCCTCGCCCGCCGTGGCCCCAAAGCTCGTAACCGAAAATCAACAGCGGAATTAGCACCCGCTAGTGATTCCGCTCACTGGGAGTCTAGCACTGTCGATCTCGGACTTTCGCCACCTTTGATGATTAGCTCCGTTTCTGATGTGACGATTCAACAACGGTGGCAGAATTTATCGCAGGCTTTGGCGTTTATCACGGGTGACTTACAGCAGTTTGTCACGAGATGTTTCGATCTATTCTTCGATTATCTTTATCCTCTTACGCCTTTGGTACATGAGCCGAGTCTGAGAGATTCGCTGTCGTATTTTACGGCGGAGAATTTTGGGACTGGGATTTTGGAGCTTTGGCCTGAGACGACGTTTACGCTTATAACGGCTGTTTGCGCTGAGGCAGCATTTCTTCTACCGAAAGATCTGTTCCCAGAAGGACAAGCTGTGGCTGATATTTTTCTGAATGCTTCGAGGGCATGCTTGAATCAATACCTCGAAGCTGAACTGGAGAACCCGAATGCGAATTCTATCACCATTCGGTACTTTCACTCCAATTGTCTTCATGCTGCCGGGAAGCCCAAGTATTCATGGCATATCTTTGGAGAAGCAACGAGGCTTGCGCAGGTTATGCAATTAAATCTTGAAACTTCGCTGGAAGGCTTGCAACCAATTGAAGCTGAACTGCGACGCCGAGCTTTCTGGATCGTTTATATGGGCGACAAGTCAGCTGCTATACTCAACAACCGGCCCATCACGATCCACAAATTCTCATTCGAGTCTGGAATTACAACTTCATATCCTTCTGGTATTGAAGACGAAGCTCCAGTTCTATCGCCGGGAAATATTGTTACGAACTCTGATGTTGTACGGATAACATGCATTGAAGGTTTCAACGCGAACCTGCGTCTCTGGCAGAATGCATCCGATCTGTTGTTGGAACTGAGATTGATGCAAGACCGCAACCAACAAGATCTCGGAATGTCAAACCTCCAGCCTTTAATCAGTAGCCAGGATAAAGATCGCCTCGATGCTCTTTACGTCCGATTTATCACCTGCCTCGATGATTTGCCGCCTTATCTGCAGTCATACACCTTCGCCGCCTTGGCTGACGGTTCAAGAGAAACCGCCAAACAATTCCTCATCCAGTGCGCCAATTTGCAGGTTTCGATTCATTGTCTGCGAATGGTGATTACACAAAAATTGGAAAACTTGCCGTACTACAAAGCTGAGATTGGTCATTCTGACTTGCGCAAGACGGAAATTGCGAGAGACATGTTAAGAGTGATACAAGAAGCCCCGTTCTGGTCACTGCAAGTAAATGGCGAGCCTTATGTAAGTAGATCGCATATTTGACTTGGAAATTATCTAACACAGCCAGGTTGAGAAGATACGACTGACTGGGGCAAGCTTGTTGGAGATTATACACAGGAATGGGTCTTCACCTATTGCTGCTAGGGCCCGAAGCGACTTTGCGGTTCTTCTTGATCTGCTCACGCGACTAGACTCGAAGGCATCGGATGCGTTGCGGAATACTTCTTCATTGATACCTAACTCTTTATAAATATTGCCTAATGACTATCATAAACCCCAAATATTCTCAAACCCCCTTCTCATGAACAAAGTCATGCTCCTCTTTCTTAACCTCAATCTCCTTAGCCATCTCCTGTTTGACGTCCTTACCTTCAAATAGATAGGTAAGCTCCTCGAGTGTAGGTCCAGAAGTCTCGACGAAGAAGAAGTAAACAACCAAGAAGATAATAGCGACCCAAACACAGTAGTAGATGTAGAATTTCCATCCAATGGCTTCCAATCCGATCGGGTTGACGTAACCACCGAAGATGGAGGAAACCTGGATGATGAGAAGCACGAATGCCCATGTCTTTGCTCGCATCTGATACGTTACAATCTCGAGGGGATATGTAACGACCAAGTTCGTCCATCCAAAGGTATAGAAACCTTGGAAGAGAAAAATACAGGCCAAGACGACACGACCACCAGCTAGTGATCCATCAAGGTACTGCTTCGCAGCAATAGTCCACATGATAAAAGTGACGAGAACACCACCCGACCCGACGAGGAAGAACGTCCGGCGCTTGAATCTATCGACCAAAAGCGTCATCGTGATGGCAACGATATACTGCCAGAGCGTAACCATGCCGTTGACCAGTGTAATGTCCTTCTCGGCCTCGATTCCTGTGTCTTTGAGGATTTGCGTCAAGTAGTTGGACACAAGCAAATTTCCAGAGCTTTGACTAAACAGCGCGGTCGCAAAGCACAGCGAAATGCGCTTCAAATTGGGAATGGAGGAAAAGAACTCCTTCCACGTCATATTCTGCTCGGCTTCCTTGTCTATGACCTGTTGGATTTCAGTGCATTCGAACTGGACTAGTTCACTGTCGACACCTTCGCCATGATACTTGATTAGGATCTCGCGCGCCTTGTCAACCTTGCCCTTCGCAATCAGCCAACGTGGTGATTCGGGGCAGAAGAAGATCAAGCACAGCTGGTACGCTGATGGAACAACTTGGACGAGCGTGGGAAGCTTCCAAGACCACTGGTTGGGAATACGAAAGCAGCCGTATGTGGCCCATGCGCCGATGACATATCCCAAGACGATATTGGTGTTGTAAAGTGTTGTGATTTGAACACGTTCCTTGGGATGTGATAACTCGGTAACGAGAACTGGCGCGCCCATTTGAATAAGCGACGAGCCAATTCCGAGAACGATTTTGCCGCCGATAAACATGTTGAGAGACGTGGCAAAGAGCTGGACCATCACGCCTGCGATAATGATGATTGAGCCTAGAGCAGTCGGCAAACGACGACCGCACACATCGCTGATCCATGAAAGGAAGATGAAAGGAATGACGCCACCGATGGCATTGGAAGCGCCGAAGAAACCAAGTTTGGAGCCGGTGGGATGTCCGAAGCGGTCTTGCCAGCTCTCGAGGGTCTGAAGGGCGTTGGTCATGGAGCTGAAGTCATTGCGTCAGTAGCTGTTCAGAGGGAGGGAAAGTGATGGTGAACTTACCCATCAATGCCGAGAGCCATACTGGCGAATAGTGACGATGTGAGTAAGAAGTATAGAAGGATTCCATTTTTGCGCTTCCAAAATGGTGCAATGGTAGTGAGGTCGATGGGAGACTGGATGTCCTCAGTGGCGTGCGCCGCTTTCGGGGCCATTTTGTAGAACTTCCTGCTGTCTGTCTAACAAGATCAAGAGGTGTTGTTAAGAATGGTCGACGAGGTCACTGCGGTTTTGTAATTGAGTCTGCGAATACATGTATTCTTATATACATGCACTGCAACACAAAGAACAGAGAAATCGGTTTAAACATGCCATGACCAAGTTTGCAAAAGAAACAAGACTTTCACCCCATTTCGCCTAAGTTAGTTCAGCTTCCCCGTGGGGAATGGTCAGGTCAATGAAACTACGGGAAAACGGGGAAATACAGAACCAGGCAGGTGGGTTGTAGGAGAATCGGATTTAAGGTAAGAATTAGGTAAAGTAAAAGGTGGGTAGGGCTGCCATAAATATTAGGATAACTTAGCTAAAGTGATAAAACCTAAATGCTTGCTTATTATGTCACCGTGGTCTTGGTCGCCTATACGAAAAAACCCCTCAACGGGGAAATCAATCGGGGAAACCTTTTGTGGATCTGCGGAAATTCGCCGTGATCTACAACACCACTGAAGTCATGGTATTATCTTATCGGCCCGTGTATCCATGGTATAAAGCGTGTCAAAGTAACTTGTTTTAGTCAATGGTGTGTTCAGTATTGGCTGTAAACGACACAATGCCTTCTCTTCCTTCAGACTTCAAACTCGGCTTCGCTACAGCCTCTTACCAAATCGAAGGCGCGGTAGCAGAAGATGGTCGCGGCCCTTCAATTTGGGACACTTTCTGCCATCTTGAACCAACACGAACGAAAGGCGCAAACGGCGATGTTGCGTGCGATCATTATCACCGATTAGAAGAAGATCTTGATCTTCTAAAACAGTATGGATCAGACATGTATCGCTTTTCAATCTCATGGTCGAGAGTGATTCCACTGGGTGGAAGAGATGATCCTGTTAATGAGGCGGGGATTGTTTTTTATAATAGGATTATTGATGGATGTTTTGAAAGAGGCATTACTCCTTGCGTTACGCTGTATCATTGGGATTTACCGCAGGCGTTACATGACAGGTATGGTGGATGGCTAAATGTTGAAGAGTCGCAGCTTGACTTTGAGAGATATGCAAGGCTTTGCTATGAGAGATTTGGGGATCGAGTGAAACAGTGGATTACACTCAATGAGCCTTGGATTATCTCTATCTTTGTAAGTCACTCAAACCTCTTGGACAAATTAGCCACTTACGATCATAGGGTTATGCGACCGGCGGCAATGCTCCAGGGCGAAGCAGCATCAATCCTCAATCCACAGAAGGCGACACATCAACCGAACCATGGATCGTTGGCAAAGCACTAATCATGAGCCACGCACGTGCTGTAGCAGCATACAATCAGGATTTCCGTCCATCTCAACAAGGTCAAATAGGAATTTCACTGAACGGAGATTACTATGAGCCGTGGGATAAGAACAATCCACGAGATAGCGAAGCAGCTGAGCGACGGATGGAATTCCATATTGGCTGGTTTGCCAATCCCATCTTGTAAGTGTTTTTCACTCAAAGATCGTGCTGGTGAGGAGGCTAACACCTGCTCAGCTTGGGACAAGACTATCCCCAGTGCATGCGCGATCAGCTCAGAGAACGCTTGCCTGCATTCACGCCCGATGAGATGAAACTCCTGCAGTCAGCAGAGAGTGACTTCTACGGCATGAACTACTATACCTCCCAATTCGCACGCCACAAATCATCTCTCGCCCAAAACACAGATTTCATCGGCAATCTTGATGAACTCCAAAGCAACAAAGCCGGTGACCCAGTCGGTTTAGAAAGCGGTTTGCACTGGCTCCGATCCTGTCCGGATCTATTCCGCAAGCACTTGACACGTGTATACCGTCTATACAACAAACCGATCATAATTACAGAAAACGGATGTCCCTGTCCTGGAGAGGATAAGATGACCCGCGAGGAGTCTGTACAGGATGAGTATCGAATTAAGTATTTTGAAGATCATCTTGATGCTATTGGGAGGTCTGTGTCTGAAGATGGGTCTGTTATTCAAGGATATTTTGCTTGGTCTTTGATGGATAATCTTGAGTGGTCTGATGGGTATGGACCAAGGTTTGGTGTGACGTTTACGGATTATGAGACGTTGGAACGAACGCCCAAGAAATCGGCGCTAGTTTTGAGACAGTTGGTTGAGAGGCGGAAGGGTACTCAGCTCAAACTGTAGACTAGAAATTATAGATAACTTCTCCATAGACCATCCAAATCCATTATGAAAGCGAATTCGCTATTGTCCTAATGTTGTTAGTGGAAGCCGAGCCAAGACGTCTTCCGAGTTTACTATTCCCCTTCCGTGGCATCCGTGGAAAGCGGATGCCGATGAGATCTGCCGTTCCAGATCCAACGGAAGCTCCACTTCTTTCAACCTCCACCAACTACCGGTTATCGCGAGTAGTTACAGAGTAGTCTAAGGATATAATACGCGAATGATACCTGTGGAACTATATTCGAGTAGAGACATTTATCAACAATTTCAATGGAATTGGAAAAAGTCCAAGTTATTATCTGCGGCGGCGGATCCGCCGGTCTCACAGCAGCCATATGGCTCGCTCGCTTCAACATCCCCTTCAAAATTCTTGAACGGCGCTCCGGTCCTCTCGAAATCGGCCAAGCAGACGGCGTACAATGTCGTACCGTTGAAATATTTGAAAACTTGGGTATTTCTGAGCGACTTCTTGAAGAAGCATACCATGTCATGGAGGTGGCCTTTTGGTCACCAGATGACGATGGTGGTCTTCAGAGAAAAGATCTTGCTTATGATACCGAAGAAGGACTAAGTCATCAGCCGCATGTCATTCTTAACCAGGCGAGAATGAATGACTTGATGCTGCAGGAGATCATTAGGTTGAGGGGAAATGGGACCAGTGGGGTTACTTATAACTCCCAAGTTGAGAGTGTAAGAATTTTGGATGGTGATGAGTACCCCGTTGAGGTAGTTGCCATGCAAAATGGGGAGCCTCACCGGTATCGAGCAAAATACGCCATTGTAAGCATCATCTCACCCCTTCCTAATTTTGGCCGCTAACGGAATTCCCGTCAGGGCTGTGATGGCGCTCATAGCACAGTTCGCAAATCTCTTGGCTTCAAAATGGTCGGCGACTCGAGTGATTCCGTCTGGGGCGTCATGGATATCTACCCCATCACCAAGTTTCCAGATATCCGCAAAAAAGCCATGTTACAAAGCAAGAACGATGGAAATCTCATGATCATTCCTCGAGAGGGTGATGAACTTGTCCGATTTTACATTGAACTTCCTGGCACTTCCGCCCGAGACGTTACGGAACAAGATCTCATCAACAAAGTCAAGCGAATCTTTCATCCTTACGATATTGATATCGCCCGAACAGTTTGGTGGTCTGCATATGTCATTGGTCAACGCGTCGCGGATCACTTCACGAAAGACTTCCGGGTCTTCTTGACTGGTGATGCGTGCCATACACATTCTCCCAAGGCCGGCCAAGGCATGAATGTCAGTCTACAGGATGGCTTCAACATTGGGTGGAAGATGGCGCATGTACTCACTGGTCGCGCCCCGCCTTCGGTTCTGGAGACATATGTTCTCGAAAGGCAACAGACAGCTCACGATCTTATCGAGTTTGATCGCTCTTTCAGCAAACTATTCTCATCTGAGCATCGCAAGGAGAATGGAATCACTGCCAAGGACTTTCGCGATAAATTCGTGGAAGCTGGGCGATATACAGCTGGCATGGCTACCAGATACAAGCCATCAGTCTTGACGCGTCTGGACGAGGGTGATAACAAGATCGCGTCTGGGTTAACTGTCGGAATGAGATTTCCGAGTGCTCCAGTTGTGAGGCTTTCTGATACAAAGCCTATGCAGTTGAATAAGGTCCTCGCAGCAGATGGGCGATGGCATATCCTGACATTTTGCTCTGGAAACGCGTCAAGAAAAGCGTTGCACCAGGTAAGGGAACGCGTTCAACAATTTTGTTTTTCTAACATTTCCCCAGGTCGCTAAGGAATTCGGTGATTTGAACAAGATGTTCACGCCCGAGGCAGAACGTGCGGACGCGGTCATCAACCATACCCTTGTTATCAAGGCGGAACGCAAGTCCATCCAGATCGACGAGTTACCTGAAGTCTTCTTCCCAAAGACTGGTACTTATTCATTGAGAAGTAAGATATCATTGTTCAGAAGATATTGTTATTGATAGCTTACTAACCGGTTTTTTTTTAATTCTTTTTTTTATAGATGTTCACAGAGTGTTCATTGACGATATGAACCCGCACATGATAGGTTGCGGGCATGCTCTTTCTAAATATGGCATCTGTACGGAACAAGGTGCCATTGTCGTGGTTCGCCCAGACTTATGTAAGTCTTTTATCGTTTTGGTTATCAAAATATTATTTAGCAATACTGATAAATTTATAGATGTCGCTCATATAGTAGCTTTGTCAGACGTTACTGAGTTGTTCTCATTCTTCAAGGGTTGCTTAAATAAAGTAGCATAGGGTAGTCATCTCAGCTTAGCCTCATCAGATAAGATTTCACGTCACCCAGTCTTGGCCCTTGCATGCGGGTCTGCTCCGTCTCGCCATTATCCGAGGTGGTATCGGCCGCTATTGCGCCTCTGACGATGTCATTCATTTCTGGAGTAATAATTGACCTAGAAAAAATACATTTTTTCTTCCGTTCATTTGACCACTTACATCCGAGTATCCGAACTCTTCGTGTATTACCCAAGAAATTGATGACACAAAGTCATCTTGGACGCTTTGACCGCCGAGCCTCATCCCACCAAGAAAAATGACCAGAAAATCTCGCCAAGCAACCTAAGCCACTACTTCTTCCTCGGCGATGCTCCCAATAATCCAGAAAAATTGGCATCGAAAGAAAAAGCCCTTGGTACATGACTCTCCGACTGCTGATCTTCAACACTCTCATTCTTGACCCCATCGTCATAGAGTCTAGTAAATTCCTTCGGTGCATTCTTCGCTGCAGAAACCCTGACGCATATGGGCTGCAACGCTTTTCTAACTCTGCAAGATTTAACGAGTTAGCTATGCACATCCTTGCTTGCTACAACTGCCGCTTGGATGAATGTGACACAGGAACTTGGCTGCTTCCTTGCCGGTTTCACCGATGTTTCTATTAATTCTTTATCCATACTTCAATAACGGTCGCGTTTATGTTTCATTGCCCTGAGCACGCGTGGCTTTTCCCCATCTAGGATATTGCTACTCAGCCTTAGCATTGCCCCTTCAAACACCAATCGAACACTAAATAATCCGAAAATATGCTTAAAAACCTTCTTGGCTTAAAGATTCCAATACAAAAGGTGGCTTCTGCACCACGAGACTGTATTAGTGATGCTGACATTTGAATGCCAAGATAGCGTACGTCAGCTCGGGCGTCATTGAGACGGGCATAAAGGTGGATAAGGTTATCGCCTTTCGGATTTAGGAGCTTCACCTTGTCAGCTTCTCCGATGACATCCCAGCGGGGTCCGAATGCCGGGCATCCCGGGGATAAAAAATTAAGCTTAATCTGAAGGTGCACTGAGACTACGACCGTATCATCCAAGACAATTCCCAGAGTTTCAGATATGCTAAAACACTTAAACAATGAGTAATTAAACGTAGATGCAGATATGCCTGAGACCGTAAATTTGTAAACGTATATCCACGGAGATAACCGTTGTAAACCACCTACAATCCGTCCTCCGAATTTGTGCTACAGAGAAAAAAAGACAGCTAATTACGCACCAAGAGTGGCTCAGCTGCCTTGGAATAAGCCGGATCGCCTAGGGCTTGGCTTGCCTAACAGGCCAAGACAATGCGTGCATTGCCCGTGTCATAGATGGGGGCTGCAAGTCTGAAACTACTAAACCCGACACCAGAACTCATATATGGCCTCGAATTCCAGCTGCTTTTTTAACATGCCTGTTTCAGAAGGTCAAACTTCTACCTTCATCTAGCTATGAGTCTCTTGGCCCTTTTCTTTCTCCTTTTACAGGTTTATTTAGTACAAGGTATGTTGGGCTGGCGTGATGATGATGAAATACTGACATTTACATTCCTAGCTTTATCTGTGGCTAGAGACACCATTGATCGATCTTCACCAATTGAGAAGATAGAATTCTCTCAAAATTCGCATACTATCAATTCTGCATCCGAGTTCCAGGTTGAATTTGATGTTCCGTATGAACGACAACGGATTACTTTGAACTTGCAGCCTTCGCGAAATGTCATATCACGACTCACTACCATTGAACACATCACATCAAATGAAAAGCATGATATTAATAACGAAAGTCCATTATTATACAAGGGAGTAGCTTTCGTTAACGATGTTGAAAAGAAGACGCAAAGAAGGGTAGGATGGGCACGAGTGATGATGCGCAAACGCCAGGGTCAGCAAGTCATCGAGGGAACATTTACAAATGATGGCGAATATCATCATATTTCACTCGACTCCAATCATCGCCAGATTCAACAGTGGCACGATAGTCGGCGATTGAAGGGATCGCAGCAAATGATTGTGTGGAAGCAGTCCAAGCACGATCAAGACTCGATTCTCAAACAGCGATCATCTTCAGATGAGCCAAGCTGTCAAGCTCGAAGGCCCAACAATACGGCTCAAAGTGAAGAGAGGGAAGCACCTGATCGTCCAATACTAGCTCGCCAGAATGTAAACAACTGGTTTGATCCACGAGAAGTGATCGGCTCAACAGAGGGATGTCCATCATCCCGACGGGTCGCTTTGATAGGCATCGCAGCCGATTGTACTTACACCTCACAATTCGACAACATGAAGGATGCCCGCGATAACATTATATCTATAATCAACACCGCTTCACAAGTATATGAGGATACTTTCAACATCGCCCTCGCGATCCAAAACTTGACCATGGCCGACCCATCTTGTCCCAACGAAGCACCCAGCTCCATGCCCTGGAATCTTCCCTGCACTGCAAATGTTGACCTTAACGCCCGACTGAACTTGTTCACGAACTGGAGGAGCAGACTACGAGATGATAATGCTGTTTGGTCCCTCTTCACAAACTGTAGAAGTGGATCTACTGTCGGTATCGCCTGGATTGGAAGTTTGTGCAATCGATCAAGAGCTTCAGGTAGAGGAGGCGGTACGGCATCAGCGAATGTTGTTGTTCGTACAAGCTCCGAGTGGCAGGTCTTTGCGCATGAGCTTGCGCATAACCTTGGAGCTAATCACGATTGCCAATCTGGCGATTGTGGAGGTTCTGGTTGGTCGCCTTCAGATAATTGCTGTCCTCGCAGTGAGACGATGTGCGATGCGCAGAATCGGTTTATCATGAATCCGTCAAGCTCTCCTGGACTACAAGAGTTTTCACCTTGTACCATTGGAACAATCTGTACGGGTATTGGAGATGATTATGTCGATACAAGTTGTCTTGTTAGCGAGGATGACGTACCAGATATCAACGACAGTCAATGCGGAAACGGCATCGTTGAACCAGGCGAGTCATGCGACTGCGGAGGCGAGGATGGATGTCCAGACGATTCTTGCTGCAACCCTTCAACATGCCAACTCCGGAGCGGCGCAGAATGCGATCCATCAACAGACGGCTGCTGCACCGATGAATGCCGCGTTGCTCTGAGCGGTCTCGTCTGCAGAGAAAGCACAGCCGCATGCGACCCCGAAGAAAAGTGCGATGGAAGTTCAGCTCAATGTCCCATAGATGAACAAACCTGCACAGAAGATGATGATCCTCGCAGTGGGGGATCAGGAAGGAGCTGGTTTGATAGGAATAGGACGGCTGTCATTGCAACCTCAGCTTCAGTTGGTGGAGCTATCATTCTTCTCTTGTTGGGTTGTATTATCACTTCCTGTATCCGGAAGAGAAGAAGAAGGCAGAAGGGAGTTTTACTCAAGAGTGGGAGTATCAGTGATGGGTCGAGTGCACCAGCTCTTGATCAAACGACGGGTGTTACGCAATTACCAGCCGTACCGAGATTGGTACATAGATATGCATAGGCTGCAATTTGGAGATTGGATACGAAGTTATGTTTGATATGATTGGGGTTAATGCAATAAAAAGCTTTCAGATAAGAGAAATATCGAACTGTTCCACCGTTAAACAGTTCTCACATAGACTGGGCATCCTATACCGCAAGTTCACTACTTTTCCTTTTTGCGGGAAGTCTATCTTTTTCCACAAACCAGAGTATCAAATAATCCTCCGAAGCCCCCGACTAGTAACAAAAACTCGTTTAACAACAAGAAAACAAGGACGAGTCCCCGACATCATCCTTCCCATCCAGTACTACACAGAGCCATTACTGAAAGGTAGGAAAGTTGACTTGTGAAGTTGAAGTAGAAAGTAACTAACATGATTTGGTCTCCACGCCATCCATACCTTTTGTGGTTCAAAATCAGCAATGATTATATCGCGACTAGCTTACAAAAACGTCTAACATTCCAAGAGATTTCGCAATTTGTTCATCAAAAGGCAGTCTTTGAGCACCGCGAGCCATCAAACGCCTGAAAATGACCTCCACTGCGCGACGTTCCTTTGATAGACTTGATAGTAGACCAGGCTTGCGTCTAGAGTTTTCTTCTACATCCGAGGCTGGGAATATACCCAATGCTTGCCAGGCGATAAAAATCTGTATTTTCATGCTGGATGAGGCTATCATGTTTAAATTCAAGGCACTCCAACTTCCCGTGGCTAAGACTGGTGAGCCATCACGTGCAACATCAAGGTTAAAACCGTTTATCATCCCGGTATCATTCAAGGTTCGTATGTCGTCTTTGGAAATAACTCCAATCAGACGAATATTGATGTCGGCGCCGTTATCAAGCAAGGAGTCCAGCAAATCAGGATCCCCACGACATGCTGCGACCATCAGCGGCGAGAGGCCTCCAGTCGTGGTGGCATTTGGATCTGCTCCCAGCTCGAGAAGAGTCCTTGTGACTGTACGTGCTTTCGATCTGCAGGCTATAATCAACGGCGTTTCTCCTTGATTATTCATTAGATTGATGTCTGAGACGTCTGCCTGCAACCTTTTGAGAACCATATGCACATAAGAAGGCGGGGCATTCGAGTGGAAACAAAATATCCAACAAGCAAGCTGAAAAAGAGTGTAACACCTTGTTCCATCTATTTCCCAGGTTTGGCTTTGATGAGCTCCCAGAAGAAGCAAACTGTAGAAGAGGTCCACATCTTCGTTTTGCAAGGCCAGAAGCATCGGTGATACAAGCCTATTAGGGTTCTTGAGGACGTCCGCGCCCGCTGTGATCAATGACTTCGCTAGATCGGGCAATTGATTATCAAAAGCCAACTGAAGAGGAGTCGGTCTCCCATGTAATAGACACCCATCGACGTCAGCCTTCATTGATAGGAGGTGAAACGCCAGCTTCTCATGCCTGTATCTTATGCACATATGCAGAATAGTCCAGTTGTCATCCAGAATCTCATTGGGTCCAGGTATGTACTGAAGTAAGAAGAGAACCGTCCTTGACATGATATCATCGTCAGGCGCTTCAAGCCTGAGATGGTCGGATATTGCTGACCTAACAGACTTCAGGATTGTGTGTTCCACCATCTTGCCGTGCGGCATAAGGTCTAGGCCCTCTAATGTCCGGGGCTGACATCCTAGACCAATGAACCACGCGAGCGCCATGGTATTCCTCCTTCCACTGGCTAGATAAAGGGGCAGCAGTAAGCCAAGTTCCTCCCCTCTAAGTAGAAACTTGGAGGGGTCTTTTGTTATGCAAGTCTCCGCCGCTGTCGCAACAACGAAGAGACCTTTCTGGAGATCAGAATCTAGAAGAAATTGAAAAAGACTTCCATGGCCATTTCTAATAGCCCAAGTCGCTGCTTCTGAGGCATAGGTAGAATCCCAAGGCAAAGACACTGATACGAGTGAGCCGGTAACCAACTTTGTCCAAAGTGAGTAAACAGTCTGGTCAACATGGCCCCGAATATTTCTGGTGGCTTCAAGCCAGTGCTCCCTCGAGTAGTCAAGAAACACGCAGGCTTCGTTTGCATCGTCCCACTTCTGATGAGACAGATCATAAGACAGCTTCTCCAAGTCAATTTTGATGTCTGCCTGCCGACTGTGCCTTTTGAGCGTATCCCAAACTTTCCGTGATAATCGATTTGGTATCACGGAGGTTACTGCCCTTTCGGGGACCTCCGTGAGTGACACTTTCTGGTCTTTGGAAAGACGTGTCTCAAATAGAGAATAGTTGAGATAAGTCACACAGACACTACCCATGAGATTCTGAGCTTCAGAAAGCTGAAAGTGGAAGGTAGAAGCCTTCGGATCGAATGGGTCTTCGGTGAGATGAAATAGGACGCTGTAGTGAATAAATCTGATGCAGGAGTCTTCTTCATCTAGCTCCAGGAGGCTGCCCCCAAAGCGTGAGAGCAAACCCTTTGCGGAGCTGATCAAATTTGCAGGGCGCCAGGCCATGCTTCCGGGTTTTATGCTTGCTGCTACGCGTAATTCATCTGCAGTTAGGTCTCGCTCCGCAGCAGCAACAAGCTTCAAGATCTTACTACCAAAGGAAGGATCTTGGATACGGAGTAATGCCCTGTCAAACGCTTCAGGTAAGCTCCTGGGCAGATTTCCAAGTATCGCAAGGATCTCAGAATCCGAACGTAAGTCCATTGTATGCTTCGGACATATGTCTTCAACCTGAAGAGAAAGCCAAAGAAACATGCCTTGGCATCCAGCTAGAAGCTGATCTTGTGCGAGTCTTTCCAAGTCTGGTGGAAGCTGCCGTATGCTGTTCCAGCGAGAAACTTCACCTTCGATGAAACAGCGAATGTCGTCTGACCTATCCACAGACTCCATGGAGATAGTAGTTGAGTTCTTTAATATTGATCGAGCTGTCTCATAAGATGGGGATGTAGGCCGTGATGAGATCAGAATGCGAAGATCTCGGTAATGTATTAGTTGCTTCAATTGGCTGGATATCTCTTCCACTTCTTCAAGTGAGCACTCATCAATGCCATCGATAATGAAGATTCCCTGCCAACTTTCTGGTGTGATTTTAAGTAGAATTTCGACGTAAGACTCAATTGTCGAACATCTACTGGCTGATATGCTTGCGTCATCAAGAAAGGCGGCTAATGCTGAGTCCAATACTGGGCTTTGTAGTACCTGAGATACGAGGCTACCAAGAATGGTGGAAGCGAGCAATGTCTTTGGGCTTTTGGCTTCACAAAAGAAGAACGATACTGTAGCAGAAACTAAGTGTGGTGATTAGAATTGGTTCATGATAGTTGTGCTGCATGTAACTCACCATTTTCTTTCATGCACTCGGCAGCAGCGGAAGCCGCCGTAACTGTTTTACCCGATCCAAGGTTTCCGGTAAGCCAAAGGACAGGTGGCGATGTGGAATTCATCCACGTTTGATACACGGCGTGGTTGTTGATCCAGGAAGAGGTACCCTTCTTCCTTTCACGACGCCAAATGAGATTAACTTCGTTTTGTATTGGGCACAACGTGGTGAGTAAATGATGTTTGCGCTCTTGCCGTTGTAGTTTCTTTTGTTCTTGTTCGCTTGTAGTTTTGAAGCTCATCAGTCGATCCAAGACAGTTGTCTGGCTTTTCAAACTGGCCTGAGCAACTAAAAGTGCTGTGCGCTTTTCAATTTGCTGGCCCAATGTTGTGAGTTCCGTCACTAGCGGCTTGAAGGCCGAGTCGAAAGAAGAGGCCAGTGACGAGGCCATCTGCCATACTACAGACTTGCCACAGTTGGCTACTACTTTGGTACAAAGTTGTACAATCACAATTGTATACTCGCACATATAGGTTTGCAGCGTTTGGCAGTTGGGAAACAACAGACTGAAGTCGTTATGCAAAGAAAGACACCGCGAAATGTTCAACATCATAGATGAGACATTTTCAAAGTATGAGAGGAATGTGAGCGCTGTCTGGGGAGGATTAGTCTAAGGTCGATATTCCAAGAATAACAATGCAGAACAAACCTCAAGTGAGAGTCGAACAGCCGCCCATACGCCGCAAGCAATGATGTTTTGGGATCCACCTATAAGAACGTCACCGACAGGAGCAAATTGCCGTATTCGTTCCAATATAGCGACTAATCTAGTGCCATAAGGTCTCCAGGATCGGTGCAGACGTTGGCCGTCCCGGTTAATCTCTTCCGTAAGCTTAATGATCTCATCAGAGCCAGGCGGGTTTTGCGATTGAAGATTTTTGAAACGGACGCGATCCTTATCCGCATTCAGAGAGCCACCAAATTCGGAGATAGCCTGGGCAAGTCGAACTTCGGCTTTCAGCTTTGGCATCAAGCCAACACTCGTAAATAAAGGCTCCATTGGTATTGCACGAAACGGCTACGTAGACGCGTTAAAAATTCGACTCCGCAATCCGAGATGTAACGGCGGGTAGATTCTGGGCGGTGCCTTGGAGTTCCTTCGAACAAGGGGGTTGAAATGAATAATATGACTGGTTCTAACTCGAGCTAACAAATGCAAAAGCAATCTGATAGGAGGCCTCACTTGGTGCGGCTCAGGCGGGGTATTTTCTCCAGGCACGCCTCGACGAGACCCCGATGATGTTACTCAAAGCGAATGCGGAGATCCATCAGCAGAATTTGGACAGGCTGTCAAGTAGAAGGACGCCTGGACTGCAGTACGAACTGGTTGGGAGTAAATTGAAGGATAAATTTACGTCTTTCGCAGGAACATTTGATGACAATGATACAACGAGAGCTACGAAACGGTCTTCTGCTATTCCCATCACGGCTGATACTGCGTCTCAGCGACAGAAATGGACAAAGTTCACACAGATGGCAACCAAAAATGTTCATGATAAGTAGCAAGTCAGTAGCACCCTAAAAGTGTGATAGAAATGAAGAAATATTGGCTCCGACAAGATAGAATTCTTAGTATTTCCTGGAATGTCCCTGTGCGAGTCTCTAGATCGAGTATTTGAGAAACCTTTCCAGTTCAGGTCTCCAATCTCTCTTAGGATCATTAACACCCAAACCGATACCATGCTCTCCATCAGGCCAAACCACAACTTGAGCTAGCCGACCATGCTTTGCCATGGCATTGGCATACAGATAGGTATTCTGAACAGGAACAGCTTTGTCGTTGGAAGTATGGAAAAGGAACGTCGGTGGCGTCTTATCAGTAACTCGATTCTGCACAGATAGGCTCTCAATCTGCTGACGAGATGGATTGTTTCCGAGAAGATTATATCGTGAGTTCGCATGCGTGTAGTCGCTCTCCATGGTGATGACAGGGTAACTCAAAATTCCGAAATCAAGCTTGGCCTTGGGGGTGGTGAGTGTTGTTGCTGCGAGATGACCGCCGGCTGAGAAGCCCATGATGCCAAGCTTCTTGGTACTAGGGCTTTCTTTTCGGATACGGTCCACTGCAGCGAGAGCTTCGTCCATGGGTGTAGGGTACAATGGTGGAGTCTTGACGGAAGCTGTAGTGTATTGCAGGACCCATGCGTCGATGCCAAGCGTGTTGAGATATTCTGCTGGGCCATTTCCTTCGTGGCCCATTGACAGCACGCTGTAGCCGCCTCCGGGGACTACCAGTACACCAACGCCAGTGGAGTTGGCAGCCAGAAAGGCAGTAAGTTGCTTAGGATCGAGTCTATGTATATCGTGAGCCATGAACTCAAGATGTTTGGAGCATGCCAAGAACGGGGCTGTTTACTGACCTCATGGTGACTTCTGTTTCGGATTCAATGTCCTGAGAGCCAACATCAAGCTCAGAAGAGAGACTCATGATGGGCTATATATATGCCACACAAATTTACCCGGATCAGCAGATTTCAGATATCTTTACGAATGCCGTGGATGAATTCTGGGGTTCATCGGCGGGGAAGCTTAAAACGTTACTTCGGACTGTCAAATCCCGATGACATGGGTCGGGAAATGAGCTTTAATCGGTACCGATGCCGAGGTTTTAGTCAATTCGGGGAAAATTCCACCAATAAATTAGCTTCCACTGGCTGATTGGACAGGATAAAGAACATCTCCCGGGTGAATGGTGTACCTATGGTTGATCAGACGAATACTACTCAAATTTGATGCATGTTGAACCTACGGTCGCTGTGCCACTTAGAATTGAGGAATGATACTTTATGTTGACAGAGAAAGATCTGTTTTGGGATCGTAATGGGTTGTATGCGTATTGTATTAAGGACTACGTATTAAGCACAACTTTCCCGACGACCGGCAAAAACCATCAACCCTAAGCCTCTTGATCAGCCGAAATGTGTTTACCCGAACAGTTTTCGTGCATTAGTCGCCCGAATAGCATTCGCCTGTTGAGGATCAAGCACCTTCTCAACATCCTTATCGAACTTGGCAGCATATTCCGCAGCTTCCTTCATGGGAGTGAAAACAGTGTCAGAACCCCAAACAATCTTGGTGTAGTCAACCCATCGTTGCAAAGCGGGGATGGCAAAGTTGACGGGCCAAGGTCCTGCAAGGTCGAAGTAGAAGTTCTTGGCAAGGGTCGCCTTCATAGATTCTTCTGTCAAGTTCAGACCAGGGTAGAGCTTGCTGTAAGTGACGATGCGGTCAAGAGTTGGGATCAGACCACCACCGGCGTGAGACATGATCCACCGGAGGTTGGGGAACTTGGTTGGCATGGAGGTGTAGAACAAATCAGCGAATGTTCGGGCGGTCTCAAATGGGAAGTCAAGCGTGGGAGCGGCAAATTGTCGAACGGCCACGGGTCGGTTCATAGCCTGCCACTCCTGGTTAGAGACAGAGGGAGCGGCCTTGTTGATGTCATATTTCATATGGTTGAATTGAGTGCAGGGAGTTGTGGGATGCTCAAAAATGGTGACGTTAAGCTCGTTAAGAGCCTCATAGATGGGCTCAAGATCACGGTCTCCGAGGTACAAGCCGTAGTAGTTGGACATCATGACGATTCCATCAGGCTTGGGATCAAGCTTGAAGACATAATCAATCTCCTTCAAAGAAGCCTGGATGTCAGGCAGAGGAAGTGAAGCGAAGAAGCCAAACTTCTTGGGATACTTGGCCTTGAGTTGGGATCCAAACTGGTTGACTCGGCGGGCCAACTTGATGGCTTTCTCGGTAGCAGTCTTGGAGGGAACATTGAGGTAGACTCCAGGGCTGGAAATGGACAAGATCGATTTCTCAATATTGTTTTCCTCCATGAATTGAAGATGAGACTCGGCAGTCCAGGACTAGTCACATGAATTAGACTTGATCCATTGCGTAGTAGGTTTGTGTACTCACGGGAATACCAGGCATGCCATCAGGGCCTGGCGTCTGACCGGCCTCTTTCAAAGCCTTGGCATAGAAATCAGGAACCATGTGTGCATGAACGTCGATCTTGGCCGACTTTGGTGTACTGCGGCAAGCAGCAACCGTCAAGAAAAATGAAAAGAGTGACAAGAACTTCATGGCTAAAAAGGGTATAAACAACAAGTATAGCGAATGACTGTACAGGGTGAAGGTGGTGAAGAAACAGAAACCAACTATCGTGAGATTTCACTGGAATGATTGATTGTATTTATGTAGATCGGTCAGGTCTGTGATCACAAGGAAATTGGCATCGACACCAGGAACAAACAGAATCCTACGAGCCAACCGTGCGGTACAAGAACAAGGATTCTCTCAATGCTCTTTTAGTGATTGTTATTGGCTCAGACACGTATTGTCAGCACTAACGGCCTATCAATGCAACTGTGCTTGAAAATTACAGTGGGCTTTAGTGCCTTATCTTAGCGATCCATGCTTTCTTATCTAAACGCTCGCCACGCTATGGATCTCGGCTGCCTAGCGCTGGGCTGAGTGCAAGTTCGATCTCAATTACAGTGTCTGCAGTTTGCAGAGTAGTACCAGACTTTCGGGATGAAAGGATTCCGTAGACGTGGGACCATATGTCAAGATGACAAATGTCACAGGTGCAACGCAACATCAACTACCGGTGTTTATTTCCGGCTTCTGTCGATATCGATCTCATCCTGGTCTTGGCGTTCATCTCTCTACCCCGAGTTGATCGGTCTCTTGGGAACTCCCATCCATAGTATCATTCGAGCCTGATGGAAAATGTGTGGCACGAGTTCGAGTAGGGAATAGCTAATAACGATTAACAGTAGAAGGTTGATCAAAGCTTGTTTCGTCTGAGCCGGATTTTACATCGTCTAAAGAAAAGCTTATCTTAAGTGCCTCGGGTTTGATCAAGATAGCTCGTATAGAGACAGAGATAATTAGCAATCGCCAAATGCAGGCAATGCCACTTTTTAAGGCTGTGCCGTAGTCTCTTTTATTTGGCACTTTTGTGACGACACAGAGCTGCCCTTAATTTAGTGGATGAGTATCCCTGCGAGTGTCTTTTATCCCGCAAAATTTGCTCGGGGCTGAAACAGTAGCCCCAACCTCATCGAAATCCCAAGGCAAGCGCAAAAAACGCCCAAGCTGCGCCTCGGGGGACATACGACATTAGACGCAGGAGACAATACGAGGCTTTTGAGCCTAACATGTACCAAGTCATACTTTAATTTATGTATAAATTATGCCAGATTTAGGTTAAAAAGAAAGAAAAATATTATGCTTGACAGTCCAAAGAAATGGATCTTCGCTTGACGTTTTGTGTCCGTGGCTGCTAAGCTTTTAGCAGAGATAGACTAACTAGAAGAAGGTAATGCCTTGTCTAACGCTCCTGTCGATCTTTTCCGATTGGGTACCCATTCAAGAAATGGATCGAGATAACAGCTCCCTTACATGCGGTAGGAGAAGGACCTCGTTGATCAACCCATCCAAATCCTTCGAATTCCGCCACATGCAATGCCAGAGTAATTATCAGAGGCTCAATGTCATAATGTGGCGTGAAATGTTTGAGATGACATTAAAAAGAGATAGTGGAAAGCTCTGCATGCGGCTACAAAAACAAGGGCAGTTCAAGATGTAAGCCTTTTTGGCAGTCAAAGGTTCGCATAAAGTACTACGGCAGATCAGACAGAGACGCAGCGATTAAACCTTTGATGCAATTTTGTAGACTCACGTTACAGTACTCTGTAAATACGGCTCTTTCGACATTCATTCCAAACTACCTAATGCTAACCTTCATATTCAGTGCCGATTTCGTGGTTATTTGCTCAGCTATGTTAACAATTCGAGAAAATTAGCAGGATTTAGAGGAGTTATTCACAATCAAAATATAAATCTCCCAAATCAACATGCAATACACTAAGAATAGTCCATCAGACCCTAAGTTTAGGATCATATCATGGCTTTGTGACGAGGCCATTCAGAACTTGCGACCCGATCACATTCAGGCGGCCAGTCGAAAGATTACTGATGACCTTCTTCAAGCCAATATCGAAAATATACTTGTGGAACAACCCTTTATGAGGCTCCTCGACCCAGGCGATGGAGAACGAGGACCAATGCTACACGCCGAAATAGTTCAAGCTCGACATGATAAAGGCCCAAGCGGAAGAGAAACTACAACAAGTGGAGGAATAGTTCAATCGACGAAGTCGTGGTCTAGACAAGATCTCGAGCATGAAGAAAGCAGTGGATGCTCGCGCAAAAGCAGAGGCCAGATTCAAGGAAGCCTTAGGAGCGATGAAGCAAGCCCAAGCAAAGCTTAGAGCAGAAGAGAAGAAGTGTGAGAAAGCTCTTGACTTGGAGTCTTGGGGAAGAGGTTAACCGTGAGCCACTTATGGGTTTACTCAAGATAACTGGCAAGCAGCATGGGTCGAGTAAGTGAGGTTTTCATTTCGGGTTATGAATACATGTATTATTGGTCGGAGCACGAGTCGCCTATTTGTTACATTCATGCCAGTACAAACACTTATCCCCGATTAGCTGGAATATTCATGTAGTAGAAGATTATCTACTGTCGGACTTTCATGCCAGCAGAATGTCTCGCTTCTTCAACCACCCTTCTGTAACTCCAACCCCCGCCTCACCATCCACGAACCCATGGACATACGTCGAGCCTACAACTCTGTAAGCCTCCTCTCCCTCCTCACTTCTATCCTTAACCTTACGCAGTACCATAGGAACCTTTCCGCCATCCAAAACCACCACAACATCTCCCTCCTTCGCATGCAACCGGGTCATCAAGAACAATCCATTGTCCGTAACTGCAAACATGAAGTTTGCTTCAGCAACAACTTGCCCCCAGCCACAAGCCATCATCCCCCAATCCATGCTTTCTACCACGACGTCTTGGTCAAGTTGATCAAGATCGACGTCTTCACCTGGGTCGTAGGCGAAGGCTGAGAGGGAATACATTTTGCTGGCGAGTCGATAACTTTTGACATCGTATCCATTTCCGTTTATGAGTTTCTCCTGATTGGCAACATCCAGTTCTTCAATTTCTTTGGCACTCAAACGGCGCATTCTGGGTGGTAGCGTACAATCCCTCACCATGGTCCTCCAGAACGCGCGGAGGAGTGTGTCCCCAGTTGAGATTTGCTTGCCACCCACCTTGGGCGTATACAAATGGTTGTTCGGGTTTATAATAGCGTCTTTGTCGAGATAGTGCTTCATGATATCTACTGGTCTAGTGACTTCGTCTTCACTCGCTGATCGGTGGATCGGCCCAATAGTGCCCAAAATAGTACCCTTCACAACCAAGATATCGTTTCTTGGACCGAGGCGAGAAGGCGTTTCGCAAAATTTGACGCCAGCGTTGAAGATGTCGCGCTGAGCAAAGAGCAAGGCAAGACAATCTTCATGCTTAGTGTCAAAGTGAGGAATCCAGGAAGGTATTCCGTCTTCCTGATCAAGGATTTTAGGACCACCACGACGCTCAAATGGGTTCTGACAAATTATGTCCAGATTACCCGACAAATTGATCAAGGATAGAGCCGTTTGCTTATACAGGTCGCGAACTGACATGGCGTAGTCAACTTTGATGCCATGATCCTCCGTTACAAGACCCAGCAGGCCAAAGATCTTGTCTCTCGGGTTCGTTGATTCCATCTCACGAAATCTCACCAACACATCCATAAGTCGCGAGCTTTTCTTCTCAGACTGCGCCAGTAATCGACGCTGATCTTCGATACGCTTGATGGGTACGAAGACCTCGCTGAAAGTGCCGTAAAATTGAAGACTGTGGCTGCTGACGCTCATATGGAATGCATCGACATAGGGTTCATCCTTGAACAGAGCCGTCAAGACATCCCAACTGAGTTCGCCCCCTTTGCACATAAGCGTCAGACGTGGTGCTAGAGAGAGCTCTTGCATAACCCAGAGTCGCTTCCAGAGGGTCGGGTGTTGGAAAACGCTTGCAAGTCGATATTGATCTATGGATCCAAGATGGAATTCCCCATCTCTGGCCTTATCTTGAAGTTGTTTGAGAGTTTGGGGGTTCTTATGAGCGATTTCCTCCATGAGTGATATTCCCATTTCAATATTCTCTTCCTCTTGCGCGAGATACTCATAATTGTTGTATATTTCTCGCGATGGCATTTCCTTACCAATCAACGGATCCAGCCAGGCGATGTCGCGTTCACAGCTTGAGTAAATCTTTCGCATCAAGCCAACTTGCTGTGCACGCTCTTCAATATCTGACTGTTTGATGCAGATGGCATCAACCCACAGAGTGCGAGGTTCATCGTCGAGTCTGAGCGCTGATAAGACATATTTAAGACTCGGCGTGACGAGGAGAGTATGGCCATTCAAAAGTATGGGTTCTGAGAAGTCAGGATCACCCCAAACATAGGATAGCGCTTCGTAAATTGGTTTGGCCGAGTCATCGGAAAGGTCCAGGGCGGCATGAGACAGTGTACACCGTATCTCTTCATCCCCACTTGATGATGGATGTAGCGTAAGCAGGCGGATCTCCTGATGACGACTGTCTAGAGGTTTATAAATTTGGGCAGATACTTCGCTATTAATCGACATCCCTTCAGGGCCATGCACGGCTTGGTTTGCCATTTTGAAACAGCTTGAGTGAGAGGAAAGGGAATGTGTTGTTTCAAAAACAGATGCCTAGGATAGAATGTCGTCAGATACCTCCCTGTGATGGATCAAGCACCGCCTCTATTGTGGAATGCCCCGCTGTATATAATTGGTTGGCTAACGGCGCCTTGGATCATGAACGGTTTTTTATTTGTTTATTTATTAATTTTGAGTGGCAAGAAAGGTGCTAGTCAACGGTCATGAAGGCAGGGGAGAGGAGTCCAGTAGTAATAAGGAACAAAAAAGAAGGCAAAATTGCTGGTGTTTTGCAACATAAAGCAAAAATTGAGCTTTGCGGTTTGTGTGGATCGAACACACGACCTTCAGATATCACCCGGTGAAGATTGAAGTTTGACTTCAGTCTGACGCTCTCCCAACTGAGCTAAACCCGCTGACTAATGTGTTGGAGCACCAAGCTCGAATCAATAATTATGCGAGAATTCAAATTTGACATTGCTGTTCTGTGAGAAGAAATCGCGTGCTACGATATACTAAAGTGGTATATACATAAATCAAGGACTCCTTTCGTAGTATGACATGGAATACTAAAAGATCACGTTGAGGATGGAACGTGCGACCGATTAAAATGATAGCATCTCAACCTTCCTTTGCGTTTAAGCCTAAGATATAAAGGGGATCAGCCTGTTGCTTGTCTAGTAATAGTCATGTTTGCACTCTTCCAACACCCTAGATCTTCCAGTGATTACCTTTGGGTATATCCACCATCGACTACCAGAGCCGAACCAGTAACAAATGAGCTTCTTCCTCCAGACAAATAAATAACACCGTCAGCAATCTCCTCGGGCGCTCCCATTCTCTGCATGGGAACAGCCGTTGTAATACGCTCTTGCATAGCCTTGAGAACCTCAGGGTTCTTGGTTGTCATCGGTGTCTCTGTGTATCCTGGGCAAATGGCGTTGATGCGCAGTCCTTCCTTGGCATAGTCCTCTGAAGCAGAGCGTGTAAGGCCGATGATGGCGTGCTTGGCAGCTGTGTAGGATGTCGAGAGTGGGATACCAACGACGCCTTGGATAGAAGAAAAGTTGACGATTGAACCACGCTGTAAGTCTCTGCCGTTGATCGCAGATTTGATGGGGTCTTGCTTCAACATGATTTGCGCAGCGGCTCTCAGGACAAAGAATGTGCCAGTGAGATTGACGCTCACAACACGGTTCCAATCAGCTGTATGCGCAAACGCAGCACCACCTTGATGCTTCATGGCAATACCAGCTGCATTGACGACATAATCAATGCGACCAAACTTCTGTGCGACGTCCTGCACAATCTCATTGATTCGATTCTCATCCGTGACGTCTGCAGGGTAGACCTCGACACGGAAGTCCTTGTTAGACGATAGTTGCTCTTTTTCTATCTCTGACTTGACGGATTGTAAGGCCTCGAGGTTGATATCGATAAGCGCAATTCCGGCAGAACCATCACGGGCGAAGGCTCTGGCACATGCGCGGCCGATACCTGAAGCACCGCCGGTAACAAGAGCGTAACCAGGGACATCCATTGTGATAGGGAAGATATAGTAAAAGAATTGTGAATAGCTTCGGTTCGTTGGAGAAGAAGATGATTGATGTTGATATTTTTCTCTTCACTATAGACTTGCTCTTATACTACATGAGAACTGTTGCACGTCTATTGATACGAACCCCGGACTTGACAGCTGATACCCGCCTGAAGCTAAGATGGAGAAGCTTGCTCGCTTGGACAAAGTGGACTCCAGGTATCAGGTGGGTTAGAAAACATTCCATACACCAAGAGTGCTATGACATAAATAGCCGAGCATTCAGACAATTAGACTTGACCTAGATTATCCTAGTATTTATGACAGCCTTAACTAATTCTTACCACAACCAACCCGCTCCACAATCATCAGCCACCAGATATAACCTTCCTAATTAAAATGCGGGGGACGCATGATAAGGAACCACCGGATGGCCTCGATATGGTGAACTGATGATAGTGAAATAGTACGTCAATGACAGAGGCTCAAGTCTGCGGCGATATGTCGGAGAGTATTAACGGAGATTGTAGACATGATATCACTCTTCTAAGATATTGAGTCTGTTGGGACGTGAATTCATTGTCGCTTATGAAGTACAGGATCATCAGTGACCTACCTACCAATGCTCAATGAGACCACCGAATTGAGCTTCAAGCTCTCGTACATAGAAGAATTACTACTATCGAGAACATCAAAATTGGTCGCATGAAAATATTTAGATATCTTTAAAAGACCATGTGATTTTTACTACACTATCTCTATGCAAAAACGAATCCCTTGTAACCTGCCTTCTTCACCTCATTGCATCGCCTTCGATACTCAGTGATATTACCACTATACCGCGCGACATTTCGAACAGTCTTCCCCTTGACATTCTTGTTCACACCAGTCATCCAACTATCTATCTCATTCATGAGAACTTGGCTCTCAGCGCATTGGACCACGTGTTCTGTCCACTGCTCAACGGCGTCTTCTGTCGGCTCAATTGACGTGTAGCCGTTCTCTTTACAATACTGCAGCATATCTGATATGACTTGCACACCATGCTCAATGTTGCGAGTGGCATTTCCAAAGGGTTGATGGGGACCAAGAACCATGAACATGTTTGGCATTGAGGGAACAGTCAGGCCGAGGAATGTTCTGGGTCGGTGGTCTACCCAAACTGCTTGATCGCCCTTGGGACTATCGCTGGTCGCGATCAATGGTCTATTCTTCCTTCCATGCCAGTCGATAGCACTGAAGGCACCAGTGATGGCGTTGAAACCAGTAGCGCAGATCAAAATGTCGAGCTTGTGCTCCTTGCCATCGGATGTAACAATTCCAGACGGGGTAACTCGATCAATGGGAGTCTTCTTCAAGTCAACGAGATGAACGTTTTCCTTGTTGTAGGCCTCGAAGTAGCCACTCTCCAGAGGAATGCGACGAGTTCCGAAGCCATGATCTTTGGGAACAAGAGCCTCTGCAACAGTAGGATCGTTGACCCGCTGTCTGATCTTATCAGCCATGAAGTTGGAGTACAGGCTGTTGGCGTAGCGATCGGTATATGTATCGGAAAACACACTCAACCACTTTCCCATTCCAGGTGAATTGTAGAGCTTCTCCCAAAGCTCAAGACGCTCCTCGTCTGACACCTCAAGTGACTTCCGAGGATCGCCTATGTGCATAAACCCAGAAGAGCTTCTATTGCAGATATCGAAAACCTGGTCGTAGTTTTTCTTGTGAGTGATCATTTGTTCAATTGAGATTTCGGAGTTGCGAAGAGGAGCTGCCCAATTGGCTGTGCGCTGGAATACGTTGATAGACTCGATGCTTGGCTCCTTGGACAGTGCAGTGATGATCTGGATGCCGGTGGCTCCAGTGCCGATAACTCCTATCTTCTTTCCTGAAAAGTCTCGAGTGATGTCGATATCTTTGGGCCAGCGAGATGTATGGAAGAGTGTGCCAGCGAAGTCATGAATGCCCTCAATAGAGGGAAGAGTTGGTGCGGATAAGAAGCCCATGCAGCTGATGAAAAAGGTTGTGACGTATTCGTCGCCAGCTTCATCAACAAATGTCCAGGTATGATTGTTCTCACTCCATGTAGCCTTTGTGACCGTTGTATCGAACTTGATGTCTTTATAGAGGTCGTGCTTCTCAGCAAAGCGGGCGATGTACTTTTGAGTCTCTGGCTGAGGTGAGAAAGCCTCTTTCCAGTGCCATTCGTCAAGAAGGTCTTTGTCGAAGGAGAAACAGTACGATAGCGACTCGGAATCGAATCGACATCCGGGGTAGGAGTTCCAGTACCATGTGCCTCCAACATCTTGGGCAGCGTCAAGAATCTTGATGCGCCAGTCTGGGAAGCGTTGCTTGAGTTGATAGAGGGAGCATAAGCCAGAGAGGCCTGCGCCCAGAATCAGAACGTCGAAAGCCTGAGGTGATTGTGGTACAGAGCCCATTTTGATGATGTGACGATAATGCAATGATACAGTTGAGTAAAGACTTGTTTCTTGATTGGACTTGTTCAAGATGTCAAGCTGGTCTATATATTAGAATCTGTTCCATTGATGAAGTCGGATGCTGTAGCCGCGATCGCATTCTTGGAACAACCAATAGCATGGGAGAGATATCCTGTTTGACTTTCCTATCATTGTCGTTGGCTGAGAATGCGACATGTTTCGCCACCAGATATAACTTTCCTATTCGGCTGGTGGCTTAAGACCAGAGGGGAGGCGGAACAACCCCCACCCAATCACGGATTTACGTGAAGTCATGAACCGTTACGATGTGCGGGGAGAACCTTATCAAAAGGGTCACGATAAAGATCACGAGACCAATTCCTCCCTGCAGGTGAATTCACGCATTCGTAGATCAAACTCCAGCTCTTCAATCCTTCACCAAGATAGGCAAGCTTTCCCAGAATCTTGACTAGCCCCGATAAACGACAGGCGGGGAAATCTTAGTCCCTTTCCAGCTTAGCTTCCAACTTATCTCCCAACTATCGCTGATACCTGTATTCTTTTTACAAATGGAATGTCCCCTCTGAAGCAGGTCTCCTCCAGGAGACAATTTCTCTTCAATCATGGCTCCCGCAAAGGGAAAGTCCACAGCGAAACCCAAGCGGGGCTCAGGTCGACGGGGCCGGTCTTTCGGGGGATGCGTTACCGTGCGTTCAGTTCAACCCCAGTTTCACTCATCTCTCTTGACTGATTATCGCAGTGTCGGAGTCGTCGCGTGAAATGTGATGAAGGGCGTCCTGGATGTTCCATGTGTAACATCTCAGGCCTTGATTGCGGTGGTTACAGCAAAGATATTTTCTTCGACTTTGATGATCCCTCGACAACAGGAGTTGCTCGATTCAGACGACCGTTACTCACTGACAAAGAGAGGGAGTGTATGAGTGAGAAGATTATTCAAGACGTTCCTCCAGATCAAGCGAGTTGGCATCTCTCACAAATTGACGACGAGTGTGAGAAAACATCCTCGGATATTCAAATCTCACGAGGTCCCTTTGGAGCATTTCGGATCACCGACAGTTTGCGCCAAGACTCATCAGACACGCTAAATGAGCAAAGAATACGGGACCCACGTAGTCATACCATCGAAGAAGACAATCAGCTCATACTTCCTGATTTTGACGACGACATAGAAGTCGTGTCTTCGGCTTTCACTTTCACAACTGGAGCATCACATGCTACTCAGCAACCTCATCAAGATACGCCAACTGAGCTCAACGCTCTCATTCCTCGGACAGACTGGCTAAAAGCTCTTGACCACCTTCCAGTGGGAGACTGGCTGGATCCGGGACATTTTGAAATCTCCAACTGGTGGGACTCTATGTGTATTGATTCCAGCATGCCTTGGCTCAATACGCCAGGGTCAGTCCAGAAGCCTCCATCACCACTTCCTGAATCCTTTATCATCGAGCCACAATCCCCAACAACCTTCTTATCCGAGACCTCACAAAAGTCTGCTGCCATTATAACCCAAGTCGACGATGATGTGCCGCATGACGCAGTATTCCTCGTGAAACACTACGCCACTACCGTTCTTCGAGGCTTGACTCCTTATCGACACAGCAAAACTCCATGGCATGTCCTTTTTCTTCCTCACGTCAAAAGCTGTTTGGCAGCCCTGACCCTTGGCGAGAAGATGGACCATGCCAGCCTCTGTGCATTCTACGGAACATTATCTATTAGCGCCTTTAGCCTCGGTGGAATACACAACTCTACCAAATGGCTCGACCAAGGCAATACATACTACCAAAAGGCCAACTTTCACGTATGCATGATGCTTAAGACAGCATATGATATACCGAAGACGGCCAAGTACAAGTCTATCCTCATGGCTCTTCTGACCATGGTACAAATCGCGATACTGTCTGGTAATCGCAATGAGGCTGAATATTACTTCTTGGAAACTGAGAAGTTTATTCGTCTGAGAGGACTCAACCGGCACAAATCTCGAAAAGTCAGGTTACTACATCACTGCTACGTGTTTGAGCGTCTTTCTCATGAAAGTACTTTCACCCAGAGCAGGATGAACCTGGACCACCGGACCAAAGTTCGTGAGGCTATAGAAGCGAGTGGTGCCAGCGCGTACAGTCTGGATAGCCTCTCGTTTCGTCTCGAAAAGTGGACTAACCTGGATCAAGAGATGCTTAAAGTGAAAGATCAAGAGGAGGGAGAGAACGATCTGCATCTTCAGCATCCAGGGATATGGTCAGCTACACTGTATCCTGAGATCTTCGGGGTGCCAGAGCTTCATCTCTTTATGCTCTCTCTTGTCATTCGTCTCGCCCGAGAGAAAGATCAGAATAATGAAGAAGCAGTTAGTTCTGGGCTGACTTTGAAGGAATACATGGCTCGTGCCAAAGCGGTTGAACGGTGGATAAAGCAACTACATGTCCTTCGACAGTCAATATGGATGGTTGAGCCGAGTGATCCAGAACATCAGCAATCGGTCACTCTTCTGAACAGCCTCGCTGACACGATGCAACACGCTCTTGCAGTATACTTCTACCGCCGGATCTACGATCTGGATTCGGGAATGCTCGAGAAACATGTACTCGGTGTGCGTGATCGCTTACTTGAGTTTGACGCTTCGGATGCAGGAATGGGGTATGGATCTCTGAGGTTAATATGGCCTGCGTTCATTGCAGCTTGCGAAACTGATGATGACCATGTTCGTGCGTCGTTTACGCAGTGGTTTGAAGACTCTGCAAAACAAAGTGGTTTGAGAATATTTTTGGAGACAAAAGAACGGATTGAAGATATTTGGAATGGAAAGGATTGTACAAATAGACAAACTGTAGTATAATGGACTTAAGATGATTTATCTCAACCTTGCCAACACCTTGTCTGAATCGCCTTTATTCCTAATTACTACATCCCGGCCTGGTATGGTAACCCTCGGGTTGCCTTGTATGATCATCTGGTGAGACATCGCCTGCCTCCATGTGCGTTGACGTATCACTGCATGTGACCACTGATAACGATTTCCCAAGTTCTCTGGGCTTACCTGCCACTTCCAGAACTACGTGTCACCCGGAGCACGAGGGGTAAGGTCACTACGGATAGCCATCCGTCGATCTACACCAGGATATATGGACAAGGCTTGAACAGAGACAACTGAGCAAATCTCTTGTTCACAGACCAATTTTCTCTCTATCTACCTATCAAGTATTTCTTTCTACTTTTGCTATGGCTTTATTTGAAGGAAAGATTGTATGATGTTTCTCCAAATTCTGGCTTCTTGTGAACTGACAAATCAGATCGCCGTAACAGGTGCAGCTTCTGGCATGGGCTTAGCCACCGCACAACTACTCGCTACAAGAGGAGCTATCATCTCTCTAGCGGACATAAACGAAGCAGCTCTCAAGAAAGCCAAAGACTCACTTTTAGGCGACAAGCATGTTTATCAAGTTGTGGACGTCAGCCAAAGTGAATCAGTCGATGCATGGATCAGGCAGACAGTCAGCATCTTCGGCAAGCTCGATGGTGCTGTAAACATGGCTGGTATTATCGCCGAGCCAGTGCCCCTCACTGAATACAGCGATGAGACCTGGGATAAGATGTTTGCGGTGAATACTCGAGGAGTGTTTAACTGCTTACGAGCGGAATTGAATGCTATGTCCGCTGGAGCCAGCATTGTGAGTCTGAGCCTTGGCCACGTGGACGAAGTCTGAATTTCTTTAGGTTTCAGCCGCAAGTGTCTTTGGCCAATTCGGTGCACCCGGACACGTCGCCTACTGCGCAAGCAAGGCAGCTGTGATTGGACTCTCACGAACAGCTGCGAAAGAGAATGAACATATAAGAGTAAACTGCGTTTCACCAGGCATGTCGAATTGTTCGATGATTCTCTACTTTAGATACTGATTGTGTATAGGATCTGTGAGCACCGCCATGAATGAACACGACGATGCTGAGCATATCAAGCGGAGCCTCTCTGGGACTGTGCAGAAGAGAAGAGCCGACCCGGTTGAAGTTGCTCGCGTGATTGCATTTTTACTCAGTGATGAAGCATCCTTTGTAACTGGAGCGGTTTATAATGTTGATGGCGGCTGGGTGTGTTAGTAAACCTCCATACACTTAGGGGGTATTGAAGAACAGCCAGGAACTAGGTAAGGGTTAGGCAAGAATACAGTAGATACTAGCATAGTTTATCATTCGCTTTGAGGTCTAAATATCTGCCATATTGCAAACTGCCTACGTGACCCTAGTCAACGTCTTCATCCAGAAGCCGATTACACCATTTCTCGGCACGCTCCCAACCCCGCCCTTCCTCAAGGCTCAACATAAGCTGTTGAAATCTAAGCTTTTCGACGCTACGTGCCAAAAGCTCATCCCACTGAGGATACAGTCGAGACATTGTACGGTGGTAGAGCCCTCGTAGCCTGGTTTCTTCCCCTTCCATCCGGCGTAGAAAACAGGGATCCTGGGCAGCTGACCAAACAGGCTCTGTTGACACACATTCCCAATCTATGATAGCGCTCAATTCGTCTTTGTCATCAACTATGACGTTCGAAAGTGAGAGATCGTCATGCCACAAGACGAATGGATCTTCCTGATCAATGGGGAAGATCTTTGGAAGCAAAGAGAGAAGTTTGTTCACAACTGTGAGCTTCCATTCTGTATCGGCTGTCTCTTTTTTGTTCTTGGCTTGGGATATCTCTTCATCTAGATGTCTGCTGACAATCCCAATGACGGATTTCATCCATTGCTGACTCGAATCGAAAGGCCCTCGATATACATCGTAGTCGTAGTTTGACCCCATAAAGAATATTTCCCAGACCATTTGGCCAGGTTCCCTATATCCTGTCTCTGGATTCCAATTTGACCCCAAAGTGCCAATCTTGCGAAAGGTTGGCCCTTTCAAGGCTCGAGCATGATGGCCGGCGATCGTCTCCACCAACAACTCCTTTTTTGCCATTCCCATCATTTGCCATCGCGAATAGGCTGTTGCCCTGGGCACACACTCCATGACAATACACTCAAACCCGATCTTGCTCATCCTCATGTGATCGTAAGCGATGACTTCAGGTACTGGAATTCTTGTGTTGTTTTTGAGCCATATCAGAGTCGACACTTCCCCGGCGGTCTTGAGACTAGGATCCACAGGCAACGATATCTTTATGATAACCCTCTCTCCCTGGTCAGATTCAACAAGACAGACTTTGTTCAGCATTCCACAGTTGAGAAAGGATACGTGGCAAGAATTCCATCCAAGATTCTCTTGACAAACAGTCTTGATTGCGTCGATATCTGGCTCGTGCCCCCAGACGGGCTGGGGAAATGAGCCAGATGTATCCCAGGCGACGCCGTCGCGAGGAGGTTTTGGCATTGTGTTGAAGTTGGAGGAGTTGACGTTGGGAGGCTTAGACGTGCGTACTTTACGGAACGGAGACTGCGTAGTTTACTCATGGCGCTGACGACGGAAGAAAGAGGGACTGCTGTGAAATTTCTAGTGATAAGCAAAAGTTTTGTTTCACAGGATGAGAGAGCGCAGTTTTATAGGTCCCATCTTTCATAAAGTTGGTAGTGAAAGCAACAGAACTCTATAGTTTATACAGAGCCAAAATTCCTTTTTTTTTTTGGCGCAGCGGAGACGCCATGTGATTAGTTGGTTACTCAAAAACCTAAAATGCAACGATCTATGCTAATATCTGTAAAAGAGAACCTGAAGTCAGAGATAGATTTAGGTAAGCCATGACTAGCTAAGGCTTATCGTATTGATGTATCTTGATCAAGGTCGAAATAGTAACTTAAGGAAGTCTTGAGAAAGCCTTTATTGTGGGGGAGGAACTGTGAATTTTTATTCAAGGTTGGTAGCGAAAGCAACACAAAGTCTATGGGCATCTCGTGCACCTAATGAAATGTTCTTGACTTTCCAGCTACGTTGCAATCTCCCAGTGCGCAGGAAACTTCATCATAACTCACTGGCAAATTGCTATTCCGAGACGTTTCTCAGGTCATGTGTGAGGTGATAACTCTGAAGTTTGGCACCTGGCCCTGCTTGGGAACGTCCCCAAAGTTTACATGATCAGCAACCACTGGATCACGTGTCTGGAGCTTGACATCAAATTCCGCATCCTCGGCATCCTCCTTGCTCCATCCATGAAGAGGAATATGGGTTCTGACTTCGAGATGGTTCTGGCAGTTGGCACAGCCGGCGACGTGCCAGCGGCTTAGTATAGCCTCCGTTCCAACGAGGTATTGTTCACCGCCTTTCTTGGAGTTTGCAAACGCGCTGACCATAAATGAGCCGCCGATAGAGGCACGGTTCACGTTGCTAACTGCCAGAACGGGAACTGGATCTTGGTGTTGGGGGACATAAAGATCAGGCTTGCCATCGTTAAGCTCGTTAGGGGCTTTGTTATCGTATTCGTAGGTATATCCTAGATTCTGAGGGTTGAATACATCCCTCGACGTCATGGGCTCCGTCTCACTGCCAGGCTTCTTGAATGGATCAAGAGCGCTGTCGAGCGTCAACCAAGTACCGCCGGCGACACCGGGGGTTGGGCCTTGGTTGTCGACCGAGTTGGTTCCAGGATAGCCGTGGATGATGTCCAATGATCCGAGAGCATCGTGTTTCTTCTGCCATTCGAAGAAGACAAGGTCAACGAAGCAGTGGTGGAAAAAGAAAATTGGCTATAAAAACATGTCAGTGACTGTCGATAAGGAGTATAGGTATTCGCGAACTTACATCAAAGGCAGCAGTGTCATTCTCTCCCATATCACCGTTAGCGCCAGAGTATTGATTGAAGTCTGCCTTTTTCTTCTTGATCTGGTATCCACCGACAGCCAAATGGATAGAATTATGGGGAGACTCAAGCGGCACGATGGGAATATATCCGGGTTCGCCGGCATGGTCTTCATTCCACTGCTGAGCAGAAGTAGTGTTGGAAAAGAGGGTATAGTTGGGAGCATTCAAGCAAGCACCGTACTTGTATTTGACGTTGGCTTGGATGGTTTTGTTGTTATGGTTATCGAATGTAACATCGTTAAGCCAGGTCCTAATGTTCTTGTTCAACATTTCGTTGGTTGCGTCAATACCCATATCCTCGAGTTTCTTGTTATGAGCCTCGGTGATCTTCAAACTCTTCTCTGTGCCGACGAGACCGGAGAATGGGTAACGCTTGGTTTCATAACCAGCCTTCTTGGAATAATTGGCGTCAGGGATAGGGGAGAGGTTGTCAGTGATATTTGCCTGAAACTTGTATGAGTAGAGAGGGTTGGGATTGATCTCTTCCCCATTTTGACACTTGTACGTTGGTGTAAGAAAGACATCTGGGATACCCTTTCTGAGCGACTCTTCTTCAGTCTCATCCCAGTAGGCCATAGCCACACCGGGGACAATGGTTTGAAGAGCCTTCTCGAGACGGTGGAGGTATGCGCGATGCCAGGTTGGGAAAAGAATGTTACCATGGTTGCAGTATCCCCCCCACCACTGAGGGTTACCCCATCCAGCACCACGGAAAGGCTCGCCGTGGTAGCCGGCAATGACGAAGAAGGAGTTGGGGTCAGAAGGATCAAGTTTCTGAATGCCTGCGAACGCTCTGACGAGATCATCACGCTCGCCAGCTGGCATAGTCCGGATGTTCTTGCGAGTGGCGATCTTAGTCATGGTGGATAATGGCTTTGCAATAACTATATGAATTGAAGTGTAGTTGCTGAAGGACGATGGTTCTAGTTGAAAGGTAACGGTCAAGTCAGGTCAGCACGGATTTTTATATGCAGTTCGAGGTACATCAAGCTTTCGACCATTTGAAAGATCTAGACCAAAGTCTCAACTCCCAAAGTCTCAACTATCACACCAAGAATGAGAACTCGCAGCAGTCTAGTGACGATTGAGTGTGATGAATTCGTGTACGATTGGCTCGTCGTGCCAATAGTTCAGCCTCCTCCTCCCATCAGCGGATGTTGCTCCATATCATCCGGTCCAAAGGCCGAGCCAATAAGACCACATGCGGAAATTGTTACATTTGGCGTTTGTGACTTGTGACAAACTGTGTCTAGTTGCCCCAATAAACGAACATCACAACTAAGGAGCTGAAAATAGTTGACTCACTTGCATGCCGGCGGAGAGGGGTTCATGAAACAAACGTCGAGGTGCGTGTGCTTGACCACCATAAATATGCAAAGTGATAATATTCTGTCCAATGGGATTTGTCTGACCTGACACATGCTTCCGTACAGGTACTGGCTCAACAGTATCCTATTTCACTACGTATCGGTTCGAGTTACTAGAAAGCATGTCGAGTATCGTCACAATAGACGGGTCATGGTCTTCATCAGCCCCTCTACAAAACTGGCAGACTCAGGCACTACGGGCCAGTGAGGGTATGCATAAACTATTCGCGTAGTTAATATTAATGGCTTACAAGTTCGCAATCGCTCTCAACGTTTTTATCAGCCTTGGGTATTGGAGAAGGCACAGGTCTGCCGGCATGTCAATAGTTTTCAGCTTGACTGATATAAGCCCGACTCAGTATATCGGGCGGGGTATCGCTGGATGGCTTGACATATTGAGCTAGATAAAGCAATAGTGTTATTATATCTAATTCTAGACAAATCGTACCGTTCAATGTTCTGAGACATGCTCGAAAGCCACATGTCCCCACCTCCGTTTGGGGTAAAGCTTGTCTTGCCACCACCGAATTCATTCGATAGCTATACTGGTACCCAAGCGACATATTGATCGAGACCATCCACATTACATTGGCCCAAGATACAACTGGCTCACTGTAGAAGCCACCATGCTATGATTTGGCTGTCCCTGGTCCAGAAACAAAGAGCGGTGACCCTGTGAGGAGCCCGAGGAACGAGGGGTCAGATAAACGATGAACCGTTGAGTCATTCCTAAATGACGAAGAAAGTCTAGTTGACTGAAGCGCAACCAATAGCCGCTATGCCACCCTATAAAATTCGACTGTTAGCAGTGTTCATGAATAGTTCTTAAAGAAAAGGCACTAACAAAGCTATTGTCATTGCAGCAAACTGGAACTTGTTGGCAGCTTCCAACATCGGAAATGGCTCGGCCTACAAGATTGCGTCAGCTCATGAAAGACTTAATTGGGGACAAGACTTACATGTTGCACCGACTCCAGTGTTCAAATCCCGGACAACAATACCAAGCAAGCTCAGTACTAATGAGACCTGGGGATCGTTTGGGTGGCCAACGAATTGGCAGCATTGAAGACTAGCTGGTGCGCTGCATTGGACTGGAGGAACAGTTATGGACGTAGTAGCAGCTGTAGGCTGGATTATAGATGTTGTCTCAGTTGTAGGAATCGCTGTCGTTGTGGCATCAACAGACAGTGTCGTAACCGCTACAATTGCAGTGGTATCAGAGCCGCTAGCGGTCGATCCTAGCGATGACAAAGAGCCGGATGGTTTGCAAGGTCCCGCTGAGGCGGCGCCAAGAAGAATAGACAAGACGAAGAAGGCAACCCGCATTTTGATGATCCAATGGCTTTGAGCACTTGAAGAAGTGAATAGAGTACTAAATCGATAGTTGTAAAATAGAAGAAACAGATTCGACGGAAAAAAAATTCTTTAGATCACAATAGGGGAGCATTAGCGCATGCGTTTGATCTGTTTTGGTCGAGCTGAACCACTAGCTTGCCAATAGTTTGTCTAAGCGAGATGAGATTAGACCCCTGCACACACCATCCACGGCTCTATTTTCATTCACATGGGTTCTTGCAAACATTCGCTATAAGCATCTCATTCACGGTTCTGTCATTGCTTGGCGAACAAATCTAACTCTGGAAACATAGTAAACAAAAGGACAACCAGTGGATCAACCAATCAGTCAACGAAAACCGAACTCTCTAACACATCCAAAACCTGATCCTGCTTCAATAACCCTTTCTCGACGACCACTTCTAGAAACGGTCTATCGTCCGCCAGCGCGGATCTCACTATACTCGAAACCTTTGAATACCCTAGACCTGGAACCAGAGCAGTAGCAAGTGCGCTCGCCTCAAGAAGGTGCTTCTCCGAGGTCTCCTTATTTGCAACTAAACCTTCGATACAACGCTTGGTAAATGTCTCTGAGACATTTCTGAGAAGCTGAATGCTGTCAAAAAGTCTGTCGCAAACTAACAGCTCGTAGTGGTTGATTTCCAACAGCCCTTGCTGGCATGCCATTGCGATGGCGGCATCGTTACCAGTTATGGCCATAGCGACCTGGCAAACTGCCATAGGGACAACTGGATTAACTTTGCCTGGCATAATAGAGGAGCCAGCTTGTACAGGCGGAAGACTGATTTCCGCAAGACCACCGTTGGGACCAGATGATAAGATGATCATGTCGTTGGCAATCTTCCACAGACTATTAGCAGTGTTACGAAGCTCTGCTGAAAGACGACCACAGCAATCCATATTCTGCATACCGTCAAACGGATCAGAGACTGGCTTCACTGTGACTCCGAATGATGCAGAAATATGCTCGAAAACGGCCGCTTTGAATCCCGGCTTGGAACCGAATCCAGTTCCAATGGCAGTTCCTCCCATAGGAAGAAATAGGAATGAGTCACGGAATGTACTGAGATATCCTCTGTGCCTTCGGATCACGGCTTCGTGAGCGCCAAGTGCTTGCCCGTAAGTCATGGGTTGAGCATCTTGAAGACAAGTTCTTCCAAGACGAAGAAGCGTGGCGTATTCCTGACGCTTCATAGCAAATGCATCCGCGAGTCCCTGAAGTGCATCTAAAACTCCTCCCATGGCACTGTATACCGCTAGTTTCATAGCCGCGGGAACTGCATCGTTGGTTGATTGTCCCATGTTGACATGGTCGTTGGGATGGACAAAGGTGTAGTCAGAAAGACATCGACCCGAGTTCTTGGCCACGATATTGGCGATGACTTCATTGACATTCATGTTGGTGGAAGTACCACCAGAGCCTTCCATCATGTCGACAGCGAAATGTTTGTCGTGAATACCAGTTTTGATCTCTTCGCAAGCCTGAGAAATGGCGTTGGCTTGTTCAGCTGTCATAGTCTTTATGTCACAGTTGGCACGTGCCGCTGCTTGTTTGATCACAGCAAAAGCCTGAATGAACTCTGGCCATGTTGAAATAGGTCGTCCTGAAAGTGGGAAGTTGTCGATGGCGCGTAATGTGTTGATTCCGTAGAGAACTCCGGCTGGGATCTCAAGCTGACCGAGACTGTCTTTCTCGATACGCTTGGCTTGGATGATGATGCTTCCGTTGAGCCCATTGGTTTGGGTTCCACTTTTCTGTTTGGGCTCGCTTGGAAGAATCTAGCGGCTGATGTGAGCATAGTGTCGATGATATAACCGTCATGGCTACATAACTTACCGCTGAGATGGTTTGAGTTACCGCCATCTTGTGAGGTGTTGGTTGATGGATCGGAAGATCAAAAGGTGGTTGTTGAAGGATCGTCATTGTGCAGTTCTCTGGTTTGGGGTATTTTCATTCACAGAGTTGAGTTGTCTACGATTGCGGGAGCTGACCATATATAAAAATAAGTGGTGTCGTTAATGAGGCCCTCTCAAGTCAACGTTACCTGTTTTTCCCCATTCCACATGCGTTGTAAATTTTCAGCGGTATGAACCGGTGAGAAAAAAAGAACAGAGTTGATGGTACCCAAATGCACAATTACATTGTGAACATGTGCTCAAGTCGCAGTTACTTGCACGTCATCGTCTGTCTTACATACCCACCAACCAACTATACTTCACCCTTCCCATGCTTCGGTTACTAACGCGCCTGAGCCGACGCTGAATTCGCGCATTAGCGGCCGAAGGGTCCTCTCCGTCTTCTTCTTTGGGTAGAAACCGAGGTTGTTGAATCATGTTTTCCCCGCGTGACCTCTGCCTTGATTATTGGCGATAATCTTATGCAGTTGGATCTGCAGCAGGCCAACATTTATTTTTCAACGTGGCTTACCCTTAGTGAATCGAAATTCGCTTGGGTGTGACCCCTCACTGCACCCAGTCAGCCAATGTGATGGTGTTGTTGTCTCAGCTCTCCATGGTAGCCAAGCCCTGGCGGAGAGAACAACACTTTCTGGGCCACATGCGCCGTAGAGAATTGCCGGCTGACCGGTGTGCTGGGTTGCGGAGCAAATGGAGCGATTCACTCGTACGGTAATACTCTGTAGGATCTGACAATGGTCGGGCCTCGCCTCGGTCGTGAAAATCTGAGGCCAGGCCGTTGGGCTGTCGGCCGAGAAAAACACGTCGAATGACTATCGCATTTTGAGGCACTTCTCAGCCAGATGACTTTATCTTGAGTACAATATGACTGTATAAATTGTTCTTCCACAAGGGTTCCTTGCATTTATCGAGTACAGCAGCTAATAACAGCGTTATTATATCCCGAACTCCCGAAATTTACAATTCTCTTGTCTTGTCACATGCATTTTTGGCATGATCAATCATGCAAAACAACATGTCATTTGTGAAGCCTGTTTCATAATTATCGTGCCCAGAAAAAGCAAGTGTTCGGAAACTCTATCCAATCATTATTGGGTCATTGTCTCTCAAGAATTTCGGTGAAAGAAAATCGTACTTTGATCTACTCTGAAATTTCCATTGCTTATTGTCAGTGCTTGGACCACGCGACTGAGCAATACTCTCACCTCCCCCATTGGTCTGTTTAATCTCACCGTTACTTCGGTCGGCCCATGCTGCATTAGTGGCCGATGAACGAGAGTTTACTGGATATGGCCAGTAGAGCGATTCTTAAATTGTCGACTTAAATCGGAGATTATTAACTGCACATTCCCTGTATCTTTGATCGAGGTTCCGAGAAACTGGATCCATATGCACAGAAACGAGAAAATGGTTGCAGTGCACCATGTAACTAGTCTAAAATCACTTCATACAGCATTGCGTATTTTGGCAAGAAGCGGTGAAGAGAGGTAATGGCGTGCGTTAGCAATGGATTCTTATGCCAAAATGCGAGAGCGAAAGCAGATGCTGCAGCCCACGTCCTTGAGCCAAGACTTGACTTGAATGCAAATTTCAATCTCTTGCATTTATCACACTAGACAAAACTCTTGGCTTTCACCCCAATCCTCATCATTCCTGATCAATCCTATAGCCTTCCTTGTTATATTGTCCCCTTCTCTACCGATCAACATGACATGGCTGAATTTGGCTGGATAGTTATCAAAATCCTCCGAAAATCCTGGAAGTCCTTTTACATCACTGTACTCAGCGAGAGACACTGGGTCATACTCAACTGGATATGGATGGTTGTTTCCATGGCCGATGACAGAGCTCCAAGCGCCGAAACCCTCCAGTGAATTGGTTTCGACATCGTACAGGTTGAAATATGTCAGTCGTAAAAACTCAAGACTTTCGGTATGGACAGGATAAGATGAGGCTTGAGAAGCTGTGAGAAATATCGTGCCAATCCAGAGGTCGCCGCGAAGAATCCGGTATCTATGAGGGCCCGAGCCTGTTGTCTGCGCTGGGGAGTCCGGGTCTGGCGCAATAGACAGTCGAGCAGTTTGGCCCTTGAACAGGAGGCAACTCGGTTTCAGATCAGAGCCCGGTAAGGCCAGGGCAGTTTCCAGATCACTTCTCAATGTTTTCCATTTGTCAATTTTGCTCATTCTGTTCTCGTCGTCTTCGTCCCTTCCCGAGTCGCTGTCATAATACCAATTGTCAATGTCTTCATACCATCTCTCCGTGAACCATCCATATAACTTATCCTCTCCCGGCAACTGCTGTATGACCGTCTCAATATTTTCCAGTCCTATAAATCGCAAATTCTCCAATGCAGAGATGGCTCGCGGTCCCTCTTTCCATTGCGTCTGCAACGCCCGAGCGGCGGGATTAAAGCAGCGACCAGTCCAACCGACCCAAGACCAACTGGGAATACTTTCGGCTGTTTCTAACCGCTCTGAATGCTCCGACTGGTGCCACAGAAGTGCAAAAGGGAACAGCTTGACAGGTAGACCCCATAAGAAAACATCATCAGAGAACCGACCAAAGGAACGCAAGATCCCTGATATAGCGGGCAAGCGGTCCGAGGCCACTGTAAGCTGTCGCCCAGTATAGCTCCTTACTGCCATACAATACAGAATCCATGCTGACGGGGCGGCTGGAGAAGTGGGCATAAGCCAAGAGTTGTGGTTAGAGTTCCAAGAATCGAATAGCAATGGTACATTTTGTATGGTGTCTTCGGGGCAAGTTCTCCTATTGCAAGAGAAATAGACCTGAGACGCGGTAAACAGGATAAGTCTCTTAGAAAGGAGATACTCTTGGTACGTCCAACCACGAGTGTACCAAAGTGTTTCCTCCAGTGATCTATGCAGCGGCGGTTCACCAGCAATGTAATCAATGCCACGGACAGAGCAAATTCCTTGTGTCGTGGCGATTTTGGTTGCAGTTGTATCCATGTTGTTCAACACATTCTTTCAAATAGTCTCGCATTTTCTCGACATCGCAATGCCCTGGTCGCAGCCTTTGGGCTATACGCTGAACTTGCTCCGTCGTTGAATCCATCCATTCGCTATTCTTGATGGAAGACTTCACTATCCGTAGAAGAAGACTCTTGCGTTCCAAATCCGAGTAGATTTTCTGAGTCAGCTTATCCACCCCTTCGTACTCAAAAAGGAGTTGCAGTGCAGCTTCCCAGCTATGTGTCATGGTAAGAACTTGGATGCCTTTCGTTCTCTCTCCGATGTTCTTTATGGTATCCTCTTTTAGAACTGTCGAAACAAGTCTTGTAATAACCCGACACAAGGAGCAGTCTTTAGTGTTGATGATAGCATTGAGATCTCCAATGTATACCCGCCAAGCTTTGAAGTACTCATAAGTCTCCCCATCAAGCTCGATGTTTCTGCAACGAGCGCAAAGATTCTGGTCATCTCCTGGATATGGTGCGGGGAGTGGCGCTTCTGTTGGGGACATGGTATAAGTGAATTCTGACAATGCCGGCGGCCCCCGCCAAGGGTTACGAACATGGCTCCTCGAGCGACGAGAATACATCCAACCGTCCATATTCCAGCGATTTTGCCAACTTTGAGGAGTGAATATCCGGAGAATCGTAGTATCAGACTTGCTGAGGAGTGATCAGAAAAGAAATAGGTAGGTTGGGGGACTATTGCAGAGGCGTAAATTTGGAGAGCTAGAGGTTCTAGTAGCTGGCCAGTGGCTTCCAACGCGTGTACATCAACTCGATACCTTACTTCCAGTATCACTAGACCTCTATGCAGTTACTTGATATGAGGACTGGAAGGGTCTAGCTTAGTTTAGATGGAAGTGTAAGAATTCATTTACAAAACTAGGCGAAGTGTTTCAATTCAACACACGAAACAATATTCACACCCCGCCTTGCAAAACGCCTGATAGATAAAAGCCTCATAAAGGTGAGGGGACCTGCTGCATCCGGTCGGAGTATGGCCTTGTTGGGCGACAATCGGCCCCACAAGACGAAAATGGCAGATTTCTTAGATTATCCATCCATGGTTGGTGACACTGTCTCCTCTTAAATCCAGTTCTATCTCTAAGGTGAGAATGTAACCAGCCTGCTATCCAGGTTGAACAGGTGATGGTTCGTGGTGCTGTCTTTTAGTGAGAACGCCTGAGATATAACCACTTCTTGGCGAGTTTTGCTGGGTAATGTAGGGGACATAAGCCCAAGGACCAGGCCTTCGCTCTAAGATGACTCGCCTAGAGGTCACAAAAGCAACAACGTGGTAATTTGGCAAATCGTGTCAAGCAAGGTACATGGCAGCGTACGTTAAGAGAAGCATTTAATTGATCTGTCCTTCTATGATATACTTCTGTCCATAACTTTCGTATCATTCAGATACCACGTCAATGACTCCATGTCATCCGTGACATACTTCTCCGCCAATGTCCATCCATTCCCAAACCACCCAAACTCATTATCATCGCAATACTTGTACTCAAAATCCTCCCATCGTGGATTACTCATCGTTCGTACGCAGTGTAAGCTACTTCCTGGCCACAAAGCTGTCACACGTCCTCGCCTTTGCTCTTGACGAGATGCACCAGCGTCGTAGGTTTTGTACCAAGAATTGCACTCTTCTGCAAAAACAGTCTGCTTGAAGAATTCGTCACAGTAATCTGTGAAGGCCTCGACTACCTTTCTCTTGGGTTCAATGCGAGCAATGTTATCATATGCCATTCGAGCTAGAATCTTTCCAATGTAGAAATTCATTTTCTCAATGGCGAGGAGAAGACCTCCAGCACCTGGCATTGAGTTGGGCCCCATTGATTGGAAGAAATTGGGAAAACCATCAGTGCATACGCTTAGATACGTCTCTGGGCGTTTTGCGAAGCGCTCTCGTAGGTTTGTTCCACCAACACCGAAAATTGGGAAGCTTCTGTTGGCAGGAGACGTTTGGAAGCCAGTAGCGCAGATAATGGCATCAACTGGATGATGCTTGCCATCTGAGGTGAAAATACCAGTCTCATCAATTTTGGTGATGCCGCAAGTGATAGTGTCTACCTTTGGAGATGCTAGGGCCTCGAGATATCCTGGCCCAGGGGACATGCGCTTGCAGTAAGGTGAAAACTCCGGCTGTAGATACTTGTAGATCTCTGGTTTTGCCTGGAGTCTCTGCATCATGGTTTCTTGAGCTTGTATTCGAAGGCCCGCTTGTTCTTTCGACCCTTGGAAGAGTACCCCAAAGTTCTTGTTGATGCTGTACTCGATAGCACGTCTATACTTAAGATACGCATCTCGGTCGGTTTCCCACTTTTCGATCTCATCCGGAGTGTATTTGAAATTTCCACCTGCTTCTTTGATACGTTGTCTCGTGTCAGGGTCATCAAAGAGTCCGACAATCCAAGAACGGCCGCGGATGTAGTGATCCATGTGTTTGACATCTGGTAAAATGGCGGGGACAATTTGAAGCCCGCTGCTGCCGTTTCCGATCACAGCGACAGATTTGTCCTATTAAACTTCGCGTTAGCAAGACGGGTGATACAATTATAAACACAATGACTTACCTTCAGATCGACTTGAGGGTCCCAGTTTGCGCTGTGAAGAAGTTGGCCTTTAAAGGACTTGATACCGGCAATATCAGGCCACTTCCATTCATTCAAAACTCCCTCTCCCGTCACAAGTACATCCGCGGAGTCCTGGTACTCAAGACCTGTTGTCAAGTCCTTGAGCTGGACAAACCACTTATTCGTCGTCTCACTCCAGCGAGCACCGGTACATTTCTGTTGAAATCTCATATGCTTCCTGATGTCGTGTTTGGCAGCAATATCCTTCCAATACTGCAGGATCTCGGGTGCTGAAGCAAAGAAGGAAGTCCATCTTGGCGAGGATTCAGATGCTAATTGGTACGCATGGGCTGGAACATCTATATGCTCATCAGTACAATGGCGTTTATAATACATCAAACAGGTTACTCACCACATGCACATCCAGGATATCTTCAACCACGATACGATTAGTCCGATTTCTGTTGTCAAACTGCCATGCGCTTACCTGTTCTCATACCATGTTCCTCCAAGATCAGGATTCTTTTCATAGATTACCAACTCCAGATCGGGTACCTGTTTGCGAAACTCAATGGCACCGCAGATGCCTGAGATACCAGCCCCGATATAGATGACCTTGAGCGGCCGGGCCTGATCTATACAGCGCTGCGAAACCCAAGGCTTTGGAGTTTCAGCTTGGAATGTCTCTGTGAACTGTTTTGCTGAATGGTCGGTCTCTTGGGGGGTCAATGGAGGAGTGGTAGTAAGATTCCCGTTTGACAAAAAGGCTGGCAATCTGCCGTTGCTGTTTCCAAGAGCATAAGCCATTCTGACTAGTATAAAGTTTTTAAATCTGGTGGGGGGACGATATTGTGGTAGGAGGGCTTGATGAAGTGCGTGGAAGCTTTGTCTTATATGATCACTCGAGCTTATCTCGACCTACGGTACCACCTTTTGTCATGCGGTCAAATCATCGCCGTGTAACTGGTCCCCTTCTCGTTTTGTCCACAGTCACTGAGTCAAGTGCTCTCTATCGGCCATTGTAAAACCGTCGTTATCGTAGCATTCATCACACGCTAGTCACCGGCACATACAAAAGGAGATAAGCCAGATGTACTACCCCGCGATTCTAGACAAATTATCGCATACTTTGTCCATGTTTGGGTTCCAACTTCACGGTTAAGCTATCCGATTATCACCGGTTAGCGACTCCGAGTGCTAATTCCCCACAATTCTTCGGAATGGTTTACCGTAGGCAATATGAACAACCGGCAACAATACTCAGAATGAATGCTCATTGGGTCTTTCGCAGAGGTCATCCCCTCTTTCCCCGATGCCCGAATCTATTCTATGTAAAGCCAGATATAAGAAGTCTTGGAGATAAGTCCAGAGATCTCGCGGCGATCAACCTGCAGCATCAGATAGCCAGAGACCTAACAACAAGCTTGACTTTCTGAGCCTTTTGGGTTGCTCTCTACTTCGATCTTTACTTCAATTGCCATCTTTCCGCTCACTGAATAGCTGGCAGCCATGAACATGTCAGCCTTGCCGGAGCCCATTCTCTATCATATCAAACCAACAAAGCTGATCCCAAACTCACCCAAGCCCCTTCTTCTTTACAAGAATGCCTTCATGAAAGATGGCCAAGTGGACCGTACAAAGGTCTTCGATACCTTTCGTGCCAATTCATGGGATGTCCAATGGGTTACACGTTACGGTCGCCATCAACGATCGCACTATCATTCTCAGACTCATGAAGCGATGGTTGTCGTTTCTGGCCCCGGTCTCATCCGCTGGGGCGTCGCAGATCTCAGCGATGATTGGCAGGAACATACTTACGGAACAGCTTATGAGGACGGCGGTCTTGAAGTGGAGGTCAACGTTGGAGATCTTTTTGTCATCCCAGCAGGTGTTGCACATAAGTCATATGATCCTACGGCTACTGTGGAAAAGTTTGGATGTATGACCGGTGCAGCTCGTGGTATTGCTGCCGATAATGCCAGGATTGCTGTAGCGGAACTGCCGTTGGAGGGGTTTTGTATGATGGGAGCATACCCTAGAGGTTTCTCATGGACTTGGGATGAAGGAGGTGATAGTGCTGGTGACTTTAAGGCGGTATGGAAACTTGAGAATCCAGCTGCTGATCCTGTCACTGGTGAACAAGGTGGCATAAATAAGTTTTGGAAGAATCAGGTTGATGGGTTCAAGAGCAGCATCTAGCTTATGGATGATTCACGTTTCCTACAATGAAAACATTGCCAGACTGGGTTCAAGTTCAGCGTTCAAAATGCAGACCACGGGCATTACAAAATCAGAAAACAGCCTTGAAGCATCTTCCCTGTAGTCCATAGTGCAAGCAAAAATAGAACAAGTATACTACAAATATCTTGCGAGGCAAAAGGAAGGGTCTGGCCGGGGATTGAACCCGGGACCTCTCGCAAGCTAAGCTGTAGGGTTTTCCCTAAGCGAGAATCATACCACTAGACCACCAGACCGAATTAGGCATTACAGCACGTGATACTAAAGGTCAGACAATAAAATATATATAAGACGTGTCAAGATTCTAAGAGATACAACTGTATAAGGCTTTAAAATTTTTAAAAAATAGCCCAAAGGACTTTAACTTACTAGTTACACATTTATATATCTGTTTTTAAATTTTTAGTTTAATTTAAATAGTAATTACTAGTATCATTAAGCTTTTGTCTGTCCCTCAACACTGCAAATGCGTCGTTAGCGCTGCTAATGCAGTTATCAAGTTGGGAATGCAAAAGAGGCTAGGTCTCCTAATTCAATGAATCTAAAACAGGCCTAGTGCAGATCAAGCCCCATAATTACTGCACAGCTAGCGAGCAAGTCAATGAACAATTCTGTTCAACATGACAAAGTAAAAACTGCCAATGCGAAGCTCAACGCTAACGCGCAATAGCGACGTGAACATCCAACTCGCCCAATCTCAAGCCGATCGGCCTGGACTTGGTGTTCATAATGGACTACAGAGTGGAATCTCGCCAACTGGAGTTCACAGAAGTGATCGTGAAATGGGTCCGTCTCCACGACGCGACGAAAGCATATGTTGAATTTCATCTCAACGGCAAACGGATAATTGTCTCGATTTTTGCTCGCGATGACTCAAATCGCGTCGATGGGGTTAAGTACATCGAGGATTACTTAATGGCACAGATTGAAGAAGCGGAAGATATCAAGATAAATGGCGAATATGAAGAGATGCCGACCTACGAACGCATCGTTGACGAGATCATTGAGATATTTCTGGATATTGGAAAAGTCCCTTTGTCTGAAATCGCGCCGCCTATAACCAAAGAGCCCGAATATCCCAACCACATGTATCATCTCCTGTACCCAGAGACACACGACTTCCGCCTTCAGACAATTCATGATACAACCTTCATGGTCCCTATCAGCCCTACGAAGGCAGCGCGACCGCGCGATCACGAAAATGGTCCTGACCCTGACTTCGAGACAGACTTTGTGCCAGATCCCTTTCTTCCAAGGTACTCAGCAAAGGATATCGTTGTCGAGAAAGACCGTAAACTGGTTTATTGGGCCAGGAAAGTCAAAGTTGGATCACAGAGAATGGTCTGCAAGGCTTACAGGCAGGGCTTACTGAATGATGAGTTTAAAACCGAACTTATCAACCTCCAAAAGATTGCTGAAGCTTTTTCCGACTTTGAGGTCCCACCACGAATCCCATTATTAAGGGGATATGTCGTGCATCCTGTCTCTGGTGCCATTATTGGCATGTTACGAACTTGGATTCCTCCAAGTAGATATGGAGGTACATTACAGAGCGCTGGACGACACATGTCTACGATTCCACTCAAAATAAGAGGGAAGTGGGTGAATCAGATCACTAAGACAATTAACCAGCTACATGAAGCTGGACTGACATGGGGCGATGGGAAAGCAGCCCATGTCTGCATTGACCACGACAATAATACTTGGCTTATTGATTTTGCTGGCAGATGGACAACCTCTTGGGTGAACAAGGACATGACAGGGACGAAGGAGGGCGATCTTCACGCTCTTCACAAGCTTACGGCTTTCATGAGGTTCCATTGCCCAGAAGTCACGAAGGAGGAGGTGAAGCGTCTTTATTGGGGCGTAGGCATCAGCAGCAGTGAAGAGTGATAATTTAATTTTGTATACTCCGTAAACCCATGATAAATCCTACCTCCTTAATTAACCACCATCAGAATCTTGATACGGGGATTAGCTACCAATAGCTTGGAAAGGATAGATAAGGCTTATCTTGGCAACCCGGTGTGAGATTGGAGAACCAATCAGTAGCACCATGTGTTTTCGTTCGGGCCTTGCCGATTGGAGAGAAGTGATCGTCATCACTTAATAAGTCCTCATTAAGGAATCGCCGCTGTTGGTCTACAGACCCACAGTGTAAGATTAGCACGCACGTCAGCGTACACATCATCAAAAGTCAAAATATGCGCCACTTCATTTCTCACTCAATTTACTTTTTTTTATTTCCTTAATTATTTTCTTGGTAACCTGTGCTGCTGCGTAAAGTAGCCAGGTCGTTCTTTTTGCCAATTATGGCTACCATTTTTTTTGTCTGTCTTTATATCATTGCATTGTTTACTTGCGTTGTAAAAGCTGTTTCACATGAATCCGATGTCGTTATCTATGGAAACACCGTCGCTGCATTGGCAGCGGCCATTCAAACGGTTCGCATGAATAGAACCGTCGCTGTAGTTTTTCCAGGAACCAAAATCGGCGGACTTACTACTTCGGGTTTAGGATGGACTGATTCAAAAGATGGTGGTACAATTGGTGGTATTGCGAGGGAATTTTACTCGAAAGTGTATGAGTACTATGAGAACGACAGTGCTTGGAAATGGGAGACTCGAAATAACTACCTCGACAAGAAAATCCGGGCGCAACCTGGTATGGCCATTGGTGACAAGGTTCAATGGACTTTTGAACCGAAAGTCGCCGAGGAGATTATGGAGAAATGGATCAAGGATGAGGGAATAACTGTCTTTCGAAATGAGTCTCTGCTTCGAACGAGCAAAGGTGTGCAAAAGGATGGATCTCAGATCAAGTCCTTCAAAACCTTGTCGGGGTCAACATTTTCTGGAAAGATGTTTATCGACGCCGGCTACGAAGGCGACCTGATGGCAACAGCAGGCATCTCATATCGTGTCGGTCGTGAAGATAAGGAGGAATTCAATGAGTCGGCTGCTGGTATCCATTTCAACAAGGCCCGGTATCTTGCTGCAATCGATCCATACAAGAAAGAAGGAGATTCCGACAGTGGTCTGCTTCCAGGCGTTGGACGTGACATCACCAAGTTCTCAGCCCAGCAGGAGAGTGGTAAGAAAGATCATCGCCTTCAAGCCTTCAACTACCGATTATCCCTCACAAGAGAAAAGGATAACAAGGTGGATTTCTACAAACCAGATGGGTACAAAGAAGCCGACTATGAGATTCTGTTTCGATATATCAAGGGTGGCTATGTCGGTCCTTTCTTTACCAAGCAGCTCATGCCGAATCTCAAGACCGATACGAATGCAGCAGGTCAGATCAGCACGGATCTCATCAGTGGAAACTATAACAAGACTTCCAACTATGCTGAGTACTCGTACGAGGAACGAGAAGTTGCTGCAAAGAAGCACCGAGTCTGGGCACAGGGACTGCTATGGACTTTGGCGTACCACAAAGATGTCCCGGACTTCATTCGCGATGAAACCAAGAAATGGGGTTATGCGAAGGATGAATGGGTAGACAACAACAACTGGCCCTATGAGATTTATATCCGCGAGGCTCGTCGAATGGAAGGAGTCTATACCATGAGACAGGTCGACATCCAGGATCCCAAGCCATACGACAACGATACTGTCATTGCAGTTGGTTATTATACCCTCGACGTTCATCAAGTCGAACGAGTCGTTATCAATGGCCGAATACACGACGAAGGCTTGATTCACGTTCCCAACCCTGGGCCCTTCAGCGTCCCATACGGGTCCATCATCCCGAAGAAAGAAGACGCGAGCAACTTTGTTAATCCTGTTACTATGAGTGCATCACATATTGCACTGTCCGCAATCCGTATGGAACCGGTCTACATGATCATGGGGCAAAGTGCTGCAACTGCTGCTGTTCTTGCGATTGAGGACAATGTCAGTGTGCAGGATGTTGATCGCAAGAAGTTGAAGCAGAAGTTGGAGGATAAGAAGCAGGTTGTTGAATCATTGTCTTCAAGTCTGCAGCCAAGTCCATGCTGGGCTTTTCTTCTGGCAATTTTTATTTGTTATTTGAGCGTGTAAAGAAATAAATTGATAGATTCCCCAATATATACTTCAAAGATTTCGTAACCGTGTTCCTCGTTATGATGAATACCATTATAGCTAATCTGCTTTTGGCTTCTATCACACCTCTAAGATCCCAAGCCAACTACAGCTGGATTTCGCTTGTACCACTCATCTACTCGTTTCTCTTTTATCCTCATCCGCGCTAACCACTCATCCCAACGATTTGATATATCCTCAAACCAACCTGGAACATCCTCCAACTCAGGGCATACATCTAGGAGGAAGTCAACATCCGGACGTTCGATGTGTTGAAAGGCTACCTCCAAGATGAGAGTATGCAGAAGTGTAGCTTTCTTGCAGCTTTGCAAGACATTCTCTCCGACGTCCGCACCGCGGATCAAAAGAGCTCCCAGGGTGGATGAGTGAGCTTCTATCATGCTTACAAGAGCCTCATTTGTTTCGTCTGATACCTTGGAATCATTATATGGCGAAGTTTCTATATCTTGAATCCATATTTCCCTTAATGGCGCAGGTGAAGCGGCAAGGGCCTTGATAGTATCGGTGTGTACAAAGCATCCAACACCCAAACGAAGAGACTTTAGCTTTTTCAGGTATGGAATAGTTGGCGAGACCCAGTCGCGTATATCCTCAATGCTGGAAACATCGAGCTCTTCTAGGGTGTCACCCCAAGTTTTACACGCTTCTTCCAGATCCTCCGAAGAGGCGAGAGTTTGCCTAAAGTTGAAGACTTTGAGATGGGGACACTGTCGGGCGAGATCCACGAAAGGAGTGTCACTGGTTCCCATAGAGCAATCTTGAGTAGCTCGGAAAGTGGTAAGATTTGATCCGAGATGGGGTAAAATTCCCTCTATGACCCAATCTGACAAACCCACCAGAACAAGCATCTCAAGCTGCTTCAAACGTTTCTGGATGAGAGGGTCGGCCAGAATCATCTCGTTCAACTCCTCGCCGGGCTTGGTTAAAGTGTCATACCACTCGTCTTCAGATACCCATTGAAGCATAGTAGAGTAGTAAAGAGACTTGATACTTGGGCAAGATTTGAGCATCAGACCGAAATTTGCAACATGATTACTATTCATCACGTAATAATCTCGCAAATCGTTGCCACGTTGAACGAGTAGAAAGTTAACCTTTGGGCAGGCTTCCATGATATCGATCAACAGTTGGCCATTCTCTTGTTCGCTGTCCCAGAGAAGTCTGAGTGATTGTACAAGGCCTGGGCGACTGCTTCTACCCTTGATGCTGGCTAGAAACAGGCGTTGTGTTTTGATGGTCGTGAGATCTCCAGGGTCTTTGTATAAACCTTCCTCAGCTAAGCTTGTGAGAGGCTCACCCGCACGTGAGAGTGCAATTAATATTTCTCTTCTCGATTTGTCGTCCAAGTAGGCGACATGGTCCACGATGTTCCGCAAGATTTCATTCGGCAAGGATGGAGTTTGAGAGGTTGCATTGGGCTCTCGGTGCTTGGGGCGCTCGGGAAGATCGGAGAAAGACACTGTAGGTTCTCCACCTTCCTGTTCAGTTGAGCTCATGACGTGGAGATTGATTTATTTATTTAATGATTTGAGGGATTAAAGAGGTTGGTGAAGCACAGTAGCAGGCCTCAGCTGAAAGCTGAAGTGGGAGGGGTTTATAATGCCACGTGACTTGTGAATACGATCATCGTTTGTTAGTCTCCAGTTTTGGCAACGTACGACAGATCAACTGACAATCATTGGCGTGACTGAGTAAGAGGCAAGTTTACAAAAGACAGCAGAGTAGTAGTGGGAGATATTTGAACCATCACAAAAAGCTTGAACATTACGTAGGACAAATATATAGAAAGTACATCAATCGACCTGCCCAAGAACTAGCCCAGCTAAGTCGAGTTGGAATTATCAGCACAAGACCAAGCGCCTGAACTTCCCGCATTATAAGCGTCAATGATACCAACAATTGATCCATAAGTACCCGCGACCATCAACAATGTACCGGAGGCAATAACAAATGCACTCCAGCCGCAAGCCGATAGCCATTTGAACGACGCTGTCCTCTTCTCCCAATTGTCATAAAACCACATAAAGCCCATTGTCTGGAAGCACATGAGGGTTCCGATAAGTGCTCCTATCAGAGAAATGAGAGGATAGAAGATGGGGATGGCGCTGGCGATGATGTAGGCAATCATTGAAACGCCGAATGTGCAACCCAGCCAGGTTCCCCAGTGGACCATGGAGTTGGACGTTAAATGTCGTGTGTTTCTCAACAGACGAACAAACATGTACTTGGCGGGCAACTTTATTTTGTTAGCTGACTGAAGTTTCATTGGAGCGGGAGCCATACGTGAGTAATCAGTGTGATTGAGACGATCAATCCTGGAATTGCGACACCATAACTGGCCTTCTTGATGGTGTCACCAGCTGAACCAAGAGCAGGTGATGACACGTAGGATCCACAGAAGTAGTACATCAAGCAGCCGATGACAAGATAGCAAACAGTCACAGTACTTTGACAGATGATCAGAGCCTTGGTGTACTGTTCAGGCTTGCGCATCTCAGCAACGATAGCAAAGAATCCGGGAGTTCCCCCATAAGCTGAGATGAGAGAGCAGATTGACGAGGCGGCCTGCACAAATGACGGTGCGCCGAAGAGCTTGTAATCGGAAACCCAGACACCTTCGGGAGCGGCTTCTGGTTTGTCTTGAACTCCTGTGGCGATGGTGACCATGATTACCGAGATCATAATACTGATGACTCCAACCCATGCGAGCCAGCTCATAGTACCCAGAGTTCTGATGCTTGAAAGCACAAAGCCCAGGATTGCGGCGATGGCGACGAATATGGCAGTACAAGCTCCGTGGGTAGACACTGCGTTGAGACCGATAGACAGACTCACCATGCCAGCACCGGAAACAAAGACCCAGTCTAAAAAGTTAGCTTCTCTTGATCTGTCAGCTTGTCGTGGTGAACTTACAAAGCCACATGGCAAAGCCAAAGAATTCCTTGCCAACAATTCCAAACATCATACCGCCTGCATCATCAATGGCATAAACAGCGCGGTGTCGAAGCTTGAAGAGACCAATGACCCAATTGGACCAGGTTGTAATTATCGCCACCATCAAAAGACAGATGATGCCGGGTATCATTCCAAGCACGTTGAACGTAGCTGGGATCGAAAGGACGCCGAGACCGATTTGTGTTTTCATCATCAGACCCGCTGTACCGATGAGCCCGATCTTGAAAGAACAGTTAGCCTGAAGGAAGTCTGTAACGTATGACATTTCTTACACTTCTGTAGTCCGGGCCTTCACTCGAGATCTCACCAAAGACAGCATCGTGATCAGGCGAATCATCGTACTCAGGTTTGAGAGCCTGCTCATTCCCGTCTCCCGCAGGCGATTGATCGTTGGATTTCTTCATGATGATGTATGTTCCATGTAGAATCTTGGCAGAATAGAAGCAGGCGGCGGAGACTGTCCTTATATAGATGGAGCTACTACCATGTCTCCATACCTCAGCCCACTCGCCCCAGTATTAGAAACAAGCCCTAACGTGATAAAAGCACGTATTTACAAAGTATCTATGACATTGATTACCAAGAGAGAATGCCTTCGGATCAAGTTCAGGTTTGCTGGGATTCCCCAGACGGTTCCCCCGCGAGCGCGTTGAATCTGCATGTTCCATCCGTAAATCAAGCAAATTTTAGGGCCCCATTGATAGAGTTTGATCAGAAATTTCCGTACCCACCGCGGATATGACTCAACCAATCGCTAGAAATAGTCTCCAGCGGTTTCGGCATTTGGGCCAATTGAATCGCGATAAATCGGGAGACGTTGGTTGAAAAAAGGCGTGTAAAAGGGGTTGTTTGACGCGCCTTATTACATAAAATTTACAACACCGATCCTCGGTCCAAGTCTGACTCAAACTGTTAAGAGCAAGCAAGCATTATAGTTTCTCCGTTACCGTAACTGTAGCATCCACTGTCTCGGAAGTCGAGATCCCGAACATGTTGGACACAGTAGAAACAATTCTCGATATAACTCATCAAGTGAAGGATATCAAAATGTGGAACACTTACATGCACAATAATCTGGGGTAATTAGATCTGACAACTGGGGTAGGCTAGAAACCTTGTTGGTGGATAGTAGCCTCATACAAACCAACTTCCGTCTATCCGTCGATCCGATCCGAACGGAAGAGCTATCTTTCAGCTCCTGCGAATCAAGACACGGCATCTTTCATTATCATGTTATTTCCCCACGATCTACACCCTAGACCCGGCACCCGATATGTCGTGTAAGTGAAGGGATATTTCTTGGCGGTTTCGTGGTGTTTCCATGATCACTAATTGGGTATCCCGTATATCGTTGCATGTACGTCGGGAGCCGGTGATTGCTGAACATGTCCGGTTGCAGAACGTAGCCGAATTTTGGACATACCCGACTTTATCTATCCGACCCAGTGATTCGGGGTTGTCTGGGGCACCTTGAGCACGATATCTATTTAACTTCGGTGAAGCCCCTTTCGTTGAAGGGGTACGAGCCTGAGGCGATCATCGCAAACTTCGATCGCACGACAACAAAATGGCCCAATCTTGAATACATATCTCGAATTCAAAAATAACGAATCTAATATTGAGTTATAAATTCATTGTTGTGCTAGTTTAATCCCATATCACAGCCATGGGGCCGACCTTTGTCGTGAGATCGAGCTTGCCGAGACTGTAACTTCCAGCCACGCGACCCAGAAAACCCGTATCCAGGTCTCTTTCAAAGATAAACAAGTCATTAGTGACTTGGTTAGCGACCGCGACATATTTATTGTGAGAATCGGTTGATAGAGAGAAATGCCGAGGAATCTTGCCGTGCGTACTATTAAGGCCCAAGAATTGAAGTGGTTTATTGGCCTTTTGATCTAACGAGTATACACCAATTGTATCTGACTTGTTAACTGACTCGGTGTTGCGGTTGGACACATAGAGGAAGCGCTTGTCATGCGACAGAGCAAGCTCGGCAGCTAGGTCAATGTTTGTGGGTTTTGTCCTCTTGCTCGAACCATCGAGGGTAGATACCCGTTGGAGATGTGTTATTCGCAAGGTTTCATTCAAGTCAGAGTGCTTGATACCATTGGAGTATTTGAGTGAGAACACGTTGATAGTATTGTCCAACTCGGAAACCAAAAACATTAGGCTTTTCTTCCGGCTGAGCTCAGAGAAAACAACGTGGCGTGGGCCTGTTCCCCGTTCCACTGCTATGGTCCTAATCTTCTCAATACAACCGGTGCTGTGCACCTGATATACATAGAGTCGATCAGCGCCCCGGTCTGGTACAACCATGATATCGCCAGATGGGTCGAAGACGGCTTGATGTGGATTGGCCTTCACTTGCGAGTCCCCAGCTCCAGGGCCAGGTTTTGTGAGGTTGTAATGAAAGACATGAGCGGCTTCACCGAAATGACCAGCAGAAGTGAGGGAAAGCACGGAAACAATTGAGCCATCACTGAGAGACAGATGTTAGAGATGTAAACTACCAAATAGTTGTGGTCTATTGCTTACATATTGGCTGAAGATAGTATTTTACCGTCTGGTGAGACATCGATGAAGACCCCGCCATCACCGTAGGACGCTGCTGTGTCAGATAGCTCAAGACGACCATTGGGTAGCTTCTTGAATGCGAAGATGCCACCACTCGAACTTTCTCTCTCAGGGAAGTGTGTTCTCGAGATTGAGTAGAGATAGTCTCCCCTGCTATGCAACCATCCCGGCTGATACCCGGCTTTAGTGGTGCTTAGAAGTTGAATACTAGTATTTGCAGGTGCAGATGGATCAAAACTGAGGGTAAGTATGCCCCTTTCTTGATGCGCGACACGAAGAGTATAGATGGACGTGTTTGCTAAAGCGAAACAGGTGAAGAGAGTCAAAATAGAGAGCATGAGTGGAATCATGATGTTAGAATTGTCGTGCCTGGACAGGTCAACAGAGAGGCAATATTTTTCCAAGTCTTGCAAGTCTCAAATTAAAGAGTAAAAACAGAAGAAGATTTATTCTTTTTTATTGAGTACCGATACCTCTTTATGTCTGAGTTGGCCTTGCAACTTAGACCGACTCGGTCTTCCGTGTTCGTCGCCAAGCCCCAACTCCGACTGACCGACCGACGGGAAGATGATGCACTGCTTTACAACGAATTTACTGGAGACTGGTACTTTTAACCCACAGGCCTGATAGAAAATGCCGAAGTGCTACGACATTAGATAATCCTTCGGACTTTGTCTCAACCCCGACGGATAATACGTTGTGGACTCCTACGGGCTAGTAAACACGCGTCAAGGCCGAGATGGCAACGCGTCGTTTTGGCCTGCTTAACAGAAGATACTCCAAGAAGGCCTAAGCGAACCTTCTGAATCAATTAAGTCGGTTAATAATGGCTCAGCGAGCCCCGATCAATCTTTTTCATTTAGTGAAGGTTGGCGCTAAGACGTTGTTAAAAGCACCCGTACAAGTGTTAGAATTTTTGAGCCATGTACATGATAGATGAATCAATCGATTTTGGCAACGCATCGGGAAGACAAGTCAGCGTGACCCGAAGGACGCAAGTTATAATGAAAAGGTACAAACTAGTCATAATGAACCAGTAAATCTAGAATAAGCTGTCAAGTTTGGACTTGTTTGGGTTATACGGCGTTTTATGCGGTGGCTTCTAGGGTAGGTTATTTTACTCAGACCAGATAACCGTCAATGCCATCAGACAAGGGCCATCATACCAATGACAACTGGCTTTGAGATCCACACATGCAATACTTCACATACGTAGTCTGTACTGCAGCCAGTCATTTACAAGCCAAAAACCTCAGAGACCTCGTATCGAATGACTTCTAATCGTGGAACGCGATTCGTAATCGAGATGTTTCTTTCTAAAAGATTGCTAATCATTGTTCCACGCCTTACAAAGTATATGAGACCCCGCAATCTGCCGGGTTTTACTCCTCCAATCCGCCCATCTCCATTTTGAGCACAAGACTACCAACAATGAAGAAGATTGAAGATGTTTCCCAACCGATGGAAAGACGGAAAGGTCCGATACCTCGGGAGAAATTGCTGTTGGCTCTTAGAGGTCAAACTGTGAGAGTCCCTGACTTGGCACCTCTGTTTGAAGGATGGCCAAACGACAAGAGTCCATATTTCGATACGGTGGACATCAAGATTTTTCAGATGATTGAAGTGCTGGGACTCCTTATTCCGTTTATTTGTTGGAAGTTGACAACTTGCACAGGCATGCTGTCAACGAAACGGTGCGTTCACGTTTGACCAAAGCTCAGCTCTCTGAACAGCTGGCCGGCTGGTACCCCTATGCATCGCGTGAGAAACTCGAAATTTTGACATCGTTCCAAGTATGGATGTTTATCATCGATGACCTCCTCGACCAATACTCCATCACCGAGAAATTCGACTATATAAGTCTCTATAACCTCATTCTCCATTGTGTAGATTACGTCGAGATAACCCTCGGAGTATCAAACACAGATTATTCGAGACCTACTGCATCCCACAACGATCGCGATGCGATATTTTCATTTGAAGAGTATGGAACAACTGTGCGGGATCTCTACAGCGACAACATGGCTTATCGAAGACGTATTGCAAACGAAGCGATCGCAACTCTTAGTGCCTACAGAGAAGAAGCAAAAAATCGACTTTGTCGCAAGCTGCCTTCTTTGGCAGAATACCTCGGCTATCGCCATGCATCCTCTTGTATGATGCAAGTTGTCGCCAATCTTGAATTCGCTAATGATCTCAACCTACCCGAACATGTCATGGAGTCTAAAGAGATCAAGGACTTTTATCATGCTACAGTTTCAGTCATGTGGATCGTTAATGACATTGTGAGTGTGCGGAAAGAGATTAAAGAAGGATTCGTTGAGAATGTCGTGGTTCTGCTTGCGCATGGTGATATGCAGTGCGGACTTGACGCGACTGTGGAAAGATTGAAAGATGAGATCAGCAGAGTCAACAAAGCTTCAGAAGCGGCTGCAAGTCGGTTTGCTGGCGAAAAGTTTGAGCGTGACATTGCTATCTTGACCAAGAATTGCAAAAATATGTGCCTGGCTAATTGGTATTGGAGGTGAGTTCATTGTTGAAGAGTAATGAGTGCAATATGCTAAAGTGATTAGTGTAAAAACTCCAAGGTACTGCCTACACGATGTTACACCCGATGCTGAGGGAGGATACACGTTTACTATTGACAAAAAAGAAAAGTAAAAGACCTTGTGGTCGTGCGGAGTCAGCGTCCTTGCTTTTTGGTCGGGCGGACTGTAGCGTCAGTGGCTTGAGTGTTGGCCGACTCGGCGAACTTGATGCTGGTTGATGAAGAGAAAGATGAATGAATGGGCAAGAATGATGTCCTTGATACGTTTAGCCTCAAATTGTGGCGATCTTTTTTGCACTGCAGGATTAACTTCAGCTCCCACGTTCTTACCATCCACATCCCATACTTCTTCAAGCTTTACGGCCCGATATCGCCCTAGCTTGAACCCCTCAAATGCCTTAGATCGAATCAGATTAGATTAGATTGATTAAATAATTTTTCATTCTCACCTTGGCCTCCAATTTCTGTTGGTTATGCCTTTTTCTCTAACGCTAGATTAATCTCACTGACGTACGCAGTGGATCCCTTTGTGCCGATTTACCGTGAAATTGACCCTATTATTTTACAAAGTTCTTTATAATTGGAACTCATCCCACTCTACGATGCCGACCCTGCCGAGTTTGACAGGGAGGAAACCAAAATGATCGGAACCAACAGGAAAAGATGATCTTATCTGATGCGCTCTTTTATTTTACGATCCACCTGTTGTCAGAAGATTCCTGCCGTGTTTGTTTTGGTGTAGAGTAAAGTGGATGCATGTCATTTGCTTTTAATGTTACATTGTTCCTGCTTGGCTTTTCTTCTGGAGTTTTTCTTGTTCTTATCTGGTCTTTGTCTAAAAAGCGACGCGATTCGGCATCATGGGTTTCTTCAATAGAGCTGGTAAAAGCTCTGATGTTAATCTACAGGACATCACGACCACTACTGATCATGAGAAGCACCCAAACACTCAATCACCCAAAGATGGCGTCCCTAATGATGCGCTGCCCGCTGAAGATGTCACAGAAGGTGTCAAGGACATGGAAGCCATCACTCTTGTTTGGTCCAAAGCATCCTTGATCTGCCTCTTCATGTTCATCTGGCTTGTGTATCTGCTCAATGCATTTCAACAATCGACTGTCGGTAGTTTGGTGCCCTACGTGACTAGTTCTTGGGGATCGCATTCACTCCTCAACACCATTGGCGTTGTGTCGAGTTCCATGACGGCTGCGGTGTTTATTCCCTTGGCGAAACTTCTGGATCTTTGGGGTCGAGCAGAGGGATACCTTCTGATGGTCGCATTCTGCGAGTTAGGTCTTATTCTCATGGCCACGAGCACGAACTTGTCTACTTATTGTGCTGCCAACGTAAGCGACAAGCACCGCGATAGTCTCCCATTGATGCTAATGACGGATAGGTCTTCTACTCTGTCGGCTTCACAGGTCTTATCTACAGTGTCGATGTCATCACCGCCGACGCTACCAACCTCAAGAACCGAGCCTTGGCATATGCCTTCACATCATCACCTTACATGATCTCGGCCTTCGCTGGTTCTTATGCTGCAGACAGGATGCTCACTGATATCGGTTGGCCCTGGGGCTTCGGTACCTTTGCCTTCCTCACGCCTGTTGTTTGCGCGCCTTTATTCATTCTTCTTAAGATCAACCTGCGTAAAGCCAAGAAGGATATCTTGCCTAAGAAGGCTAGTGGCCGAACACTGCAACAGAGTATTAAGCATTACCTTTTCGAGTTTGACGGTGAGTTAAATCCTTACCCGAAAGCGCCGATAAACTAATTCCGTGTGTAGTCCTTGGAGTATTCCTCTTCGCCGCTGGTTTGGTCATCTTTCTCCTCCCGTTCACCATCGCGTCAACGGCACCTCATGGCTGGTCAACAGGATACATCATCGCTATGATCATCGTCGGCTTCATCCTTCTAGTTGGCTTCGCCCTCAACGAAGTCTATTTTGCTCCAGTTCCCTTCCTCAAGTTTAGCTTCATGACTGACCGAACTCTGGTCGGTGCGTGTCTGCTGGACCTCACATATCAGATCTCGTATTATTGCTGGAATAATTATTTCACATCATTCCTTCAGGTCGTCAACTATCTGACCGTTGCCGAAGCCGGTTATGTTAGTAACACATTCAACGTCGTTTCTGGATTTCTCCTGTTTGGTGTTGGATGGAGTATCCGCAAAACAGGTTATTTCAAGTGGCTTCTCTGGATTGCCGTGCCGCTCTACATTCTTGCTCAAGGTCTCATGATCTATTTCCGAAACCCCACTGGTTACGTGGGATATCTTGTCATGACTCAGGTCTTCATTTCCGTTGGTGGAAGCGTCTTTACCATTTGTATGCAACTCGCCGTTCTTGCGGCCGTCGATCACCAACACGTTGCAGCTGCCTTGGCCATGTTGAGCGTAACCGGTACAGCAGGCGGCAGCATAGGGGATACAATCTCTGGTGCAATCTGGACCAACACCTTTGAGAAAGCACTAAGGATGTATCTCCCTGCTAGCGCACTTGATAACCTTGAGGCGATTTACGGAGATCTTGACACGCAGCTTGGTTGTGCTAAGGGCACGCCTGAGCGCATCGGTATTCAAAGAGCTTATGGATATGCTCAGACGCGCATGCTTGCTGCCGGAACCGCAATTATGGCCCTATCCTTCGTCTGGGTTGCCCTTATCAGAAACTTGAAGGTCTCGGAGATGAGGCAGACAAAGGGTAACATCTTCTAAGAAGTATGTATATTGGAGGCAATATAGTTTCCATGGCGTCTTGTGATAACGGCTCATGATGTCAAAGATCATTGGGTCATCTTGGCTTTCAATGTGATCAAGAAGCCAATGGAAGTTGAAATTCAAGGGTAAATATCAAACTAGACTCTTTTGAATAAATCCCATGAGGATCATTCCATAAATATCTGACCTCTAATATCGTTCGCGCTCTTCCGGGTGGGACCGGACGTCAGAAGTGTAACTCAACTCCACATCTTACGGGAGGGAGAGTCCTCCTAAGTGATTAGCAAGGGTGTTAAAGTCGAGACATCCTGACAAAGTCTAACGGTCGCCTAGCTTGAGATATTGCTTTTGTCTCACTCTACAAGGTTAACCCCAGAACGAAACTCGAGGTAATTTTCTTCCCGCATTTACGAACGCACTTAACCCGGAAATTATTGTGCATGAAAATACCGTAAATAAAGTAATCTTTAGATATTAATTCTTAATTTGCCACCACCAATTACAGACATGATCCGCTGAGACAACCTGTTTTCTCTATTCACAACTGGATACTACCTCGTATTGTATCGTATCACTCGCCTATCCTCGTACCATCACACAACGTCTGGGCGAGTAACTCCCGCGTAGACTGCCGGCGGGGTCAGAAGGATTCGGATTCTCTTCCCCTGCATCAGTGGATAAACGAGGAGGCCTCAGCAAGTTAGATTTTAGCGGCTAGGCAGATTACAGACGATCACATAGGGCTGGACCTTGCTCGCATGTAAAAGTGGGCGTACCAGTCGATTCTACTGCCTTGATCTGAGATTCCTCTCAAAGACTGTCCTTGAACGGGGAATACAATCATGATATCCTAGCGTCCGTCCCTTTTCGTCAGTCTTGTCACACCCTTTCGGCTAACTTGCTACACATTGCACCTGTTTTCGATTCGCTGTGTTTCTTGTCTGCTTCAGACGTGCAGCAGTCTCCGGTAGCTTCCGGCTACTGCGAGCCTAGTGATTGAGGCCATCACATACAGTACCGTTCAGTCACAGTTGATTCGCCCATAAAAATTCTTGTTGACGAATTAGCAGCCGTTTAAACCCCCCAGGGGCCGTAGAGGGTATAACTTGACCAAAGGGGGCAGTTAGTTCCGGTCCTGCAGACTCTAGGCAAATGCTGATGTTTGAATGCTCGTAGCCCTTGTGATAGGCAATGAGAGAACGATGGCAGTATATGCGAGATGATCGTGTTTCTGTATCTCAATCCCATGTCAAGTTCGTTGGGCGAAGTCAAGGAAAGCTCTTTGGTGGAAAGTCCCTCCTTTGCATATGAGTTCAGATGAGACATCTTCATGCACTCTCTTGACACTCTGATGAGTCATGTGCATTGAGGCTATGATCTTCCGATGACGATCGAGTATATACGAGAACTTCCGGGAAGATCATTTCTCATGATATGCTTGTCGAACCGCGGACGAAAAGTGTTGACTCAAAGAACCACGAATGCACCAATAAAGTTGTCTAATGGTCTTTGTATGATATGATGTTCCTTGACTCTGTGCGTAAAGAAGACAGGATCATCCCAGCAGACGTCCAAGGAGGGTCGGGTAAGACACTCGGGCCAAACAAGTTTGTTCTCGACCTTGCCGTTCTCGTCGATAGATGCAGATCATGTGCATACGCCTACTCAGACACTCCTTGTTGACAAATTGTCTATAATACAATCCATTATGGGTTGGCTTGCGAGTAACTGGAGTGAATACACGTGAAGGAGCAGTGATGCGGGTTAGGGGCTCAGGTACATGCCTGACATATCACCTATAGAATTTGTTTCTGTCAATAACTATTTACATGTCAGAAAACGTCGAAATTCAGTTGACTTGAGGGGACCTATACAAAGCGTATTATAAACCCTGCCAAGTTTCAGGTGGAGATTCGGTTCGATTGACGAGACGGGCTTTTTACCGTTTGAGTGAGGAGAAGTGGATGACATGCAGACCGGTCGCGGGTGAATTACTCTAATGATTTAGTTGCAGTCGTCACGTGCCTGGAGCAAACCCGAAATGGGAAGACTTGCGAATTTGGAAAGTGGATCGATGTTTGTTTTGCGTTTCAATCTGACAGACTCCAGAAAAAGCAATGCCGGGGCGGTACACGATAATAAGAAAGATGGTATTATTCCTATCGTTAATCTATATCCCTATACTTTTATAGTAACTAATTAAACTTTGATATGTTATTATAACTAATCCAGTCTATAATATGCAATGACATTCGTCTCTAATTGTTCCTGCATTCAGTAATGATACGATAAGTGATGAGGCCTCAACATTACATCCACCAATTGTTTCAAGTTGACGAATAGTTCACGGCATTCAAAAAAGAAACCACTGCTCTCGGATATAGGAGTACCTAAACTGACGATCTGTCATATCCGGACGTAGCATTATTACTGTTCGGCCGAAACACTTTCAACGGCGATTCTTCTGTGTTGGGGCAATCCACCTGTTCGAAACATATAGAGAACATTAGCTTGTGTGGTGATACAAAATCAAGGAAGTATTGAATGGAGATTATCGTAAGGTTGCAATTTGCAACGTTTATTCTGTAAGATTTAAAGACAGCCGTCTGCCCCATTGTTGTTAATCTTGCAATTATACTCATCGACATCGAAGACAATGGGACAAGGCAAGAACAATCCCCTTACTTTGCTGTTTCCGCCTCCGGACATCGACCTCACTGAGTCCAAGGTTCCATCCCTGGTTTGTGGATGTGTCATCCCTTGGTTCCTTGGCTTGGTCGCGCTTGGACTGCGTCTCCTGGCCAGAAGACTTGTCAAGGTCCGACTTTGGTGGGATGATTGGCTCGTCATCGTTTCTTTTGTGAGTATTTATTGCTCTACTGTCACTATTCCCTTTATGTTGAGCTAATTCCTGTTAGGTATTCACAACTGCCTACAACGTTGTTCTCGTATGTTATAGTGAGTCAGCCCCAGCCCCTGGCATGCATAATTTACCCCTCAGACCAGCCCTAACCGCTGACACCTATCAGTGACACCCAAAGGCGGTCTTGGCAAGCATGTCTGGGTTATCGGTCTTGGTGCAGCCGAGCATTACTTCTTTGGCCTTTTCCTTACCGAATATTTGTACATTATGAGTATGGTGTTGATCAAATGCTCCATGCTTGCCCTTTTCTGGCGTATCTTCAGTTCACGTCGCTCTGTCAGATGGCCAATATACATCCTTGGCATTATTGTCATCCTTTGGGGTGTTGCTGTTGTAAGTCTTGTATACATTCTATTACGTCGTCCCTTATGCTGATGGGTCATTGATAGATCATTGGTACATCTCTTCAATGCTTCCCCATCGAAACCTTGTGGACACGATTTAGCGCCGATGTAGACCTCACCACCCTGAAGTTCAGTTGCGACATGGATATTAGGATCTTCATCATTGCCAACATCATACCGACTATCATAACAGATGTTTTGATGCTTCTTATACCACTCGTGAGCGTTTTCAGGCTCCAAATGATGGCATCACAAAAGGTGGCTGTCGGAGGTGTCTTTTTCCTCGGTATTTTGTAAGGTCAAGTCTTTTATTTTTCGTGTATCATACTAACAGTTATGATCAGTGTTACCGCAGTATCTGTTATTCGTCTACTTTATGTCGTCGACGAAGAAAACTACAGTCAAGATGTAACCTGGATATTCTCTGACGAGCATATGTGGACTGCCGTTGAAATCAGTATCGCTACTGTCTGCGGTAAGTAAAATCGCCCCTCATTGAATCAACAGTACTAAAGTCATGTTCGTAGCATGTCTACCGTCCTTAAAGCCAATCTTGAACCTTCTCATCCATGGATCTGCCACCAAAAGCGCACAGCAATACAGCGGAGGAAGCTCGGGAATTGTTACCATCGGCGGATCAGGAACGATGTCAAAGCAGGTTGGCAGTACTAGTGCGTTAAGGTCTCCAACGTATCCCACCAGGCCGCAACAGCACGATGATACTCGCCCTCTATCGGTGGTGACGGATAACGAGTCGGATACTTGGGCTGAGCATGGAAGCTATGTGATTGAGATGAGCCGTTTCGAAAAGGCAGGATCTTCGAGAAATGTTGAAACTGGATCTGGATGCACACCTGACTTAGATACAAGGATTGCTTAAATTATTAGTTTGGGCTTTACTATTTTCGAAAGTAATCTTGCCTGAAATATAAGTGATAACCGTTGTAATGTGACCATGTACATGTAAGCCAAGTCTGGACTTCAATTCGAGGCCGATAAATGAATTAATCAAAATCCTAATCTACCAAATAAGTGACTTCCATTTTTTGCTGAATGTTACCTAAAATATGCATGGCGAATATGCATAACTCAAATCGGGGTTTGATTGCCCCTTGCTTTTTACATCTAAAACATCGCCTTCTTCCACCGGTAGAATCATGCCATGTGGATAGCCCTATTTGTCCTACGTGCATCAAGTGGCTAACTGATGCAATCTCGCTCTCTCCTTACTTTCACATGAATCTGAGATCTTTTTTCAGTCCTTGCATGTTTCGTGGCTGGCTGACAGGAAGTTGTCTCTGTTAAGCAAGGGGTAACCGGACATTACATCGCTTTTCGATCGGCTTTGCCGCTCTCTTGGGAAAATGTATCAGCCTTGTAATAATTTCTAGACTCAAGGCCGAATTCCAGACCATGATGGCGTTTTTGTTACCCAGGGCCCCTTACGATGTTGGCATATGAACAGTCAGCCTCATGCATCCGCCACCAACATCCTGCATAGTTCAATTCGCGCCACTTTGGCTTCTTTCAGGTATTAGACTGAGTTGTTCCCCTCGTAAAAAAGGCAAATCTCATTAACGCTCTTTTTTGGTATCAAGATGAAGGGTCACGTCGCAGCATTTGCGCTGCTTGGTAGTGTTGTGAGTGCTGTCGATGTGAGGAACGTTCAACAGGACAACCCCGCGACATGGTGCATCACTTACCTCTCAACCTACCTTGCACCAGTGTCGATTGGAAATAATCTTCCGACTGCCGCTGATAACTCTTCGTCTTTTGCACCACTTTCCACTGTCCTTACCCGCGATTCTACATTCCCTTCATCAGCTGTTGACACACTCTCTTTATCACCAATTGACACTCTTTCTTCATCGGGCGCTGAGAGCTCTCCAACTTCTGGGGTCCTTGTGCCAGCGGGCCAGCGCATTATCCTTCTTATTACACCGTCTGGCGATACCACCAAACGTGAAGCTGGTGGTTTCGTTGGTAACGGAAACCCTGATGTCTGTACCTTTGCCACTGTCTTCAACCTTGGACAAGGTCGTCTGTCACAGAATGGTATTCCTATTGCTTTCTCTGGTGCTGAATACCAAAGACTCGAGTCGTCGATGACATTACCTACCGACGCAATAACAACAACCTTTAGCAACGCTGAAGGCTCCTTGCGCTTCGCAAACCCTGCACTGCCAAATGGCCAAGCTTCGTTCTGCCAGACTCCCTCTGATGGTGACGTCTACATGACATTTACATCGAAGCCGGCGGGCTGCGTCCCGGTGGTTCTCAGTGTTTACGATGGTAAGCAGTTCATAAACAATACTCCGATAACTCGGTACTGACACTTCAATAGCCGACCAATGTGTGAACGGTAGATTGGAGGGTCTCGATGCTACGACTACAGGTGCCCAAGGTACTGGGTCCACGGCATCCGACACCATTCGAACCGACCAAACTGGAGCTCCGACATCTGGTGACTCCATTCCGACTGACGTCATCAGTCTGTCGGCATCTGTCGAACCTATCTCAGATACATTCGTCGAGAGTAGCATGTCCGGCACCGTGTCAGTCGATCAAACAGACGAGCCTACGTCTAGTGAGCCTATTGTTCCAACAAATGTTGGAACCCTTTCAGACTCAACAGACACCTTTACAGATGCCTCCGAGTCCGAGATCACAATCGTCCCATCTCTTCCAGGGACCGGTACGCTCACAGATGATACTCCCACTGAGGCAACCAATGAGCCTGAGATTCCTGCTTCTGAGTCATCAGGCACTCTCATTTCTGGCTCTCAGCCAGCTGTAGAAACAGAGACACCTGAACCAACCGGTCTGGAACCAACTGGTCCGACTCAGTCTTCCATCAATGGTGCTCCCCAAGACATATCCACAGACTCTCTCAGTGTTTCAGCAACAGCAACTGAACCTGCCATCGGTGGAGTCATCACAAATGCTATCGTCAACGGTCGATTTGCCAAGTCTAATCCCAACTCTGCGAACGGACTCTTGGCTTGGTCAGCAGATGGTCAAGCCAAGCAACAGAAGTCGAACTGCTACACAGCAGACGGTAGCTCTGACAGTGGTTGTGGTGCACTTGGACCTTCCCCCACCGATGTGAAGAAACGCGACATTGGCGGGTCAGCCGGTGTTTTCCAGATGCTTAGCAATCTTGCTCCTTCCAAGACTACTCTCTATACTGTTCAGTTCTACTATACTGTTATCACTGATGGCAGTCAAAGCTGCAGTATTGATGGATACCTCGGCAATCGTCAGTTTTACATCCAGAGCCTGTCCAGCGGCAGTGGTGTCAGCGCTTCTTGGAACAGAGTCCTCACCGCGGTCCAGGCTGATTCTACAGGTGCCAACTTTGGAATCTCTATGAGCTGCTCGGGCAATGGGTTGGCTTTGATCTATGTTGACTCGGTCTTTGTCTCTAATGAGGTGACGCCCGACAATATTGACCAGTTCCAATTGGACTTTGGGGACCCCGATGACATTGAACCGACTTCGGGGGGTGCATCCATCCCTACTGGCACTCAGGGAACAGAGCCAACTATCCCATCAAGCGAGCCCACTGACGGAGCTACCACCGAGACTGACGGAGACTTTACTACACCTGGCGAGACTGGTGAGCCTCAAGGCACTCCAACAGAACCTGCCGCTTCTGCATCTACTGATGGCTTCTTCACCTATCCACCTATTGATATCGATACAACCTCCAATGACTTGGCACCCACGACTATAAATATCCCGCAAAACGCTACCAACTGGATACCTACGGGTGATACCAGGACTACAAACGAGGAGCCTACTCCTTCTTCCAAGCCAACCGGCCTTGAACCACCTGAGAAGGAGACTAGTATTGATTCGGAGCCAACATTGTTGGACAGTGCCTCTACAGATTTACCTGAGCCCACGTCAGAGGCGACAGAGCTACCGACTACAACCCCTCAAGAGCCTACTCCAACTTCCAAGTACACTGATGGAGAAATTTACAACTCCGACCGTTATGAGTAACCCAAGGATGTTCTCTGTTCATGGGAGGGTATCTATAAGGGCGATTATTGGACAGAATCACGAACAGCCTATCCCGCCCAAGTCAGACTGGAGAACTGTATCGTCATATGTCAAGGCATGGATAACTGCAAGTTAGCAGGTCTTAATATGGTCACGAACCGAAGCTACTTCATCAGCAGCGCATTGAACAAAGATGACTTCACTCCTGAGGATGACGGGTGGAAGACGATAACGTGGTTGGACAAGCGCTGCTACACTGACTGTGAACCATGTATCCCCGACTCTCAGCCACAGCTTGCCGTTAAGGATTGCACATATACACACCTAGATACGTGTACGCGCGTTGGTACCCCTGACGTTAAGATCTGCAACTACTCTGCTTGGATTCCTAGCATGTACGTTATCGGAGATCAGATGATCGACCAGTTCCCGGCAGAGGATCAAGCCTCCCCCGAGAAGTGTGCCGCTATTTGTCGAGCTTTGTACTGGTGTAATGCATCTGGTTACAAGGATGGCCGGTGCAAGTGGACAGGTTTTGCTCTTTCTTTGATGGGCACTTTAGCCCTTGACACTTCTCAGGATCCATCGTGGTTCTCGGTTTGGGATGACGTTGGGTGTTTTGATTGCCCTGGCTGTCATTAGCAGGATCAGTGAATTCTTTTGTTTCTTTTACCATGTATTAGTCCTCATCCGAGGTCGGTCATCCTTGACTTCTTTTCCTATGCTCACCAAACTCTCTACAGAATGGTTTCCTTTCCTTAACTCTTATAGTTCTTGTAATCTAGACTTGGCGGTAAGATAATGTGATGAATGGGCTTTCTACTCTACATACTCCCCCGTGGTTATCACCAATATCTCAAACTCCTTCTCCTCATACTCGTCAGCGAGATCGCGCAGCCCAGCTCTTTTAGCGAATTTTGCACACGATCCATAAGCAACTCCCAACTGCTCAATCAGCCCTTCTTCCAACAATAGCGCAGCCTTTTCCTCGCTGAGCTTCAATGCCTCCATGTCTGTCTTGGGAATTTCTGCAAACTTGGGTATTTCGCCGTCTTTACCAGCATCCTGGTAAATTTCGAGGATACCCTTGATCTGTACAATCCTGCGTCTTCGCTCATCATGCTTGGAAGCTTCTGGCCCTTCACAGGCACAGCAGTTGCATGAAAACCCCCAATTTGACAACTCTTTAATTCGTGATTGGTGAGAAGTTGCGACTTCGATATATGAATTGGTGATCTCCTCATCCTTGGCAATATCCCTCACTGCGTATACCTCCATAAACCCTGTTGGTTCATCGTATACCCAACAAATATTTGGTGTACATGAGTGATTCATGCGACAGAATTCAGTGAACAAGCCACATTCTAGACCCCCTGCAGTTATACTCGCAGCGTTTGTGTAAAACTTGGCGAGAACAAGAGCAGCATCGAGGTTTGTACCCTGACACAGCTGACCTTTGAGGAATGAGAATTCGTGTAACTTTTTGGAATTATGATACAAGTTCATAAGTCGGTCTTGATCTTGAGTGGTGAGTTTTTGCACCTGATCCATGACGCATCTGTATTCAGCCTTTTGTTTTGTCTCAGCTTGTGAGACTGTAAGGATCGGCTTTTCATGAATGATGCGTGCACCAGCCTTGATGAAGTCGGTGGCGAATAGACCGTGACCATCGGTCGTTTCTTTCATCATATATAGACATTTTGCTTTCTCCATCGAGTGAAATAAGCTTGTGCTCTCATTCTTGTTAATCAAAGGGCTGCAGATGCAGAGTTGGTCACGTCAAGATATTGCCGAATTGTGAAGTATTCTCTGAGAAAAATGGTAAACAAGGACCCCACACTTTCTATGTTGATCCAATGAGGTGACTAGATCAGTGATCGCTAAGCTTGTTTAGGCTAGTGAATATTGGTCATCTTCTATTTCAGTGGACAGTGGCATAACAAGTATCCACTCTAGGGTAATCAGTAAATTCACAGCCTCCTGAATAGTTTACAGCCTGAGATAAACTCGTCTTGGTGTAGATAAATTCTCGAAGGTAAAGCTTTGTATATCAGGGACCTAGGGCTAGTCAGCCATGATAAAACTGTTGTGTTGTGCTGTTTTGATTTGATTTGATTTGATTTGATTTGTGTTGTTTTGAGCAAGACCAGCAATGACATGCATTACACGACTGCGCTCCAACAACCTAGGCATATCGTCGGACGTAATATGATTGCCTCCTCTTTTTGTTTTACCGAATCACGATCTGAAGTGCTTCAAATCTATTTAAACATTACTGCTTTTCCTTAAGTACAAACATGCCCCCAAGCCAACCATACGCCCTTGTTAGTCGTCTTCCATGTCGTCGAGCAACTTCAAAGGGAATCTTGCCCTTGGGATGCGGCTCATGAAAATGAATCCCTCTCTCAACATCCATATTTGTAGGAGAAAATTGCCAGACCGACCCATAAAGTTTTTCAATCTGGAAGCCCGTTGAAGCCATTGCGTGCAGGAAGTCATTCCACGGGATCGAGCCGGGCGTCGATGTTATTTCTGGGTTGAAGAACAAAGTCTTGAAAACTTTCAATGCTCGTGCGTCGACGGGGAATTTCGGTTGAGAATAGACAGCATTGGAAGCCGATGGGGCGGTATTCGCGATAGTATTCGATGTGTCAGATGCTTCGCCCTTGGTTTTGACCTTGGTTTTCGGTTGAAGTTTGACCTTCTGAGAGACCTCCGAAGGCTGGTCTAAGAAAATGTTGGACAAAGGCATGCTGAGAGCCCAGAGATCTTTATCCACATTGGTCTCAATCTTTTTGTCTACTTTCGTAGGCTCAACCCATTCCGCTGTTCTCCTCAAGATTCGCGGCTGAGAAAGCAGGCGATATAGTGAAGTTTTGTCAAAATCTGTCACACGTGCTTTAGTTATGTCGTCAATCTTCCCCCAAAACAGATCCAAGTTCGCTTCGGCCTTTCGTAAAGCATCAACGGTCTCCTTGGTTCGCCGTTTGCTGTACGGATAGGTAAACTTCCCGCCGGACGGTTCTGCAAGCCTAGCAGGGTTGTCGAGGCGCTTTTGCATAAACGCGCCATGTAACTGCGATATGGGCATTCCCATCGCAATGTATTCCTTTTTAAATGTTTCAGTATGATCAACAGCATCATTGTCAAACTGTTGAGCCCATGGCTGGTAAAGCTCCAGTTGTCTCAAGCACTGTGATAAAATAGCTAAATCGCTGATTATCTTTGCCACATGAGCCGATATGAGCGCGTCTGCCTTTGGCTCCGCTTGTAGAAGCCGCTCCAGTTCGTCAACGACATTGGGTAAGCGAGCAAGGAAGAGATTTTGATCGTCTTCCCACAATGTCTGCAGCAGCCAAATCAATTGTTGCTCGGTTTTATCCATTTTGTGATAGCTTGCACGACTGCGAACTAATATCTTTGGCGTATCAGGATCGGGAGGTGGCTCACGAACGAACCACTTTCTCATTGGAGGAGAAGAAGTGACGGCCACTTTGAGCTTATCGAGGGGACCCTTTGCAGTTTGTTCCAAGAAGTACTTGAAGCGAAGTAGAGCAACAAGGTACTCCCCTGGCAGATCATTCTTCGGGTTGATTTCCTTACTGTACTTTTGCTCTAGTATGCTCAGATTCTTGACTTGCTTATGCAGATGGGTAAAGGCTTCGAGGCTAGCATATGCATCCACGAGTATACCAAAAACGACACGTGACCAGAGCGTGGTTTCTCGAAGTCCACGGGTGGCGGGATGGGGCTTTCCGTTTGTATCGGGAAGCATTTCCTGCCGGTGGTCTTGGAACTCTCGGAATTGATCAGAGAAGTATGCGGGATCTTCACGTAGTGACCAGACGTGATCTTCTGCTGCTGACATCCTGGCTTCGAGAAACATGGAGAGCCGACCAAAATCAAGTCTTGCTGGCAGTTTGTAAGGCGCTTCAGCAGCCATTACAGCCAGAGATGCAAACCCAGACGCATCACTGTCCGTCTTCAACGATGGCTCAGGTTGAACAGGGTATTCTGCACTGGCGATGGCGTCGGTAGGAATCTCGTGAAGAATTTCATGGCAGCAATCCACAAGAAAATTCATCAGGCGGTCCTGGGCTTCGAGAATCAGCAAACCTTCTCCAGGTAAGAACTGCTTGCGTGTATGCATCCAGTCAAATGCATCCTCATGGTCGTCCCAAGCAAGAAGCTTTCCATATCCCTCAGAATCGGTAGCGCCATGCAGGATCATAGTGTGTTCATTGAGAAAGATAGGCATAAGGGTCTTCGTCACTTTGCCGATATGCATGGCGTCGTTGTCAGCTGCAGCGAAAGCAGGCGGTGGACGCCGACCTCTGGCGTTTAATAGCAAGAGCATGAGTCTTGGTTGAGCAAGATCTTCCTGGTTGATATAGGGCCACATAAAGTGGTCCTTAAACTTGGATCCTCTCTCTCGTTCCTCTTGAGTTTCTTTCCGGAAAGCCTCGAAATCAGGACGATGAGAAGAAGCCATTGCTGGCCAGACTTTGAGGAGAATCTGGAGCCTTTGTTGTCGAGTCTTTTTTGTCCATCGTTTTTGAATAGTAGCCTCGTGTCGCTCGAGGATCTTGTTTAGTTGATCGTATTTCTTGAAGATCTGTGTCGAATAGTTTCGAGCCCGTCGTCGAACCTCATCCGGAGAAGGGAGCTCAGGCATTGGGCCTCCCATGGCGGTGAGGAAGTCTACAGGATTGGTCCAGTCATATTTGGGCAGTGACGAATTTTGGTCGTCAAATCCTGTTGCCTCTTCCGAGAAAGGGTCAAATTGGAAATTCTGTCTAAGGTCCATGATGCCGAAGCTGGTTTGTTTATTATTAGGTGCCAGTCCATGCGTCGAGCTGAGCAGAGCGGCGGAGATCTTATGTGGGCACGTGCTCAAGTTTAGTTGTTGAGTACGTACTTTTTACAAAACAGAAAATATGGGGACGGAATCTTGTTTCCCGGCATCCGTTGACCCTCAGCTCATCTCATGCATGCCGAGAGTCACTACGGATTACCCGAGTATCCATTTCCCACTGGAATCCCTCTCAGTTAATACTGTAAGCGCTCTACTATTTTGGAATTGACCAAAGGAAAAAGAAACAGATACGTTTGACTGTAAAACAACATATCCTGAACATCCGGTTACGGACCTCGGCTCCGACCATGTCACAGACCAGAGCTTCAGCCCCATACTCTCAATCCGAAGTCCTGTACACAACTCACTCGTTTTTAACACTCAAGAACCTTCGGGTGCTTCCTGAACAGGATGTTGAGTTTCTCGAGCTCAATCGGTGCTTCCAGCTCCCAGTTCGCACAATCCAGGAAGAGTTCATTAACCAATATTTCTTGTATCTGCACCCATATTATCCACTAGTTGACGAGAAGGAATTTTGGGATATGTATCTGGGCAGAAGAAATGGCAACGAGAAAGAAAGAACCATGTCACTTCTCGTTTTCCAAGCAATGCTGTTTGCGGCGTCTGCGGTAAGACTCGTCCTCTATTGTTATCCTAAAGTAACTCACACGATGCAGTTTGTGTCTCCAGTGGTACTGAAGAATGCTGGCTACTCAAACGTCAAAGTGGCGCGAAATATCTTCTATCGAAGAGCCAAGGTATGTACAATGAGCACTCCTCGAACGTCAGCTGACCCCCTCAAGCTTCTTTTTGATCTCGGGGTTGAGAGCGATGCCTTCACCAAAGCTCAAGCCGCCCTTCTTCTCACCTTTCAATTTTCAGCCCTTGAACCACATGCAGGAAGTACCTGGCTCGCTATAGGTATCCAGAATGCTATAGTAGCTCAAGCACATACCTTCCAAGCCCCCGGTTCCAGTATATCACGCAAACAGGCTAAGAAGAGACTATGGTGGTCTCTGTTCTGGAGGGACAGAGTCTTGACTCTTGGCCTCCGAAAGCCTTTACAGATAGCACCTTCTAGCTTCAATGTCAATGTTGAACCCATCAGCTCCGAGGATCTTGCTGATGAAGCCGACCATTCTGCTGTTTATGATACAACGACCAAGCGGCATCTGGCAAACATCCTCAACTTCCAATGCCGCCTGGCGGTCATCTTGACCGAGACACTTTCGATATGCTATGGACCAAGCGCGTTTGACATCACGTATTCTCTTGACAACTTTGAGAAGACCTTGTCAAAGATAAGAACCGCGAAGAGTAACCTTGCACGATGGAAGAAGGAGGCGGATGTGGCGTTGAACCCATTTCTCAATGGAATAGATGCACATAAGTCAACGACACTCATTTCGAGTGTTGTGTATATATATGCTTAGTGAGTTGCCCTTCCCATCCACTCCACCAATCTGACATCTTCCCAGTGCAGCTCAGATCGCATTGGGAAACCATGAAGCAATGATGATTGAGCAACGACAAAAAGGAATAACTGTAATTGACGACGCGGTTCTTCGGACTATCGGTAAGGATATAAGCCATGCAACAACGGAGACGACAAAGCTAGTTGGGTTCATCGTTCAGGAAGGACTGACTCAGCATCTACCCATATCTGCGTAGGTGACCGACTCCTCAAAGGCCGACAGCAGCTGACCGCACTCCAGTATCGCCTACATCGCCTATCCTCTTATGCTGAGTTCACTTGATGACAGAATCTCACCCAAAGACCCAGAGACAGATGAGGATCAGTTGACGCGATACCATGCTCAGGCAATGCACCTATGCAGTAAGCGTTTTGAGGGCGCAGAGGATATCAGCAGAATGATCACACAAATTGTCCAGTCAACGCCAATCCAACTACCAATCCGCTCACAACAGTCCAAGACTCCGAGTCGACGACAGTCATCCGCCGCAGAAGGGTCCCTGACACCATCATCTAAGAGTCTTACAAAGTACTGGGATGAGCTATTCGTAACACGTCAGTACATGCGTCTCCGTCTGTCGCTGGACTACGCCCTCATCACAGGAAGACCTCCAACCGAGACAGAGCTTCCAGCCTCTATTCTGTATGATCCTGGGATGAAGAGACTGGCATTTGGGCCTATACATAGCTTGTCTGCCACAACGCTCTATACCCCTCGCAAACGTCGCGCATCGGAGAGTGTTGCAGGCTTACCAAGGGTCATCGAATTGGATGAGAAGTTATCGGATGATGAAGGGCAGTTTGAACACGTTGAGTCAACGGGCGGGTTAGCGGAACCTGGAACGCAACTTGTGCAACGAGAGCAAGTCAACGTCCCTTCTCGTCCACATTTTGACTACGACGTAATTTGGGCAGCCAATCTATTTGAAGAGATAACTGATGGGCTTTGGTCCTGATGTAGCATATTGATCATACCTGATGTAGTATAGTTAGGCAGGCTGTATGGGAGGTCGAACAAGATTTGGAACGAAATGACTCCATACTTAACTCTCCTGCCTCTTTTGTTGAAGTACTTCTGTTCAAAGAGTCGCTCATAGCCCTTCTCGTTTCGGCACGTCCATGATCTACAGCTAGGGTGAAAGCTGATGTTTCATTCGGAAATATTTGTTTCCACGACTTAGATTCAGGTCCTTGTCGATCTTTCCTCTTGTGTCTGCGGCGGATCTGGCTCCGATGCAACGGTCATGTTGCCAACCGCACCACTCTGTTACGACCTCGTGCTATCTTTGACCCGAGTAAACCGTCGGCATGATTTACCCCGCAAACAGTAGCTAGGTAGTCCATTGGTCGATATTTAGACTCCTATACGGCATGCTGTAGTTCTTATGTTCATGCCCCATTGATTGTTACCAATTAGTACGCATGTGTCTCGTGCCGGCTCATCTATAAAGCATCTTGGCCCATTGCATGTTCATACAGGTACGCCCGGTCTTTGACGATATATCAGTTTTGCCCGAAATCTAGTTACCAAATCTAACTGAAGCACAATGAGACTTTCACTCACTGCTCTGTTCCTCGCCGCCACCGGACTTGTCCAGTCAAGTCCGGTCGCTACAGCCGCAAAGCCTCCCCAGTTCTTCTTGATAGGCGACTCAACTGTCGCTGTTGGTGGTGGCTGGGGTAATGGATTGTTATCATACATAAAAGGCCCGGCTAAAGGTACGAATAGAGGCGTTGGTGGCACCACTACTGTATCTTGGAAGTCTAGTGGCCGTTGGGATGCCCTTATCAAGGACATCGGCGCTGCGAAAGCCAACTACGAGCCAGTAGTCACCATCCAATTTGGCCATAATGACCAGAAAGTCATGTCCTTGGATGCTTTCCGAACCAACCTGATAAATATTGGAAACGACATCAAGAAGGCTGGCGGTACACCAGTAAGTTAACCTGTTACCTTCGTCTACAATTCACCCATACTAATAGCAACCAGATCTTCATCACCTCACTTACCCGTCGCACATTCTCGGGCGGCAAGGTTGTCGAAAACCTCAAGGAATGGGCAGCCGAGACTATGAAAGCTGCTGGAAGTGTCGGTGCCCAATACCTTGAACTGAACCAAGCGAGCACCAAATACGTTAACGCCATTGGGAATCAGAAAGCTGATCTTTACAACTTGGCCCAAGGTGATAGAACACATCTCAACCCAGCTGGCGAGATTGTTTTCGGACGCATGGTGTTGGACTTGCTACTCCAAAAGCGAGGAGACTTTTCTTCTTACTTCAATTCCAACAAGGCTCTCAGTGATAAGATCGCTAAGGGAGAGTACGCCACGGGTAAAGAATGAAGAGACTCGAAGAATTACATACACGTCGAGGAGGAAGAATGAAGTGTTGGAACTATGATCTGATATAGTATCGAGCCGAGCTGAAACCTATCGTTACGATCCCCAAGCAATGGCTGTTCTAATGGCCTTTCATGGATTGATGTACTTGATGGTCTGCAGAAACACAACCAAGAAATGGCGATAAAGCATTGCATCCAAATTATAAGCAATTGAGAGTTCGGATTAGTTAATCAAGCTTTTGTTTTCGGTCTTTCAAGCCTCATCGTGTGAGTGGACTGACTATGCATCGAGTGGCTTCTGGGCCCAGACAACCTTTGCCCGGAAATATCCATGATGGTTCTTGGAGCGAATCTCGTTACGGTACTTCGCCGCGAACACGTGGATTTCTTCCTTTGTCCATCCGTGCAGGCTTGCGATGAAAGTGAGTAGTCCCTCGATGTCTTGCAAAATAGCTGCCTGGAAATACTGACCAGCCTCTTTGAGCTTCGGGTCTGTAGGCCATCCTCCAATAGGTATCTATCATCTTGTTAGGAGCTAGAACTGCATCGTCAATCCCTGAAGCATACCTTAACCTCTTCCTCCTCGATATTGGTGAATCCTGCTTCTTTCATCGCCTGAACCTGAACATCGTCCTCAAGAATTGAGAACGGCCTTTGCAGCTTTCGACCTCCTTCTAGGAAGATCTTCCCCCATTGACCCATCGCACTATTTTCAAGGACAGAGCCGTCGTCACTTCCGATAGAAGGGGAGCCCTCGTGACTTTCAATATAGCCGCCTGGTTTGAGGGACTTATAGGCTTGTTTGAACAAGGCTGGCCAGTCAACGATACTGCCGACCAGAAAACGCATGTGCACGTAGTCAAGGGAGTTCTCTTTGAAGGTCCACTCTTGGGTGCAGTCATCAATTTGGCTGGCGTGTACTGCATCAGTGACCTGATACGAAATGCTTGATGTTCACTTACAATTCAAGGTTTGGTGGCAACCAACTTGGCTGGATCGGTGAGATGTCAGTTCCCACTACCTTGGCACCAGGGAACTCGTCGGCAAAGTCCCTGTTCTTGTCAGTCACTGGGGGTGAACAGTCGGACAACTGAGGATCTTACATTGCCCATATTCCTGCCGACCGAAGTTTAGTGATTCATGCAGAACCCAGGTGAACGGCCAGACTTACCTGTACCAGTTCCAATATCAACGGCAGCCTTGAAGGTGATATGGTAAGCGGATGGCTAGGTTCAGTTTCAGCCTATGCATACCTGTATATCCTTTTTCAATGGCGCCTTATGGAGCTTGCCATGATACATCAACAGCAAAACATGGTGGCTAGTAGGTAATGAGTATCGCGACGAGCAATACGAATGGGAAGCTTACTTGATATCCAGGGCTTCATTCGATTGGTCGTCATTGGAAACCCTTTGCGACCAGTCAGCTGTAGTATTAAACCGGCGAGATGGGTGACTTACCAATATTTTGCATCGCCCTGCTCACTGTGATACGTCCGCCCGTTGATCTCACGGTACCGGAGAATATCTGACGCTACAGATGCAGTTGAGCTAGCGTTGTCTGAGATTGTCGAGTCGGCATCATCTTCGTGCTGGTCCGGCTGTTGCGTAGGTCAAAGGGTAAGCGGTATGAGCTCCACAATACAGCACAAGAAACCCACCTCATTTATCTGAGTCCAATGTTCACCAGGCAAAAGACCTGATGTAGCCTCCTGCTTTGGCACTGGAGATTCGGCCTTGAGCCCTGGCTTCTCGATAGTTTGTGATTCCGCCATGATAGTCGAAGTTGGAGGACTCAGTTGCGATTCGAAGTATACTGTTTGTAGGCGTTTGCGGCATTTTAAATAGAAATTCAGCGGGGTTTATGATCTGATTCATCTTAACTTCGCCTCTCGCCTCTTTCGTTTCACAGATGTGGAAGGTGGGTAATTGTGTTGGTACAACCAACATATAGCAGGGGTCCTTGTAAACCTAGACGAGTGCAACAATGACAGTTAGACAATGAATCGACTAGATAACGAATGGCAATATATATATCCTAACCAGGTTTGGGCTGACTATCACAATACTCTCGTACGCGTCCAGTCGACACTGGTACGCTGTTAGGTTTCAAATCTCTCAACCAAGAACGCAATGAGTCAATATCCCATAGTTCCCCCGTGCCATACACCGCCTAGACTGAACCTAAGAAATCCGGCTCTGGATTCAGATACATCTTGTTAAAGCCACGAACCTCCCACTTTCCCGTCTCGGTGTTCAATGTCAAATTTGTATGCTTTACCTCTCCTGACTTGATAGCACCAGACTCAACCCGAGTTCCATTCTCAGGTCGATGAATGTGATTGTCCCCAGCAAAAACCGTAAAGTTGGCCAATGGGATTTCCCACGAGTTATGCGTCGCAATCGATGGAGAGCCTTGTCGGCCGTCAGCTGATACTGCATCCTGGTCACAGTTGTTTCACTTACCAAAGAATTGGGCTGTAATTCTTTCTCGGTTGACAGATAGTTCAAAGTACCCACGATAGTAAGCTTCTTGCCAGAAAAGCTCTTTGTTCTCAGCAATAGCCTTGCGAGAGACGTTCCCGGCGTCAGGTTCGATGACCTTGATACCTGAAGTACCCCAGGAGGAGACAGCAGTGCCAGCAAACTCGGCCCCAATGGCTCCCTTTCCCGTCTTGGGATCATAGCTTTTGGTGCCCAGCCAGGCAAGATCGGATACCCAGTTCATGTGACTGTCGCCCGACAAAAAGATGTTGTTGTCAATTTTGTTCTTGTACAGGTGATTGAGGGTCCTGTTTCGATTGGCGATATACCCCTACAGCATCGTCAGTCATTGCTCAACCTTTTGTATTGGAAGTAAGATAGGACTCACGTCCCAAGTATCCCCTCCACCAGCCGCATCGCCCTTGATGTGAGAGAAAACTATCTGGTTACCGATGACTCGCCATGTTGCGTTACGATCATTCGACTCGGATAGTGAGCGGTAGAACCAGTTCTCTTGCCGGGCTCCCATCAGAGTTCTGCTTGGATCATCACTGTGCTTTTCGATGTACTCGGTGTTCTTATCTGAAACCTGTTAGGAGTCGTGCACCCTATAATATGTCCCAAAGCATACTCACAGTCAACAGTTTTGCTTCGGTCGTATAGCCGCGTATCCAATATCACAAGATCCATCAGCTTGCCCAGCTGAAACGATCTCCAGACACGCAGACCATCATCCATATCGGTTTGTCTAATGGGCATCCACTCAAAGTACGCCCGGACCGCGTTTGCTTTGCGCGCGTCTGTAGCAACCTTGGGGCCTTTTCCGATGAAAGTGTTTGCGGGGTCAAAGAAATCCACGTAGCCGTCTCTGTAAGCGTTATCGGCGAGTTCTGTACAGAGTTAAGCTGAAATCTTCTCAAGGTCACGCAGTTGCACGTACCATGATCGTCCCAAGTGGTGATCCAAGCTGAGTTCTGAGCCAATAGTTGAAGATCAGGGTCCGTCCGGTGCTATACCCCGTTAGATCATGTACGAAAGCAAATGAGAAACTACATACCTGACCGTGGCGTGCGCGATAGTCATACAAACTGTAGGTTGGAGTTTTCGGTATTGAGCCGCGCTCTTTGTAGAGGGTATAGGTGCCATATTCGTAGATGTAATCACCAAGATGAACGACCCAATCGTGGTTATCCTTGCGAGCTGCATTACCGTAGACGTTGAAGTATCCTGGGACTGTTCCTAGTCAAAGACCGGAATTTTGCAGCGTAAAATAATACTTACAGTATGCGCTACATGAGAATACAGCTAAGTTTATCTCCGAAATATCATCGTCTGGGCGGGGTGCGGTCTTGGTCCTGCCGAGGGGACTGGTTTTGTTTGAGTTGCAGACAGTGAACTGGTAGTTATATGTCGTCAGAGGTTTGAGGTTCTTCGCTTCAACCTAAAACAGTCAGTGATAGGCTTGAATCTCTTCAGCGGCCGTCATGCCTTGACCGTGTAGTCGATGTCTGCCGTTGTGTAAGCTGTCCCGTTGCTCACCACCGTCCTTGAGCCATTCTTGAACATTTCCCAGTGCAAGCAAATCGGATTCGGGTCCGCTTCTACAAACTTCTTGGTCTCATGGCTGTACAGCGGTTCGGTACCATCAATCGGAGCCGTATTTTTCGTAGAGTTGCTACTCGGCGCAATTCGAGTCCACAAGACTACGCTTTCAGGCCAAGGATCGCCTGAGGCGATGCCATGAGTAAACTCTAGCTCGTCAGGCTTGAAGGCAATATTTCCTCGCTTCCAAGAACGACGCTCTACTCGGGGTACATCGATACCGAATTGAGTATGTCGGGGTGAGGGACTTCGATAGTTTATGTTGCCGTCAAAGCTCGCCGTGGTGAGGTTGAGAAAAGCTGCAAGAGGAAATAAAAGAGAAATCAAGTATGTCATGATGGTTGGAGATCGGGAAATGTGGTACATGCACTTTTACCACATGAATACGAGTCCAACAGCATGGCTTTATATCAGCATCCCCCTCATTGGAGATATTCATGACTTCCGTCGGCAACTCGTGTTATCACATGTTGCCTGGAAAGCGATCGTATATTCGGTTCAGAAAAATGCGATCGCTTTCGATATTGAGATTAGTGGAGTTGTGAAGGCAACCAATCAGTAAAAGATCAGCGCGCCCAGTAACACCAAATCGAGAATAAACCACTAATTCATGTATTCATCGCCAAGGAAGGCAGGAGGATTATCAGCCAATGCGGGGTTAAAGTTGACTTGGCAAGAAAAGGAATGAGACAAACATGTTCGCTATCTTATCGTTCAAGCCTATACGAAAGCTACGACTCCCTATGAACATTGAGACCTTCATACACATGCTTCAGAATACACTCCAAGAATTTCTGCACATAGTCCTCTCTGTGATACTGAACATTGAACACGCCGGAAATCTCACTCTTACCGTCCCAACTTCCAAGGAAAAGGGCAACTCCAGCGCCAATAGGCTGACTAGCAATCCAAACCTCCGTAATCTCGAAAATCCTATTCGACGCACCCACGATAGAGCCCAGGTCACCAAGGGAGGAGAGAGAAACAGGGCAGAATGGTGGGTCTGAGACAGCCCATGGATCTGAGCCTGGTGGAGGAGACAGGGATTTAAAAGCCAAAGGGGCGAAGAGAACTTGCTCATGCATGTCTTCCGATAAGGTTGGTCTGGCTTGGTTGTAAAAGTCTCGGACTTTAACAGCTAATTGGGTCAAACTTGGCTCACCCTGTTGGCCACCCATCATGCCAGGCATTTCCAAGTCTATGCCCAAGGCCTCAGAACAAATAGTGTGATATGCAGCACCTGCATGATCGAGGCTGTTGAATGGCGGGCTGCAGAACGGGCGAAGATTAATCATGGGACGATCCACATAGCGCACAAGATAAGCTTCTTTCTTCGTTGTTTGGCATTCACAGAGTGCCATCGCTAAAGCTGAGACAAACAAATGCGTCAGACTGAATCCAGGCGCGATTGTCTTGCGATTAGCCCGAATCTGGCTCGAGGCGGACTCAGGAATCGATATGGCAATGCGTTTCATTTTGAACACTGGCTGAGTGACAGGTGAAGAACTCGGGGACAGGCCTAGAAGACCTGGGTGGTTGTAGGCATTTCTACTCTCATCTTGTATTTCTCCAAAACGTTTCTGTTGTGGTTCTGACAGCTTTTCGGGAATGGCCGCAGCGACACGCAAGCATGGCGATAATCTCTTGGCGAGATCCTCATCAGGCAGTGAGTATTGATACTCAGTAGACTGTGTGGAAAGCTGAGCAGTATGAGCAAGTAATTGGTGCATGAGGTGGAGTATGCCAATGCCGTCAGTGATGTCGTGAGGGCATCGAAGAAACAGAGTCTGCTGAGGCGCATCCGCACTGGACTTTATGAGGTAGACGGAAGGAATCTCGAAGATAGGCGCATCATTGTTAAACCATTCCAGAGCGCTTTTGTCAATTTCGATGATGTTGAAAGTCAATTGGAACCAGCGCTGCACATCGTCTTGAGTTTGGAAAGGTGCATAGACTCTCTTCCATTTACCAGTCTGCGTGTTCTGTTCGAGACGAGACCCTAGCGTTGGGTGTTTATAACGGAGAAGGATCCAAGAATCTTGAAGAGCCTTTTCGACGCCACTTTTCTCAATCATGGCCGAAGGTTTGACATGAAAAGACGCGCATGCCGTGACTGGAAAACAACCATGATCTTTCTTCGTGTATAGCCGATAAAAGTCCTCGCACTCATCGATTTCTCTCTCCCATACGCCATTGGCTGACTGTTTCCAGTGAAACTGGCTCGATTCTGTAATTTTGGTCATGTTTGAAGAAGAATGTTTGAAAGAGAGAGTAGTTTGGGCACGGTAGGACGCGTGTAGCAAACAGTCACGTTTGAGCAATCAGGTCAGGAAAACAACACGATGTCACGTGTGTTATATCAGTGTTCACCAATAAGCGAGACGAATCCTTCAGATCCTTTGAATCTTTTTCGTGTTCGTATTCTTTTGTCTAACGCCAAGAAAATGGGATTCAAGCCAAGTTTCAGATTTCTTCCATTGACCTATTAACTGCTAGTGCTCACCTAAGCTAAGACCTCCTCTTGAATTTCAACGTCGCCTTCATAGGAGGTATTCTGTTTTGCGTAATCCAAGTATTGCGCGGTCTTGTAGCCAGATGCTCGATATCATAGTTGATCAAGATATACGCAATCAACATCTTGATCTCATTAGAAGCGAAAAATCTGCCGGGGCAGGCATGTCGACCCAGACCCCAGGCGAGAAAGTCCGTAGTGGCCGTTGGTAATGCATTCCTTGCGCTCTTGATATACTCATCGGCCACATTCTTTCGTGCTTCATAAAAGCGTAGTGGCTTATATGTCTTGGGCTCTGGATAGATATCACTGTCTTGGAGAACGGTGTATCCTGGGACAGCAACTCTCAGACCCTTGGGGACGTGAATTCCTGAAGGAAATGTTACGCCCTTTTCTGCCATGACAGTTCGGGCAACTCCAACAGTGACGATGGAATTCTTGCGTTGACTTTCGCGAATTGCTGAGTCCAGTTTTTCTAGCTGTGCGACTCCTCGCTTATTCCACTGACCGTCATGTTGCTCCAGAACGCTTTCTATCTCTTCACGAAGTTCAAGAATAAGATCGGGAGATGAGGCAGCAATGTCAAGAAGAGCGTGTGTAACGGCGAAGGTAGTCGTGTGAATAGATGCGAAGTTGAGAAGGAGGATGCGCTGAGCCAAGGCACTAACAGTCCAGTTCTTTGGGTTGCCGATCTCTTTGGCTTGTTCAATAGACCACTGCAAGAAATCATTGCGCCCAGACTTGTGGGGTTGATCTTGCACGTCAAACTCTTCCAGGCGGGCCTTGATCTCTGGTTGGAGAATCTTCTCGAACTCTTGGGTGTGAATTCTGTTGGATCGAGTTACAATCGGCGCAACGAGCGGTTTGATGAACTCTGGGAAGATCCTCATGACTAGCGAGGATTGAGGAATATCTTGAGCGAATGCGATGCCCAACTCAAGGACTCTCTCGTTTCGACATAGCGGCAGGCCGAGAAATGCACGATTCGTGATACCACTTATGATATTTTGCGCTGTTTCAAACACACAGACTTCAGTCCAATCGGAGCTGTTGATTCCCAAGTGTTTGCTGGCACAATACTCAATCTCATTAGCAAGATCTGGAATGAGGTTTCCAACTTCCTTAGTGAGGGTACTAGCGACTAATTCCAGATGAATAGGATCGTGTGTGAGCGATGGGTCCATTGTAGTCCAGTCCGTCTGCAAATCGCGTTGAGCGGACTCGTGCATGCTCAGAGAAGTGACCGGCTGCTCGCTAGCGAATTTAGTATCGGTGCGTGGCAGGTAGACCGTAATTCCATTGTCGAGCATGGGAAGAAGAAAAGCTTCGTCTCGGTGATGAGCATATGCCATTTTCAGAGCAGGCTTGATATTCCAAGAATTTCGGCATTTTGCTTGGAAGATAGGAAACCAATCGCCTTTGCGAGAGCCCAGAATGGGAAGATCGGGTAGGCCTGATGGTTTGATGAAAACATAGTATATGACGTATGAGATCAACAGGAATAGCGGCGCAGCAATCGCTGGTCGCGATGCTATCTCGAGGAGGGTTTCGTTGCCCATTTTGACAGTAACAGTTGATACTGTAACGATGGAGAATTCAGTGATGTCTCGCCATGAATAGAGAAGAAAGAGTCTCCTCTTACTAGCGAACTATGCTAGTCTTTATGCTTGAATTTGATATACACCGTAGGAAAGCAAATGAAAAGGGCAGTGAAGCCAGAGATAGCACCATCTCGCAAAGAGTTCATTCTGATTGGTACACTCGGATATACTCCAAGGGGCTAATCTCAACGTTTACAAGTGCTGACGAGGAAAATTCGCTAGCTTGGTTAAGTTAGTGGCAGGATTGTGCGGAAGATCCTTCGACGTTGACGGATCAGGCACCTTGAATTTCTAATTTGCTACCCTGAAGTCATGATAATGGGCTAATGATTTTATCCATCTTGGACTGTACTTCAACCATTAGCCGGAATCTGACGCCTCCGATTCTGATAGAACATCACTTCTTCTAGCCCTTGAGCTCGAAAACTGCTTTGACGCCAAGGTGATCCGTGATCCATGGTTTCTCAAATCCCAAGCCAACCAACTCCACACAGGCAGCCATATCCTCTGGCTCAACATCAGCACCAAATCTTTCAAACTCCACCAATTTGAGAGCATCACCACAGAAAAACACCTTATCCATGCGCGAGCAACCATATAGCTCACGTAGCTCGGGCAAAGCTTGCTGTCCCCATGTATACCCTCCAGTATCCTCGCCCTTTCCGTCACCTTCTTGACCGCCGAGTTGAAGGTACGCGTCTTGAAGATTGTTATCGGTATGAAGAGTGCGGTCAAATGGCTGAATCGAGTTGAAATCGCCTGTAACCACGGCGCCAGAAATGCCCTCGGCGTGCATTTGTGAGGAGATCATCTGCATTTGTGCTGGACGATGCGGTGGATCAAGTGCCAGAGACTCAAGGTGAGTGTTGCATAGTCGGAGCTTTTGACCGGATATAGCTGTGTCGACAAAGAGTCCATCACGCTCCATCTGGGTAGCAGAGAAATGGACACGAAAGCATGACGAGACTTGTAGGCGACGATCAACGAGGGTAGTCGTTCCATAAAGACCAGACGCCCAAGCCGATGTATCAATATCTGTTCGGTAGAAGCCATCCCGAATCCATTGCTTTTGACCGATAAGGTCCAAGTCGTATGGCACGCATTCCTGAATATTGAAGACAACCGCGGTGTCCTCGTCGGAACGATGCTGACGACTTATCTCTTCCAGATGATCAAGACCAGCCTCCATACGCGCATCGCCATGAGGCAGCATAAAGTCGATATTCCAGCTATAAATCGCCAACTTCTTCAATTGCGAAGTGGCGGATGTCTCGGAGCTTTGAAGTGGCTTCCATTCATTGGCTGTCCACTGATAGAATGGTTGCTTGCTGGGCTGATCGACCTGCCATGGGATCGAAGACGCGGGTTTTCTCAGCGCCATGGCTTTTTGAATGTTTTCTTGAATGATTGCTTGCATTTTTAAAAAGGTTCTCATAGATGAAAGAAGTTTTTATAATTCTGTTGTGTTTTTAAGTTTTTATATATCTCCACGTGGGTCGATTGACAGTCAGGAACAATCGGCGACTCAGGCGGGGTACTGACTTTGGCTGACATAAGATTCAAGGCAGCAACAGAAATCAGCTGTTTGGAAACTTTACAACAGATAAACAAAAATAATAGGAAGATCTATTCATTTAGGCCCTGGTACAAAAAAAAAAGACATCACTCAAAGGTCGAGTTCAAAGTCCCAAACTTGGAGCTTTCGATCAGGAAACCCACCACCCTGCCTTACATACACGCTCAATATTCCAAAATCATGAAGTCGTCTCTTGTCAAACAGAGGCTCGGTTGCTGTATTCGGAATCTGTGCGAGACTCTTCCAGTCCTTGAAGTCTTTTGAGGCCGTGGAGACGTAGATTCCCGTTGACTGTTTGACTGGATCGGGAAGAAGACCGAAGAGATATTCTCCGGAAGCGTCGCCTGCAAGTTTTCCTCTTGGGTCGTAGAGATCGGGGCCATTCAAGCCGGCGGGATTGATGGCATTCTTGGTCCATGATCCTGTGCATATTAGTTTAAGTCTTGAAAAATATGTAGATAGACTTACCGTCAGTTTGTCGGAGGTAATGTTGATACAAGTGTTTTCCAGATAACAAATCTCTCATCAAAATATGGAACCTACCCTTGGTGTCAATGAGCTGGCCTTCTTGATTGACCATACGAGCGTTCTGAGGAATATCCCAGATCAGAGTACTCTTATCAGAAGTTGAGATAGGTTTCGAGAGTTTAGTATTGTTGGTATTAAACCAAGTCTTGCCATCATCGTTGGAGTAAGCAAAGTAAACACCGTGATTTGTGTCAGCATTTGGAGTTTCTCTGACTGTCCAAGAAGTATACAGCTTTCCATCCATGTCGTCCAGTCCATTGATGTAGGCGTTGTTGTCGTCGCCTTGAATGTACATTCCTTGGGCTTGCCACTTCCCGGTGGATGAGCTGTAGCGATGAATGTAGCTATCTCCCGAGCCAGACCTGAGGCTGTTAGTTCGTATCGTGTCTATTGTTGTTTCATTACCTACTGTCCGATGCGAAATTCGAGAAGGAGATCCCCATCAGCCAAGGATTCAAAACGAGGGTATGTCAGCGGCGTATAAGGACCTTTGGAACCAGCCAGCTCATGAACGACTGAGCCAAATAGATCTGATGTCCATTTTGAGGGGATATTCCTTGCGATGCCCTCTTTTGAGACTCGATAATTGATCGGAACGTCCTTTTGAATTTAGTAAAGTTACAGTATACCCTAATCTCACTTACGTGATGATCAAAGCTGAGGTGAATCTTTCCATCCCCAGAAATTCCCATGGAAATCATGTTGTGACCATCCATAGACTTCTGAGTATAGTCATCCAGGGTGAGGTATTCCCATTCTCCAACAATTGGCGATATTTTGCGACGGCCTAACTTCACGAAGTGGTTGAGATAGCCTGCCGGAGCAGTCTCATAAAAAGTGACATATTGATACTGGCCGTAGGTGATGAGCGCATCTTCCTGGTAGCTTACGCCATTGAGTCGCTCGGAACCTTGGATATCGGTGCCAATTGTCCAGTGCTTGGTGGACTTCACCGTGAGTGCTGGCACAGCCGACATCAGGCTTGTTAACAAAAGGGCGATCCTGGATAGATGCATGGTGAGTGAAAGTCAAGACGTGCACATGGCACGAAATGGAAAGGAGGGGATACCTACCGATTATCAATTCCCAAAGGACTTTATCCCAAGTCTTCAATTACCTATTCCTGTTCGATTACTCGATTTGATCCTTGTCAGCCGGAATTCGCTTCAATTGGAGAGTTTGTACGAATACAACCCCGCGCTGTCAATGCTCCGAGACTGTAAGTACCTCTGCTATCAACCAGGTTGTGCATAGCAGTATTTATCTCCTTCCTAATCACTACTAGATGTGGATTCTTGTCTCCGTGACCAAATTGTATGGTATTGCTTCATCTCATTGGCTTGTAAAGTCTTCTTCGGTGGGCGGATGTTTGGCCGGGATCAAATGGCCCGATAAGCCGATGCACATCTCTGGTTTCTTACCGGGACATTCATACACGAGATGAGGAGTATGATCTGCTGTCTCGGAATAATTTCACGCGAGACAGACCTTACTGAAGAACTTTTTCCTACGGCCGATATCTTCCGGACTTTGGTGCAAGACCTTCATCCAATCAGCTTAGGCGCAGTGGCAGAGTGGTCTAATGCGATAGACTAGAAATCTATTCTCCTCGGAGGCGTCTGTTCGAATCAGGCCTGCGTCGATTGGTTCTTTTTTTGTTCTCCCTGCTGATTGTACTGCATTGAACTGTTATGCTTGTCCTACTTTTATTTTTGCCATGTTCTTCCAAGTAATTGTCGACACTAATTAGCCTGTGTTGTTGCAGGGGTGATTTGGCCAAGCGCGATTCTATCCCTTCCTCAGGTACGCGACAATTCAAAGGGGACTCGATTATAATTACGTCAACGCGTTCTATTCACGATAAGAAAACTGAGATATAATACTCGTACTCGGCGTTTCACGACCTTCTGTTTCTGACACCAGTTAGGCCTTTGAGATCACAATCGATCCAACAGAACCCTTCTTAACCTTATGCCCACCAGGTCCAAGCTCTTTTTTATCGCCAGTCAAACTTCCCCCAGAGTACACAGTAAGCTTTGTACCAGAAGACACACGGATGAATCGAATAGCATCGGGCTTCAGTCCCGCCTCTGTGAGAAATTCTCCGTTGAAGTCACCCAGACTAAGAGTAACTCCACGGCCAGTGGCGCTGGTAGCAGAGAACACTGCAGCACCCACCTTGGGTTGAGACACAGGAATGTGATCTTTGAAGGTCAACTTAAGTGAATACGCGAGAGAATCGGAGGGTTTAGGAGGGAGCGAGATCTCCAGAGCGTCCTTGGTCTGCTTCCAATCGGATACCTTTTGATACTGACCAGCCTTGTCACCAAGAAGCTGGACGGACTTGAGGTTCTTGAGGTCGACAGCGGCGTTTGAGCCGAGACTCTTGATGGAGACGTGGCCATCAGCTGGCCAGCCGAGAACAGTTGCGTAGAGAACATTCCCATCTTTGTTTCGTGTGAAGCGTACATCGCTGCTGTTACCCTGCAAGGGCGCTGTGAACGAACCACCAGTGACTTTGTTCGGACCTTCACCATAAATGTCCCAGGCTCTGGTGCTGAACACTGCCTCACCAAAGCGACCAAGGAATGTACCGATGTCTTGCAAGACCTTGACTTGCTCATCGGGCAGCACGCCAGCAGCGGTTGGTGAGATGTTGAGCAGCATGTTACCATTTTTACTAATGCGATCAAGAAGCGAGTGGACCATGGCCTTAGAGGTGTAATACTTGATGCCCACCGTGTAGCTCCAGCTTGAAGCACTGATGGCGTCGTCTGTCAGCCAGTAAGGTCGGGTGATGTTAGCTGGTCCACCTCGTTCAAAATCGCTGATGGTGGAAGTATCGCGGAATCCTTTGTCGAAATGCTTGTGTGTAACAACTACCTCTTTCTTCCACTGAACAGCACGGTTGAAGTAGTAAGCGAGAAACTCAAGACGCTTCTCCTCTGCAACGGCACATGGACCATCAAAGTCGCCGCATTGACCAGGGTTGTCTAGCGAGAAGTCGTTCCAGATGATATCAGGCTGAACATGGTCAAGCATCTCTCGATGCTTGTCAAACCAAAGTTGATCTTCTTCGTCGCGAGGAAGCTGACCCAAAAGCTTCTGTAAGCTTGTATCGTTGGTCTTTGGTGCATATTGGTAGAAACCATTGTAGTTATACGCCTGATGCATCGCAACCAGGAGCTTCATACCATTCTTTCGAACAAGGTCTGCCCAAAGCTTTACCAAGTCGATTTTCGGACCTCTTTTGACAGGGTTCCATTCGTTAACTTTGCTATCCCACATAGAAAAGCCATCGTGGTGTTCACCAACAGGCCCAGCGAACCGTGCACCAGAGGCCTTGACAGCTTTCATAATAGCCTCAGGGTCAAACTGTCCACCTTTGGAGGCAAGAACAGGCTTGAACTGAACAAAGTTTCCCTTGAGATCATCAGCGCCGTTGATGAAGTTCTCGTAGCCCCATTTCTCAGGTGGCCCGTATGTTTCGGTATGGTGTTTGCGTTGGTCTGTACCTGGCTCGTACATGTTGCGTGGATACCATTCAGTGGCGTATTGTGGGGTGGTGAAGGCTCCCCAGTGCCAGTAAACACCGAATTTTGCATCGCGAAACCATTCGGGGGCGGCGTTGTGTTTGTCTGTTGACTCCCATGTTGCTTTGTATGGGTCTGCGGGTGGTGCAGCTAAACTACCAGAAATGAAAGCATTGGCAGCAGCAGCCACCGCGACAGCTTTAGCAGAAGAGGTGAGCATATTGGCGAGTTGAGAGCCCTCAGTTGGTTGGCTGGCAATACATGGCACAACATGGTCCCAAAGCCTGTTTATAAATCCAGCTGAGGGGATCTTGGTATGCTATGGTCACGGATAAAGGCTGGGATCAACATATCCGGGTTGTAACCTCGTATGTTGCAGCAGACGAGGTTGAGGGGGAATGAAGCCATGGCATCGCTGGATGTAACCAAAACACAATACGATGTCTGTGAAAAATGATCGACAGGAATGAGATTCGCGCGCATAACATCCTGGACAACAAAGGGTGTTACTTACCCGCAGTTCATAAGTCATGATGCTATTTATCCGGGATCGGCAACTTGAGGTGCATGAAAAGCCGCGGCATATGGAATTATTGCACGAACAATGCATCGGCACCAGAGCTACAATACGAGTATCATCCCCGGACCCCGCGTTACCCCGCAAACACTCTGCTGATCTCCTTTCCCATTTCATGTTGTCCGATGTCATACAATATAATTATTTCTCTAGTATCACTTCATTGATCTCACAGGTTATCTACGGTAGTCGTAATAGTATATGCACATAAGGCGGAAATAGCATATTTGAGAAGAATCGATGGAGTCCTAGCTAATCTATGTATCTAAGACGTTCTACGATCATCATTCTTTCTCACACTCCGTCCATTCTCACCTCTCCTTCGTCTTGATAATCCATACTTTGTCCTCTCTCAAGCCTGGAGTAAAAATGCATAGTAGGGAAACCTCTGCGCGGCCACAACCCTGAAATTGCTATGCCAAAACCTCCAAGCCTGAGATCACGTATACCATCTTCACCACTTCCCCGGATAACTCTAAACTTAGAGCTATCCCGTATGACACTAAAAGGTCATACCATTTCTACTCACCTTTAGTTCTCTACTTCAGTCTCATCCCAAGCCAGCATTCCGACTGGTCCAGGAACAGGGTGACCTTCACGATCCATGTAGAAAGTCTCCCCAGAGCCATGAGGTCGCCAAGCAAGAACGCGGAAGTCCCAAGCCTCAGGATCCTTGAAGTCAGGTTCAAGCTCCTCAGCAAGGAAAGACTTCTTCATCAGACGCTCAGGCTTCTCGAACATAGGCTCACCCTTGTTGATGAGATCAGCGAAAGTCGAGTCCTTGATACAGATCAGCTCAATGTCGCCTTCGCGAATGTTAGTTTCGACAACGTCAAGAAAGGGGATCCATTCCCAGTCAGTGTGAACACCGCCGAGGAAGAGAATCTCGGGCCAGTAAAAGAATGAGGTGTCGTTGTCGATACGTTCGCGGCGGAGGATGGATCGAATGAACTGGCTTTCAGGGTCGCGAGAATCGAGGATCGCTTTATGGAGGAAGTCGATGGAGATGGACAGAGTCGGGTGGGGGTTGTCGGTGTTTAAAGGGGAGTTAGGCTCAATAACCAACTCCATGTCGGAGTCCAGGCCCTGGCTGCCAGTGCTGGAGGCGGTCATAGATTGGGTCTTATGAGACTCGCCCTTGGAAGAAGTAGCATCTCCAGAGTGGTGAGCATCTTCAGCAATATCAGAACGAACCGAATCCTCGTCGCGGAACTTGCAAGAATACTCACTCTCTGAGTCGATGATAGAAGAAGGGCCAGCCCGGTCCTCCTCAGTTCCATCGTCGGGAAAAGGAAGACGGCAAGGGTAAAAGTCCTCAGGTGGGAAATCTCCGATGGGCATAGTGGGACGGTTGAGCATCGAGAAGGAAGACATCATAGAGTCATAGTCAGTCTGGTCACCGGAAGAGAAAGCGTCCTGGGAGTCGATGTCGGAGGCCCAATGGCTGATGCGAAGTTCGGCCAACTCAGCTTCGAGCTGCTCGATGCGTGCCTGGACACGCTCTTGATCGGCGCGGCTCGGCATGTCGACGATGGGAAGATAGCCTCTTCTCTTGTATGTTGTGTGTCGGTTGTTTGGTCAGTGAGATAGAGTGTTGTGAGGTTGTTATGATGTGTGTAGGAAGTTTTGATATCGTAAGTGCAGTATTGCAAAAGAAATGAGGTTGGTATTTCGAAGAGAAAGAACCGAGATACTTTATAGAAGAGTAAAACGACGACGAACAATGCCGAAATCGCTGTCTGCTGGTGGTTCTATTGTTCATTCTTGGGAACTGCTACTGTCACTTCAAAGGTGCTGACACTGGCAGCAACACCTCATGGACAGTGCCAGAGTCAAAGCCAACCAATGCTAAGCAGTGGAGAGAAACTTGACGATAACTAATAAAAAGTGATGTTCGTGACAGGCGGCACTGTCAGTGGAACAGTGAAGAGAATCTGCTCATGTTCGGACAGCCTGGTTTAGAAAGTACAAGTCGGAACATATCACTTCATACTACAATCCCATTTGGAACATAGTTTGGCGCTCTCAGTTATATCGTCGGGCGAACAGAGGAGCTTTGAGTGACGATAAGCTATTCCAACTGTTGATAGTCATTTGGTTTAGTCTGATTGTAGTGATAAGTTAAGAATTCCGCTTTTCAATCTAGGAATAGCCCAATCAGTCTGTACAAGACGAAACAGGCATGATGTTCAAACATTGCTATGATAAGTGTTCGCTCATATTTCTATCGTTCAGACCTGAGGCACCTATCATAATACAGGTCGCCCTTGATACAGTACCAATCGCCTGTTCAGCAACCATCACTCCAACCTGTATCATCTTGTCATCCGGATCCTCTTCGCGAACAGCAAAATAGATCCCGGGCGGTCTCCCGGTGAAAGAAAAAGAGATCTATAAAGATCCAACGATCATTGAACTTGTTGTAAAGGGATACTTCCAGGTCTGGAATCCAAGTCGGGTATTCAGGGGTGGTATGTTTGCCTGCAGCAAAGTGTAAGACCCCCAAGTTCTCCAAGCTGATCAAGGTATACGAAAAGAGGCCAACCATTATTTCCCGTAGTGACAGAGAATAGTCTGCACGCAACACAGAGTCAGACGACTGGTTTTTGAGCAAAGATAAGATCCCAAATACCCTATCGCGAGGATCGGTGCACTGGCATTTGCATGTAGCGAGGAGAACACAAAGAATATTATTTTCCTGTAGCCATTTTTGGCAATTATTCTGGATCCATGGAGCGACCGTTATGTCCCAGTTCCAGCCTTTAGGGCCTCGAGTAGTTTCATTGTGCCAGACTCTATCCAGTATTCTGAATAAGAACATCCCAATAAGGCCCGACGTACACCGGTCTGAACTCAGAGTTGTCCCCATTCTCATCAGCCCATGTATAGGATGTTGCCTCGTGCTGGGGAGATCTTCCGTCTTGGTGAACAGCTAGTTCAACGTGGAGAGGGGCGTTGTTATCGGCAGGTGGAGATAGGTACAGTAATCTGAACTCGTTTTCGCGCAATCTTGAAGAACATATGGGGGATTCAAAAACGTTTGGCTCATTTTCCCTTCCGGTGACATCTAGCTTTTGCAATTCTGAGAGAGTGTCCTCATCAAGCGGTCCACCATCAGCAGTCTCTCACGTGTAACTCACTAAACTGGGCTAATGAAGATTTAATTTCCTAAGATGTTGATCGGGCGGCGGTTGTGTAAAAGTAGAGGTCGCTTTCTGCTGATCAATCTAGTTTTATATGTTGGGGGCGTCATTGCAGGCTTCGCAACGTGGAATGTCGCCGGCAATAGCTATCTTTCGTTCAGAGCAGGATTTCTTATGCCAGTGAGCCATTCTGGATGTGGCCTTGCTGTATCCCTGGATTGATTATCAAGTGACGGAGTTCAGAAAATACATTTAGCAACTTCTGAAGTTTATGAAATATCCTCAAAATGAGGATGTTAGGCGCTTTTTAAAAGTATTCTTCCCCTGCTTGAACATTCATGATCTCGTGTTAAGAGAATGACCGGAGGTTATAGTATATTAACCGTTAGTGTTCTCGATTAAAAGTCTCACTCAGTTGAGGACATGCGCTTGATCATAATTCTTAATTTTAATATTGATTATATTATTATACTTCGACTCTAAGAGCCTTTATTTTAACTATATAACTATATATCTCAAAATGTTATCAATATTTATATTCTTACCGGCCATGTAATATATATATTATTTTAGATATCTTATTAATGAATATTGAAGGACGTTTACATCAGAGTAACTACTGTTTTATAT